>JAHRHJ020002601.1:0-11063 GCA_019776745.2 Taxus chinensis | reverse complement strand
AAGAGCAGACGATGGAGTGCTGGGTTAAAGCACTGTACCACTCCAAGGCGGGTCCTGATAAGGACATGGGAAATGTGCGGAGTAGCAAGGCATCATCATGGGAAATCAAATAACAAGCATGTCTAAATGATCGCAAGTGCTGTTGAGGATCCTCTTTACTATTAAAATGAGTAAATTTCGGTAGTTCCCATTGAGGAGGATATGAGTGAAGGGGAACAGAAGGGTGAATGGGCTAGGCCCAACAAACTTTCTCATATGTCAAGGCGCTACGACTTCCCGACACAGAAGCCTCCAGATTTTGCATTTTGTCCATCATTTGTTTGATGAAATCTATGGTTGGATGAGATGATGGTGCGGTTGTGGCAAACAGAGGCAAATTGGGCCAAGGGCCTCCACTGGACAATGGTGGGGTTAAGTGTTGATAAGGTATGGAGGATGAATATGTTGAGGCGATAGAATAGGGATGTCCCATATAAGGTGTTGAGGTTACTGGATACGTGTATGGGAATGAAAAGGTAAGCGGAGCTTGAGAAGGAAAGCTCGTGTGGATAGGTGGCAGAGAGCAAGTCATGAATGGAGTAGTCTGTAAGAGAGATGAGGTAGGGGCAGTCAGTGGTAATGATATGTGGGGTCCAAGATTAGCCAAAGAAAAGCCAATCTGAGTCGTATGAACCTCTGAAGCTGTCGGATTGGGAGACGGGGCTAGATGCACGAAGCAAGGCGGTATTATCAGGCGGAGTGGGAGCTAAATGAGCAGCTATACTAATAGGCATACCAACAAGGAGTTGACCATCAGGCGTATGGTCAGGGGTATGGGACAAATAGTATTGTATAGCGCTAGAATTAGCATCCAGAAACTTGGCAAAGTCCTTGTCTCCTACAGGAATTTGGGGGATCTCACTAGTGTCTGTAGGATTCCCCACAGAATGTGAAGGGGGTGATTCAGGTAAAGAAACAGAGCAAGCATGTGAAACCATGGCGGCGGCTTGCTTTCGAGTGATAACAACCATGGACAGGTGTTCACAGTAGGGTTTCAATCTATCTGGAACAGAAACAGCCTTAGAATGGTGAAATTGGCAGGTTGTTGGTTTGTCAGGGGTTGTAGAAGACAGTAACCGATATCGGTCTAGTATCCGATGTCGGTTATACTATAGCTGACGTCGGTCAGGTAACCAATGTCGGTTGTAAGAAGTCTGGGTTAACAAGATATAAAAGGCTACTAATTTGATTTTTAACAACGTTTAGTATACGTGTACAATTATTGATCACAGAAGACAGAGTATGAGAAAGAAAACAGAACTAAAAACAAGCAAGATGCACACAAAAATCCAGAGATTAACCCTAGGGTTAATTTTAATTATCGTGGGCTTATGCCTTTAGACGTAGAATGATGTGAGAATCCTAAATAAGAGACTTAGGGGAAATGTCAAGTTGTTTTGGCTTATAAGGTTACCTCAATCGGGCGGAGGAATACCGCGGAAAAAAAAAGGGGGATGTTTGAGCTGTTGTGTTAATTGTGAAGTGATTCAGTATGTGTTGTGCAGTGAATGTAAGATTAATTTCCTGTCAATACCGTGGATATCACCCCCACGTGTACGACCTGTTACTTAATCTACGTTCACTAGAATTGAAAAACAACAAGTAGGAATGCAATGCACGTGTTTTAAACCCAAATCAAAAATTATGTTTGATGAAGCAAGAGAGATGACTTTCACTAATGCGAAACTAGGAAAGCAAGACAAATTCTTTACGAAATATATAACAAAAGTGGCAACAACAAGTATTCTTCCTAAAATGAAAATAAGCAAGAGAAACAGAAACCCAAGATGGGTCCCACCGGGCGTGCCAAAATGTTTCACTCGGAATGTTTCGTTCCTTTTAAAAATAGATAAGGCTAGGGGCTAGGAGGAATACCTGTAGAATGTCGAGATGTTGTGCGCGTACCGTAGAGAAAGATCAGGCTGATTGCAAAGAACTCCTTTTTGTCTTGGAAGGACTACCTGCAAATAAGAACACAAGACCACAAGATTTTGATTAGACAATAAATGAGGAAACTGCCTTGGGCCCAGGAAATATAAAACTTCCTTTCGAAGGTGGTCAGTTTTCCTGCTAATATGAATTAACACAAAAGACTGTAAAATATCAATTAAGTTGCTTCGTTGAACTGGGTAGGGGAAAGGCTGGTTTTCTGGTTTTGATCAGAGGAACCGATGCCGGTTACTGATAACCGATGCCGGTTACTAATAACCGATACTGGTGGGTTCTAGGATCTGTAGGTTAGTTGCTTTATAGGGTAGTTGTGTTGTTTGTAAGGCTGTATATAGGTGGTATTAGGAAATAAGGTGATGAGAGGTAGATGAATGATAGTTAGAGGTAATATGCATGCTGGGTAGTAGATTCAGGGATGGATTTATGAGGAATGTAATTCAAAAGGCATAAGAAATGTTATAACAGAGGACATGCAAGATGTGACTTACTAGTTTTGACGAAGATGCAAGCTGATCTCCTTTGCTGCAAACGCTTCTGGTTTCTTCACTCATCTCTGCTCAGTCAAGTGAAGATCTGGACTCTGTTTTTCACTCCCAATGATCTCTGTTGATTCAAAAATCATTCGACGTGATCCCAAAAATGAAATTCCGATCCTTTGTTTTTGGTTTGGGGAGCCCATTTACAGGGATCCAATGGCGGTTACGTAACCGACGGCGGTCGAGTAGGAACCGGCATCGCTAAGGAAAAAGTAGGCTATATTTAGTAAAACAACCCACCTTCCCTACTTTTCTCCCGAGAGATCAGTTGCGGGCTTGGTCAAGTGGCTATAGGGTCAGTTTTGGGTGCGAGTAAGGAGGCATTAGTTATGGATGTGAGTCTAGACCAAGTCATAGGTCTTAATTAGGTTAGTTTAGGGTTAGGGCTAGGTCATGATGAGGTGGCAAAATGAGGGTGGCAGGTAAGGTGATGGTGGATTTATCGATTACAAGGTAATTAATAAATAATTGTGTAAGGTTTAGGTGATGAGGTTAAGTTGCGAGATGAGATGCGGGTCACAAGGGGTCGTAAGACACAAATTTGGTGTCTACATATAACCATATATCAAATGTACAAACACTCACCTTCATACCCATTCAGACATTCTTCTCAAATAGGCATGATAGGGCATTTTTGGCTCAAACACCTTTAAGCAAGAAATGAAATTTTCAAAATGAACCACGAACCTCTTCACATCATATGACACATGAAAATAATTATAAAGGAAAGAAACGTCATCAATTCAATCCAATTCAACATGGTTACCTTCATTCTCCTTCACTAGCTTCTCAAAACAAGCTCCTTTTGCTGGTAAACTCAAATATGCAGCCATTACTCAAATTTTCTCCAAATGAGTAACCTAAGTGACTTACTAAAATTGAAAAAAAAACTCCCAAAATCATCCACCTAAAATTTTAGTAGGATTTCCTTTGCAAGTTTCTCTTATACACTGAAATCTTCACAAAACACCTATTTTACCATGGGGATCACCAAGCATCATGAACTCAAAATGACATGTAATTTTTTCCTTAGGAGTCCTATACATGTTTAAATAAGTTACCAAGAAAAATAGTTGAATTAAGACACCTACCCAACTCAATTTTCCAAAACAGGTACAAATTGGGGTTTGGAGGGTTTAAAATATGCTCACAAAAGTGGATAGAACTTATAAAATACTCAACCAATCATCAAAATAATTTTTGAAACATAATTTTATCCAAATTTAATCCATTTTTGTCACTTATTATTTATCTTAAGGATTATACACAATTTTTCTTGATTACTGAGAAGTTTGGTGCTCAATTTACATAGTTTTAAAAACCTAGTTTTGGGAAAACTTGCACAACGTGAAAAATATCCATCCTCGTATTCTTTAATTTTTCTCACGCCTCAAGGACACATCCCTATAACACCTCCAATTTTTATCTTTCTCTAGTTCATCCTGCATCTTTCTATCCCATCTCATCTAGGTGCCCTTTGGTTTGTGATTCTCAACCTTTGAACTATGTTGACCTGTAGAAGTGCCTAAAACACTTCAATAACTACCTAAGAAGTATTTTACACACCATATATCACCATCCCATCCTCATACCATGTTTTTTTGCATCATCACACCTTAGGTCAACATTTCACAACTTGTTTGCTTGTGAGGATTAGCTTAAGAAAGCTCAAAAATGACTTGTTTCAGTTTCATGAACCTAGTTTGTCTCTTGTACCTATCTCTACATCTCCTATTCCACCTCATAGTGATCCAAAATTTCTTTCGCTACTTTGGTTTGAGTGAATTTGCATGTTTTCTTGATTTACACCATGTATTTGTACTAGGCCAAGGCCTAAACTGACTTGACTAGATCCATACACTTCATTATTGGACTATGTGAACATGTTACAGACTCATTGAAACCTCTCACTTACCTCATGGACCTTGGTTAACCTTCAAACCACCTTTGAGACACTCAAGCCACACATATGCACCTTTGGAGACTCCTAGATCACCTAGACCATTGTGACATCAATGGACTTGACATCAGTGAAAACACAAGCGACACACACTTCCAAAAAACTTCCTCTTTATTGTCAATGGAAACCATCCTAGAAACATTGATGGTAAATTTGAATGCACATACATTTAGATGACCTCATTTACATGTTTCTTGGCACACTTCTCCTCCTTTAACATCTATGAAAAAGGTATATATGGACTTGTCATGGAAACAAATGACTCATGATAACAACCAAGTTCAACAACGTAAAAGAAATATAACTTATACAAACATAGCTCCCCCTTAGATAGTGATTTCTCTTAAGTTGACTCTAGAATAGCATGGGAAAGATCCAAGGACCTAGTTTGAACATCTAATAACCTCCCCTAGAGATGGTAATCTACTGTGTTGACTCATATGCACTTTCAAGACTTGTTCCTCTTTTGAGAGAAAGATCAATTTTCACTCCTTCAAGATGCACTCATCTACAAACATATTCAATTATGTGAACTAGTATGAAAGTAAACCATCATTCATTCACATTGTAATTTAGGATCCCTACTCAAGCCTACAAAGGCATAAAACTACAAGTTTTTATTAATTTCCCTATAAATGAAAGAAAGCTTATCTATACCCTACTCCAATATTTAAAACAAGGTCTCCTTAACTTTCAGATAAAATGATCTCTCCTTTTGAATCTTTACCTTCCCTTTCCTTCCTATAACTTTTCATTCATTTTGCCTCACTATTCCAAAGCATATACCTAATAAATTCCTTTTCTTTTGGTTTCTAGACACTGTAATATGCTAGTACCCTATTCCACCTCACTCTTCCATACTGATGCCACCATCAATTAGATCCTAAAACATCAATTCATCCAATTTTGACTACCATGCTCAAAATCTGACATCTTGTCTTCTTAAATCATTGTTTCTTTGATCATTCTTGGCTAGATACATCTAGAGGAATCCATAGTAGGTTATCATCTTCATTATTTTCCTTTCACCTTCCCTAAGGTGATTACAAAAAATGACAACCTAGGTCCTCCATTTACTTCCTCAATCTCCTATGGTCTCTATGATGATTGGTACCTATTTGCATCTAAAAAAATTATCCTTAGCCCAAAAATGGACTCATGTGAACAAGTAGATCAATGCTTAAGAAACCCATTTTGACAGTTCATCATTATGCAAGGCATTAATATGAATTCCTTCATAAAACCTTCTCCAACCACATTGGTTCAGTGATCAATTAAGTCTCTTACACACATATAATGCCATTGAAAGGTACTGTAATGATTTGGAAGATGTGTAGATTGATTTGGGTCTTGAATCCACACACTTATATGTATGAAATGATCAAGGATAATTTTTGCAGAGTTTCACCTTCAAAGACAAAAGTTAAAGACACCAAAGGTTAAACTCTTTCCAAACCCCAAGAGGGTTTCTGTGAGTGAAAAAAAATATTGCTAAACCATTTTCAAAAGTTTTCTATGTCTGGTGGTATACTTTTGCATATCCTTGAAACAACTATATCTCATGATGTCATTGAGAGTTCCATTCTTGCATTTTGTCTTGAAAACCATGATAAACACCATTGTTTCTTGAGAGCAATCTTGGCTTATAAATTTTCACCCCCATAAGAGGAAAATACTAGTAATAATATTGTATGAACAGGTTACTAAGATCCCAACTTAATTCAGTCATGTTGAAATAGTTTGAAGCATATTGACATACTACCAAGGTTCTCTTCAAAGACATATGATTACTTGAAAGCATTTCAAGACCAATTTTTAGAGGTTTAGCACTATACTCTGTAATTTTGCACCCTAAGTTCAACTCTGTGAGACATTCACCAATTGTCATGAAGAATTGGTTTGAATTCCACGTTTTAAACTAATCTAAGGATTTCTAACTATCATTTATCCTCCTTGGAACCAAATTGAGAAAGAAGAGGTTCTCTATTTTTGAGATATAGCATTTAATTTAAGAAAATTTCATTTTGTTGAATGTCATGACTATGCACACCAACTGTCATAAAAATCTCCTTCATTATTTGATGAAAACATTTGGTTCTTTTTGCAACATGTTCATGTTATGATTTTGGAGGTCACCAAAAAAATTTAGAAAATTTGGTTGGGTAATTTGAAAGATTCAACCAAAATTGTTCCTCAAACCCTAGAATCAAGGTTTACTTACCTATGAAATCCCGAGGAGCATAAAAAAGAGATATCTTTTTCAAATCAACATGAAATTGAAAATTTCCACTTGTTTTGGCTCTACAATAGGACTTCCCAACTTCTAAAACCATTAATCAAGCTTGAACTTGTCTCAATAACTCCCAGGAAACAATAATACATTGTATAGTTGTTGAACCACATGACCAAGAAACAAATGAAGATTCTTCACATAGCCTTTTGGGTTTTTAGGATAATACAATGCCTTGAAACCTTACTCAATCAAAGCACCATGATATGTTTGATAAACCTTTACAAGATTTTGTTGAGACTTGTTACTTTAGACAAAGTTTGATACATTAAATAACAATTCTAAGAGTTGATCTTCCACTCCACGCTGTAAACCCAGGACTTTGACCGATTATCCTTTGGGCCATCATCAAAAACCTTATTCACCAGTAAAATGTTCTATCTGTCTGTTCCCATTGAGATGGAGGTATACGTGCAACTGCTCCAGAGTTGAGCGCTTTAAATAGGACCCCGATAGTGGAGGAGAGCTTCTGTTGTTAAATTGTTCACCTTCGTGGAGTTGAAAAGCTTCATCGATGAAGTTCAATCCTGGAACACGCATATCTTCCCCATGGCCTCCATAGCTCTGTCATAGACGGAATACTTGTGTACGTCTTGATACTCTGTACTTCATCTTGGCTCAAATTACAGGTGGCGAAGGTAGTCAATGGGGTTAGGGGCCAAAACTTTGTCCTAGACAAAAAGAGATTGATTAAAACCGGTGAGAATCTGGGCTGTTACCTCCAATGTCAAATTCAATAGTTTGCTGCCCTTTCTCTACCCTCCCAAGGACTCTTTGTGACCATTTCCATGGAGGTGGTTGTGGATCTCACCTTCAGGAGAGTAGGACTCTCCCCTAGGAAACCTTGAGAATTCTAAGTCAGAAACCTGTAAAGTGCCTTGATCTGGAATTTATCTAGTAGGGCTTACAATCTCCAGGGAATTGCTGACCCTGGCATCAGACACTATCTGGACGGTGATTATGGCCTTTATTGGCACAAGAGGAGTACGTGCCTTAACAAGGGCTACCCCACGACATCAAAATTTGGCCCTGGAGCTCGAGAGGAAGATTTTCCTTTTCTTGTCGACAAAGGTGTGCACCATGCAAAAAGAGGAGAGGAAGCAGCAGGAGGGCAAGAGGACCAAGAGACAGGAGCTTCATGACACTCAAGGTTTTTGCACAGTGATTTTGTTCTCAAGTTGAGATGTGAGTGGGGCGCTTGAGACAAAATTGTTGCAGAGGGAATCAATAGCCCTTGGAAGTTCAGTGCTCTGGAGGACTTCCTTATCTTATCCGTCGGAGCTTCTCAGGGAGCATTTGTAGGAGCTGGCAATTCACTTTGCTTACTGTCACTAAGAACAATGATGTTTGCTAGCAAAAAGGAACTTTACCTGCTTTCTTTGAGGATCTTTTTCACACTCCTTCTAACCTCTTGGCATTCTTCTGGTATACTTGAGGGATGAAAGACGGAGTGGAAGTTGCAGGTCCTTGTGTTGATTGAGGCATGGGGGAATTGAACAGGTGTCTGGTGTCTATATGGGAGGTCGCTGGGGCTCCTCCGTGGTGTTTAAAAATCCTTAGAGGAGGATTCTCCTGAGTGCCTTCTAAGCTCTCGAACTTTCCTATCAACCAGACCCTCTTAGTCCTGACTAAGACTGGAGCTAGGATCTCGGCCAGCTCATCTTTCTTTTATTGTTCTACTCCAAGTCCTCCAAGGAGTGTGCTACCACATTGTCATACTATAGAGATAGATTAGAGTTGCACCTGGAGTCCTTCAGGAAGGAATTTGTATAAAGCCGAGTCTTGATAAATTACAGAGAGAACCTGCCAAGTGCCTACTTTCTAGCTCAAAATCATTGCACAGTCACCCAATAGTTTCATATAGGCCCTATGATGCTAGTTATCTTGAGGTTTTTTCTCAATAACTTCTTCAAGTCGAAGCAAGTCTTGGCTCTTGAAGAACGAGGAACAT
Source organism: Taxus chinensis (assembly GCA_019776745.2). Lineage (NCBI taxonomy): Eukaryota > Viridiplantae > Streptophyta > Pinopsida > Cupressales > Taxaceae > Taxus > Taxus chinensis. The sequence continues at coordinate 2,337 of JAHRHJ020002601.1, read as the reverse complement.
GAACAGTGATGGGACAAACGAGGCCTTTCTATAGTCTGTTGCGTGTCCAGGGCGGCTGTTTTACAGTGTAATTCCCCAAGAGATGGGAAGGTAAGTGTAAAAACCAAGTAATCTTATTGTCTCGGCAGTTCTGTTGGCAATTTGTCCTAACTGCCTGCATACTTCTATCAAAGCCATATTATAACTGCAAAAATGGGAAGCCTCAAAGGGGTGTGATCTCATAGCCAGCAAGACTGTGCAGGATATAGGAGAATTTTCTGAATTGGATAAATAGGCACCGTTTTAGTGCGAACTAGATTATTGGCTATCAGAAAACTTCTAGTAGTGTCACACTCAAGAAGCCGAGCCTGACCACGTAATGGGTGAAGCATCATTTACCCTTCCGAACTTGTGATTTACTGGTCTCGAGGGTAACTGTGGGCGGCAAGTAGATAGGCATATTACAGGATCCTCCTTGTGGGCATCAATGTAAGAAAAACCACCCCATTGCCTTGATCACCAGAGTATACATCAGGTACGAAGTCCTGTAGAACTCTTCGTTTGCTGTACAATAGACAGCTACTCCCGCCAAGTCATGCTTAATGATTTCCGCCAGTTGATATTTTTAGTCCCTCGCACACCATGTTGTGCTGAGCGAGCACAATCCAGAAATGGAATTCGTTTAGAGAGGGTAAGCCATAACCCGAGCCAGTAGAGGATTATAAAATCTGACAATTTTCATGAAATCAGCACGAAAAAGAGTCTTGGATCGACGAGATGCCTCCCTTCTTAGGGTTCTTTAGGCCAGGCCTTCAACACCCGCGCCTTGTATTTGTCGCTTAATCTTGATGAACAGGGCTTTTGCTGTGCTTGATTATGGGAAACAACTGGCATTTATCATTTCTGGAATTCTCAATGCAGTGCTTAATGGCGAGGCAGCGTCTAGTTGGCGATGAGTTCCGTACGATTGGTCAATTCGCTAGAATCAGGGTCAAAAGTGAGCTCCACAGAACGCACTGTATCAACCCACATTGCCCCACGATTGGGAAAACCTCCAGTGAAATCCAAAACCGATGTTCATGAATTCATATGCACCATGGTGTTAGGGTTGCAATCGCCATCCTGCCCAAAAATCGACAAAGTCATAGACGAGCTTCACTGTGCCCAATATTTGGAACAATAGATCTAGTGGCGAGATTGTTCGTCCTGAAATTGATCTTTCATTATTGATTAGTAATTCGGGATGCGCAGAGCGGCCCAAACTAAACTCGGGAAGGAAGGCTTACAGAGGGGGAAGGATACACGCGCAAAAACTTAGATTGCAAGGGTCGAGGAAAGGATTAGCAGGAATGGAAGCAGGGATGATGTGAAAATGAAAAATGCATAGGGGGTTCGCTCGTTATTATAGCCGATTAAGAGAGGGGAGAGAAAAAGATAATGAATGCACATTCAATACATACCTACCAATTTGAATAAGCAAGCTTTCGGGTTTTAGAGGCGGGAAAAAAAGCCGCAGGCACTTGGCTCATTTGGGACATGCGGGACGCGAACCGAATGCGCAGAAACACGCGGCTCGGAGATTCAGGTGAATGATTTTGGTGAAGCGGGGAAAAGAAGCATATCAAATGCCTTCTGAGGAAAAAACCATGGCCAGAGACTGAAAGGTAGAGCGAAGTACGCGACTCGGCCGGGTCGGACGAAAATGTGACAACGGGTCCGGGCGGAACTTGGGACATACTGGAAGTGATTGAAAGCTAGTGAAGAAGTACGCGGTTCGGGCGAGCGATTCGGCCGGAAAAATGGAACAACTGGCCCAAATGAACTTGGGACACGCAGGACAAACATGTCACAGGATGGCCAGAAAAAAACACACACCAAAATGACCCCAAAAAACGTAGATTTTCTCAATTTCTCGACTTACTTTTAACATTGAGTACAACAGAGAGACACTTAAACTCCCAATTTTAAAATTTCACTTCTTAAAGAGCAGGAGAATGTTTGAGGTTGACAACATACTAGAAATTCAAATTTCAAAAAACTAGACATTTACCACATGCCCACTGAAACATGCATAATGCTTGCTAAAACTAGAGAAAGTGGTATCTACCAATCTTTAGCAAGTAAGAAGTTAAATCTAAGCATTTAAACTTGTCTCCCAAATCCTCATAGGGACCCCATTTCCCAATTTCAAGGTTAATATTAAAAACATGTGAATTACTTTCAACAAACACCAGAGAAAATCCCACAACCCTTTTAAAAAAAAACCTGTTGTAGAATTTTGCATGATTTTCAACAAATATGCATTGACAAAATAAAACCTATGCAAATCAGATGAGCCTACAATATCGTATCCCAAAA
>JAHRHJ020002600.1:0-11068 GCA_019776745.2 Taxus chinensis | reverse complement strand
CACAGACACACGCACACGCACACGCACACGTACACACACACACGTGCGCATGCTCACACACACACAAATGCACACGCACACGCACACGCAAATACACATGCACACACATATATAAACGCACGTGGACATACACGCTCGCACAGACACACACAGACATACCAACACCCAAACACACATGGACACGCACACGCACACGCACACACACACGCACACGACACACACACGCACATGCATAAGCACACGCACACACACACATACACACACACACACGCACACAAGGATGTTGATAATTATGACACTATTATCTAACCAAAATGAATAAGAGAATTAGATAACCATAAGTCGAGGATGGTGTTCGATGCCCAGAGAGATAATAAGGACCTTGCGTAAGTCATGCCAACAACTGATAAGCTAACTTGTTCCCTGATGGGAGTTTGAATCTTCTCATATGACTTACGCAAAACATGCATGGGATGCACACATACGCTCCTAATGTGTTTGATACACACACACACAGGTGAAACATGCTCTCATATATAGATAACCGATGATCACACAGGTGTGGACGTACGCACACGCACATGCACATGCACATGCTCACGCGACACGGGTGCAACAGAGTGGGGCTTTACAAATAGTATGTAAACACACATGGATCCATTCTCTCAATATTTGGGACACACACAAACAGTTACATAACACTACTCTAATATGTAGCTAATGAAAAAATATGTAATCTAAAAAATGCGCTTGGTAGGCCTTCACACAGTAGATAAATACACACGGACATACATACATACATATATATGAACACAATACATTACATAGGTATATGCATACATGACACACACAAAAGTGCAGATGGGGACATATAGATATAGTGTGTAGTGTCATATGATCCATGCACATAAGCGCATATAGGGGTTAACTAGTGTGTCGAATGCGACACACACATAGCATAGATTACATGTGTGGGTCACACAGACACGCACACATGCACACACATCAGGCATATGGCAATGGTAAGTAGGTAGCATAAGGGATTTGACAATCACACTTGGCCTCTTTGTATAGAATACATTATAGAAAGAGCACATGCACTTGACATAATGTTAAGACATATATTAAGTCTCATGCTTGCACGGAGTTTTCGCATTGCCACACACGTTTATAATTAAGGATCAAGCGTAGGCAGTTATGCATTTGCACACGTAGATTGATATTATGCACAGAAACTTTACGCACTATGAAATGGATGACTCTAGGAGCACCATACAGTTGCTAATTTGCATGTCACTTGTACTTTCTAACCATATAATGAACACATGAAGAATCTAAGTGCACACATTTGAAGTGATGTGTGATCCTTCAACACATAGAATTTTTCTATTGTAAAATACACTTTATGGATAGGACTTTTCTACTCTGTGCGTTGCGCCCACAAAAGTGAAAATGTAAAACACATTCAAACAAGAAGACGCTACATTTATTTCGCATAAAACAAAACCAACATGCATATTTTTCTATATGCACAGGTGCATTACACATCAAGAAGAACTTGTTGGAGTGTGCACACTAACGCGCATAAACGTGCACTATGAATTATGCATGCATAGCCTAGTGCAAACTATTAGCACACACAACTATGCACATGCACAATTATCTTGGGAGTTTGTTAATTTTTACGGGACGTACATACTTGAACATGAATTTGTTTGACACACATACACGCTTAATGCATTACCCTAACACACACGGGTTTTCAACGCACACTTGAACGCACACACGTGGTTGTGCACACACACACGCATATGTTAGACATACATGCACATTTCCACACAAACATGTTTATCGCACACTAACACACATGACTCACATGCACACATACACTATGCATGTAGACATGGACATTAGACCATTAGTGTCACATTACACATATGATAGACACACGCGTACATGACATTACACTATGCACACTTGTCAAATGCGCACATTCACAGTACACACAACATGTTTTTGTCTTATCACACGCACACACAGATCCACACAGCACGTTAGCATGAGTACGTCACTTGGTCAATCATTTATGGTACAAACGTAGGCGCATTAGTTTTTGGTAGCATGCACACACGCAGACTAAACGCATCATGCACATGCAACGCATTGTTTAACGTATGCGGACCCTACATCACATGATTTTGTTGAAGGAGACGTTTATAAACATTTGACAATGCAGTACATGCACTTGTATTTTTGTGTTAATTTACACACATGCTGATTATTTTGCACACACACACATATAGACAAGCACATGTGGATGTACATGGCAGAGTCACACTTACACACTCATTGCACACGCACACAAATGCATTTGTGAGAACACATAGACACACATATGTAACACAGATATTTTTGTAGCACAAATGGGTTGTTTCACACGGACACACACATGCAGTTACATACCCACACCCCAAACACAAGCACACGTACATGATGCACACGCAACATGCACAAACACACACACGCACACGCAGACACATGGACATGGTCCAATCCTGCATGCACGTACATGCACACACACACTCATGCACACATACACATAAATGCATTGTGCACACGACATGCGCACACACTTTGTTTGACATCTCATTAATACGCACATATTCACACGCATGCATGCACAAATGGTGACATGCAAAGACTCACATCTTACATGCACGCAGGCGCACACTGGTGTTGGAGACACGACACACATTGAACTGACTCACATACACACACACATGCACATAGCACATGTACCCATTCATGTCACACTCGGACACTCCTACATGTTTACTTGCACACGCTTACACGCAAATGCAGACTCACATAACACAGTATCACAAACACACACACACACAGACCACACACACACATGCACACTGCACAAATATTTTCATGCAACGTGCACATTCAACACAACACACACACATGCACACATTACGCACACTGGATTCACAAACACACACACGGTCATACGCATTGTGAAACGCACACGGACGTACACACTCGCAAACATTATGCACATGCACTTGTGCACACATTCATATATGACACATACGTACACACACACACAGATTTGTAGCAAGGACACACACACAATGCACATCTCACAGATGCACACGCACGCACATGCACAATGCATACCACACACTCACACGCACACGTACATGACACGTACATGCACACGGACAGGAACATGTGCACATACGCACATGCACACGCACACACACACACACATACATGCATACCACACACAGACACACACAAATGTGGTGTGGTCACATTTCATGGTACAATTATTCTATATGTAAAGTGAAACGTGGATATGTGACAATTATTAGGGTGTACACACACGTACATGGACACACACATTCCACACACATGCACACTCACAAGCCTTTCACACATTTCACACACACATGCACACACACCAATTTTACATGCACAACACGCACACGCATAATCTCACACACACACATGCACACGCACATACGCACACGCAAACTTGGTATGACACACACACACACGCACATGCACACACATCACAAACACGCACTCGTCCACACGCACACACAAATTGTGCAACATCTCACTACATATGAATCCTTTGTACCCATGCACTTACACACACACATGCACACCCAGCACATTATATAGAACACAAACATACACACACATGCATACGCACACGCACATGCACACACACACCGTAATATGCACACGCACACGCACAGCATACGTATATTGTGAATACACAAATACACACGCACACACATATGCACAACACATGCACATACACGTGTTTGCACAGGAACTTCAAATTGTACACACAACACACACACACATACACACCCACATCAACACACATGCACACACATACGCACACAGCAAATGCACATTGCACATGCATCACGCACTGCACATGCACAACGCACACATGCACACACACACATGCATGTACGTACAGTTTCGGACGCACAGGCACTACTTGGTGTAAAATGCACATTTCGCTGTGTTACACACACACACACGCACATGAACACTTACACACAAACACGCAAATACACAGGCAAACACATACGTAAAGTTTGATGACGCGCATGGATTCTTTTTCACGCACATGTACACAGACACACGCACACACAGTTGTACAAGCACACATACCATTCACACATGTGGTAGTCACACACACACACACTGCAAATGCACACACACATTGCACACCGTGCAATGCACACGCACCACGGGACATGGACACAATATGATAACTCCATGCACACACAATATACTAGCACGCGCGCACACACACACAACACACGCATAAGCACACACACACTTCTACACACACATGTAGGGATACATATCACACACACATTGCACATGCACACACACACACAAGCACAGGCACCTATGCACACATGCATACGCACATGCACACACACATATGTTTTTTTCTTCACACACACGCACACGCACATGCACACACACGATATCACGCACTTCACACATACATATGCTCACACATGCACACGCACATTTTTAAGACACACACACGCACAACGGTCACGCACACGCATATCTTGCACACGCATGAAACGCATGTATACATATACGCACACGGACGGTACACACACACACACACGTACTCACAAACACACACATACACAGTACTTGCACACGCACACGCACACACACACGCACACGCGCATACACACATATCAACACACGCACATGCGCACGACGCACATGCACATGCACTCACACACATAAAGATGCACTTATTTTTGCACACTATTATCACATGAGTATGAAACACACACACGTTTGTTCACACCTTCACGTACAACACATACACACGTACACACAAATACATGCACACAGCACACATACACTCACGCACACACACATTCACATATTCACTTACACACACACATGCATAAAAAACACAACATGCACACATCGTTGATACATGACAATGGTACACACACACACCCATTTCCCTTTGACACTGGGATAGACACTGATCCTTACGCATTGATCATAATGGATCACTCATTACATGATGTACACATGTGTATACACATATTATTATCTTAATCCACACATGTTTATGCACACACACCGAATGTCTAAACTATATTGTTTGATATTGCATGCTGGATAGGTGTACAGTTTCTGTCTTCTCACACACAAAACACACACACACAGACCATTTGCACAAGCATTATGCACATAATGACACACACACGTGTCACATGGACACGTTATTTGTGTTACATGTTTGACGTTTTGTTATTAGTCAAATTATGACACCTCATAGAGTATATGGACACGCCCACATTTGACCATGTCACATGTGCACACATTTTACACACTTTCCTTTTATTTATTGATACACGCATCATGTGACATTTAATCATTGTTATGCACATTAACATTTTATGTTGCTTACACAATTTGGATGTTCTGATGTGGCACGCACACGACACATATTTTAATTTTGCACACTTAAAATCACACATGTTGGGGGACTGGAGACAACCGATATTGGATTTATTCAGTAGTTGCGCGCAATCACACACACGCACACTTACATACAACTGTTTGAGAGTTAGTATTTGACCACTTGTATAGGATTTCCCACACACATGTACACATATGTAATGTAACGCCTTGATTTTTGTAAGTTATCATGGTAATTACCTTTTTCATGATGTTGTAACTGCAGAAATGAATCGATAAATATGTTAAGATACATATTTTGATCTTAAAGGAATGTGTTGCTGATCTGGACCCTTGTTTGCTGTAACTTGATACTTGGGACAGACATTTATTATTGCTTGTGTGATTGCTAATGAGACAACAGACTTGCTTCGTATGCTTGATGAACTCTATTCGCTGATTGACAACACACCTTGAATCAATTCCATTGATCCAAGGTATGTTGTGGCCTTCTTATGATCGCTTTGTCGATTTACTTTTAAACCAGACTGAAGGTTGATATAAATGTTGCAGCACTTGATTTCAGGTATGAATATCTGGTACGTAGATGCCAATGAAAAAGGTTCGATTCTCGAACCACACACACAATTGTAACGCTAGACCACGTAAGACGATAAGGGCCTGGATGCAAGTGGCACAGGTATGTGGAACTTAGGACGAAATGTCCTGCATTAATGCTGAATATGACTGTCAGGCGGAAAGACTTGATATGGAAACTAGTTAATTAAATACGCTACGGGGATTAAACCCTAAACCTACCCCTAAGTTTTATCTTATACCCTAACTACTATCCTATATGGATTTTAAATTTCATAAGGGAGAAAATAGATCATAAATTCCATCAACCTATGAACTAGGTGAATTACCTAGATATGGACTATTAAAATCCTAACCTAAAGAAGGGGACGCATAGACCCATGTGGATGGAAAGGATAAGGGGGGAAGGTAGGAAATTTAATGGGACAGTAAATGAAGTCCTTACATGTACAGCGCCAAGTTTGGCGGGAACAAAGAAAAGTTGGAGGCGTCCAACTAGCTTAGAAACTAAATGGAATTTACATGCAAATTTGAAATTTGGAAACTCACCAACCTGAGTCGGTGGTGGTGTGAGGAATGAGGAAAGGCAGTGCATTCAATGCATTAATTATCTTGGACTTAGCGACCAGCTCACCTTGGAAAGAGGATAGAGGAAAAAGGAAAATTGGTTGTTGCTATGTGCATTTGGATTTTAGTTGCTCTGAATTTTGTTTCTCCATGGTTCTGTCGAACCAGCTGTGTTTTGATTATTATCTCTGTTCTTTTGAAAAACAAAGGCTATTCTTGAGCCTATGGAAGTTAGTGACTGGCTGGAAAGCCTGGCACGAGGACATCGTGGAGAGAAACAACTCCAGTGAGCACGGTTTTCTTACGAGCCACAAGAAAAATTAACATGCATGTTAACGCCCTCCTCCTTAAACCGCTTGCATTTGCTTAATAGTCTCATTAAAACAACCCTACTCTTATGATGGGGATTTTGGCTATTTGATTTGGCTGTTACGTTGAGATGATTTCGAGTTGAGTCGTTTTCTTTTGCTGTACGTGGCTTGAGCATTATTTGCACAATGATTAAGTTGAATACATTGTCCTTGTTGTGTGGTTCGTTTCGGCAGTGTTGGGTATTCACTTTATTACCATTTGCGGGTTATGGTGATAAAGACATTGGCTACATGAATATCACTTCAGAGTTCAAACGCACACGCACACGCACATGCACACACACACAGGCACCCGCAAACTGTCAAACGTGCACACACATGCACACATGCACACACACACAAACATACAAACACATACATATATGCACACGAACGTACACGCACACGCACACGCACATACACACACACACGCACACACACATGCACACGCACATACACAAATGCACACGCACACACATATGTAAACATACGCGGACATACACGCTCTCACACACACACACACACATACCCACACCCAAACGCACACGCACACGCACACGCACACACACACACACACGTACATGCACACACACAGAAAAACACACACGCACACACACACATGTAAATACACATACCCATACATATGTAAACGCACACGGAACTACACACTTGCACGCACGCACGCGCACACACACACACACACACACACACACAACCACACCCAAATGCACACGCACACATACATATACACACATAGACGTACACGCACACACACGCACACACGTACTTTCACACAAACAAACAAACACACACGTACAGATGTTGACAGCACGTGACATACTCACGCTCGCATGGACACACGCACATGCCCACAAACAAATATGTTACACGCACATGCGGACGCACATGCTCACCATGGACACACAAACATGCACACACACACACACTACACACACACGACACACGCACATGCACAACCCACACAAACACATGCACCCACACCCACACCCACACCTGCACACACACACACACACACGGACACACACACACATGCTACACACACACACACACACACACCCATACACCCACACATGCACGCCCACAACCACACCCACACACATACCCAAACACAAGCGGATAGACACACCCTCGCACGGACACACACGCATATGCACACGCAAACCCACACCCAGACAGACACACGCACACGCACACACACACACGCACATGCACACGCACACACACAAACACAGCACAAACGATATCACATACATATACGCACACGCACATGCACACGCACATGAACATGCACATGCACATACACACACACACACAAATGCACACACACACATATGTAAACACACACGGACGCACACGCTCGCACGGACACACACATACACACATACCCAGACCCAAATGCACATGCACACGCACATGCACACATACATATATGCACACGGACATACACGCACACATACGCGCGCGCGCACATGTACACACACACACAAGAAAGCAGACCCATAGACATATGCATGCACCCATGCACACACGCATACGCACACGCACACGCATGCGCACACACAGGCATAGGCACATGCACACGCACACGCACACGCATGTGGACACATAGGCACAGGCACAGGCACAGTCAGACGCACACACACATGCACACGCACACACAAGTGCACATGCACACACATATGTTAATGCACACAGGCGCACATGCTCGTGCGGACACACATAGACACACACGCATAACCCACACACACACACGTGCGCGCGCACACGCACATGCACACACACACACACAAACACGCACACACGCACACATACACGCATATGTACATGCACATGTACATGCACACTACACACACGCGGACATGGACACACACACACACACACACGCACACGCACACAGACTTACATGCACGCGCGGACACACACACACGCACACGCACACAGATTTACATGCACGCGCGTATGTGCACATACATGTGCAAGCGCACACACACACGCACACGCAGACGCACACAGGCGCAGACACAAACGCAAACACACACGCACATGCACACAGACACACACACAAATGCACATGCACACGCACATGCACACACACACACACAAACATACGCACACATACATATACGCACACGGACGTACACGCACATACACACACACACGCACACACACACGCATACGCACACACACAAATGCACACATACGCACACACATATGTACATAAACAAGCGGATACACACACTCACATGGACACACACATACGCACATACCCACACCCACGTATATGCACACACACAAACGCAAATGTGCACAGACACACGCACACATACATGCGCATATGCACAAGGACGTACACACACACACACACAGCACGTGCATGTGCACGCACACGCAGACACACATGCACAGGTACAGGCACAGGCACACACACACTTAAACACACACGCGCGCGAACACACACACACACACACTTACATGAACACACGCACACAAACGCACGCACACGTACACGCACACGCACACACACAAGCTCACGCACACGCACATGCACATATGTAAATGCGTACGTGGACATACACACCCGCACAGACACACCCACGTGTATACTCACGTTCAAACGGACACATACCCACGCCCACGAAACGCACATACACGCACATGCACACGCACATGATCACGCACACGTATAAGCACACACACACGCACATGCACACACACACACACGTACTTGCACACAAACACACGAACACGCGCACACACAAACACAAATCCACACGCACGCACACACACAGGAACACGCACATGTACACGCACACGTAAACGCACACGCAAACGTACACATACACGAACACACACATGCGCACTCGTGCGCGCGCGCACACACACACACACACAACATCCACGTGCACACGCATATATAATGACATGCGGGTACCCACACGCTCGTAAATGCACGCGGGCATACACACGCTTGCACAGACCCAGACACAGACACACAAATACGCAAATGCGCACATACAACATGCACACACACACACGCACACACATGCACACGCATATGCACACGCACATATATGCACACGGACGTACACACACACACACACACACACACACACACACACGACACACACACACGGACACGCACACGCACACACACACATAAAACCGCACACCACAAAAAAAATGCACAAACACAGACATAGGCACGCAACCCACGCACACGCACACACAAATGCACATGCACACACATATGTTAACGCACTGCGTATGCACATGTTCAGACGGACACACACACGCCGACAACCCACACACGCACACGCACACGCACACGCACGCACGCACACACACACACATGCACACGCACATGCAAACGCCACATGCACACCCACACAAACATGCACACGCAAACTAACACACATGAACACGCACACGCACATGCACACACATGCACACAGACGTACACGCACACTCACACACATGCAGACACGCGTGTACACACACACACATGCACATGCACATGCACACACACACACACACGCACATGCACACGCACACATACATATACACACACGGATGTAATGGCACAGACACACACACATGCACACGCACACAAATGCACACACACACACACATATGTAAACACATGTGGATGCACAGACTTTCACAGACACACACACATACCCACACCCAAATGCACATGCACACGTAAATGCGCACGCACACGCACAAGCACACGCACACACACGCACATGCACACATACATATATGCACACGCACGTACATGCACACACACACACACACACACACACACACACACGCACATGCAAACATACACACATACATGCACATACACATAAATGCACATGCACAGACATACGCATACACCCACGCACACACGCATACGCACATGCGCACACACACGCACACGCACATGCACACGCAAACGCACATGCACATGCACGCAGACGCAGATGGACATGCACATAGAAACTCACATGGACACCCACATGCACATGCACACACATGCACACGGACAACAAACACACATGCAC
>JAHRHJ020002599.1:0-11071 GCA_019776745.2 Taxus chinensis | reverse complement strand
TGTATAAATAAAATGATATTGTGATTATCATCCACAATATAACGACCATAGTACGGCTTATTGTATGAGATTGAAATTATATTCAATATATTCAGCGTTAGTCAAGAACATCATGGTTGTTGGGAAAATTACATAACTTGGATAAAATGAAAACAAAAGTTAAAGGATTTTCAAAATCCATCTAAAGCATGATACAAAGGGTTGTGTAAAGTTCTGAAAAAGGCCAAGCCTCAACAATGTCAATTTTAATTCGAAAATTTTATTTATCTAAGAAATTAATAATTCATTCCCAAAATCAAGTTCAATGTTCCTACTACTTCGTAGTGGCGAAAGGACAAAATAAGTTGGGTTCCCAAAGTTAAGCAACCATTTAGATTGACCACACATAAAAATCAAACTTATACATTACCATGACAATGCAAAACCATAATATATTGTTAAAGCTTCTCATTTGGTTGTTGCTTATGACCTTGTCAGAAATTAATATGGAAACTGCACTTCTCCTTATTTGAAAAGGTACATTCAATCTTCAAGAAAGTGTATCATGCTATTCCATAAAGCACAATTCCTAATGACATTAATTACGTGGGACATTTTATGCCCTCAGTGTTCCAATAGTTCACCTCACAACTCGTATTTTCATTTGGTACTTAGGACTCTGTAAATCCAAACCCTTAAAAAATAATAAAATCTTTATAATGTGAACCTTATATCAAATTATCATAAGATTTTTAAAAGAGTTTTATTGACAAAGGAGGTGCCTAAAATATATTTTTTATAAGTACTGGGGATTATTGGTCATACCCAAGAAAATTTCTTTGAGATAAATGTTTATAAATTTCATGGTCTATGATATAGTAAAGGAAAATATTCTCGAATAATCACCTTGCACCCACCAGTTAGCCAAGGATATTAGACACCCTTTTCCATGTTATGAAGTTGAGACCCTCATGCCATATCTTCTATGTTGGCCATGGATAAATGCCATATAGGCCTAGGGGATTACACTTTTCACCAATGTATTAAAATTCCATTATAATGAAAAAGATTTCACCGTGTGGCCCATATGTCAAATAAATTTGAGTATTATAAGCCCTTGCAAAAAAGGAATAGCCATACAAACTATTTCCCACATGTAGATAGATAAGCCAACAATATTTGATATAATGACTAGTGAGGAGGAATTTGACTCCAAAGTTAAGACATGTTCCACATATAGCCTCTTCAAAAACTTAGTGGGAACCAATTTATTCCTTGAAAAAAAATTCATTCACACCTTGGACATCAATCCTAGTCGCATCTCTCAAGACCAGCTACATCACATATCCATAGACCTATTGTAAAACTATGAGGCTATCAAAGTTTTTTTCAAGATGGTGGACCATATTCCCCTATTGGATCGTAAGAAATGTTTCAATACAAATCTTAGTGCTTCAAATTATTTTGGAGAGGAAATCAAGTAATATAATCCACCAAAACAAAAAATTATAAGAAGAAAAATAAAAATATAGTCTATCATAGTGAATACCTAACTGACACACTATTCGAGAAATAAAAGAACAAGAAAGAGAAAAATAAAAAAAGGATGTATATGTTGGTACAAAATTGAGGCACCAGAGAGAGGAGACTCATTTTTAGATCAAATAGGTGACTTTCATAAACATACAATATCCTTTTAGGCAAAATATACTTCAAAAATTCTAGTAGAAGAGAATATCACTATAAACATTTGAAAAAATGAGAATCCCTAACTACTAGAACTTGGTGTAATTTTATTAAATTCATAAATAGAAGAATTCATGACACTACTTAGTGAGTTTCCGGATGCCTTCGTATGGTCATTGTTATCCATTTTTTTACCCTCAGAAAAAATTGGACAAACATGACCTTGCATAGAGAGAAAATAAGAGGATTGACTAAGCCATGGGAGCTAATATATTGGGTTCGATCCAGGAAAGTCATTGAGGAAGGCCAAGCACATTGCATAGGATTTCGGGGAATGGAGGAGCTATGAAGTATGAAATTTAGACTTTGGAGGTGGGGTCAATTAGAGGTAGGATGAGGAGAAATTTGGGAACTCAGCTGATTGAAGTGTGATAAAAGGAGATGGAATTCTGAAACCCGAATTCTTAATTTTGGACTTCAGGGTTTCAAAATTTTAGAGGTTTCATGAACTTACGATGAATAGTGCAATGCGGGGAGGGAAAAAATTCTGAAACATGAAGTCTAAAATTAAGACTTCAGGCTTTCGGGATTTGAGATATATAGGACGATTAGATGGATGAAAAACCCTGAAACCCTGAAACGCGAACCCCTAAAACTCCTAGAAAACCTAAACCCCCAAATTCCTGAAACCCGAACCCGTGAAATCTTGAAACCCAAACCCTTAAGAATAAAAAGGTCGAAAATCAAAATTCCAAATTTAAAACTTTTGGGTTTGAGAATTTCGAAACATTATACCCCCTGTGCACACAAATCACAACTTAAAATTTGAAACTAGAAATCTTAATTTTGGACTTGATGGTTTTGGCATTTCAGATGTTTCAAAAAATCAAGTAGATGAATAGTAAAAACAACATCCAAAGTCTAAATATCTAAATCTCTGAATCCCAAAAGATTGAAATTTCAGATTTTGGAGGTCGCGATGCATTGTCAGAGTCCGTAAAAAAGGAAGATCAGCAACTTGAATTTATTACAATAATGACACCCACATCTTCAGATGGCCATAAATTTTTACTGGGATCTTGGATTTGCACAAAATAGGTTTTCTTAATTTTAGTGAGATTCAATATTTCAAAATGACGAAATACAGTCTATCATTTTAGAGGAATGTTTCCTTTTTTCTCACCTACCATTATGTTTAAGATATGGGCTTCATTTCTTCAACAAAATGATAAATTACATGGAGTTATGGGTATTTAAGTGGCACCCATCATTGTTGCTAGTGATATTAATGCATTTATTGGTTTTTGAAGCAAGATTTTGAATTCCTTCTCCCCCTTTCTCTCATTCTTCCTATATATTGTAAGGAGGGACTCATTTCAAAAGGTTGGACACCTTGTATATCCCCCTCCCTTATTTCATGTATGTAGGAGATTTTTGTAGTTTCCAAACCTTCATATTTAAATATTGTAATGTAAAATTTGTTCCTTTGTCCCTATATGTCATGTATTTTATGAATTATGAGAGCAATAAAATTAGATATCTGGATGCTTCAAACCCTCTTCTGTTTTATATTACATCTTTCGGATCTTTCATTGCATATAATGTTATTTTGGATTGTTTTTATTTTCATTAAAAGGTTCTAGTAGTGTTATGTTTATTGTGATGGTTGTTCAACATCCCTCTTGGTGCATCACCTTTCCTTAGAGTAGGTTTTAATTTTCATGCATTTTCTCTAACTCTATCTCCTTGGGAATAATTTAGATTAGTGCTAGATCTAAAAATCTCCACATTTTGGAGTAGTTGGCACTAGGTTAGGATAGGAAGCTAGCCTTCTCTATAGGGTTATACTAATTGCAAAGTCCCACACTTTAGGATAACTCCATGTTTGATGGATCACACTGACTACCTCAACCATTCACTTGCAAGCAATTAGGGGTGTTGTGATTTTTCCATAACATTCATATAATGACATGATGAGTCTACATACTTCTCTTCCAGTGCATACTATTGTGTATTTCATAATATTTTGGTTCATCTAGACGCAAACCAATCAACAACAAACTTTGGAAAATGCACCCTAGAGTGGCATTTTTTGTCAAATAGAACTTTAGAAACTAATAGAAGATAACTTCAAAAAATTAATTTAGTATTTTGAATGGATGTCTAATATGATAGTCATTTCTAAAAATACACTAGGAATGTGAATCTACATTGACATCTAGGATATCAATAAGTCTTTTCTAGAGGATGACTTTCGATTACCCAATATTGACAAGATTGTTGATTATACAGTGGGACATGAAATGTTATCTCTAATGGATGACTTGTCAGGTTATAACTATATAGAAATCACAAATGAAGACTAGCATAAGAAAACGTTTACAAAACCTTGGGGCACATTATGTCACAAGGTCATGCATTTTTCCCTTAAGAACAAGGGTAACCTATTAATGTGCAATGATCATCATCTTCCATGATTTTATTCATGGAATCATAGAGGACTATCTCAATGACATCCTTGTCAAATCCAAAAATAGAGTAGATCATCTTGTGATGCATATTTGAATGATTGTGGGAGTATAGGGTATGCATTAATCATAAGAAATGTGTCTTCAGTGTCACTACATTTAAGATCTCAGATTCCTAGTCTGACATAGGGGAATTAGAGATGATCCTGTTAAAGTAAAATAAATAATGGATATATCTCCCCAAAAGAAACTACATCATCTATGAGATTTCTATATACCATAAATATGACACATGATTCCCGATGTACTTTAATTCCCAAGTTCATGCCAAGACAACCGAATTTGACAAGAATGGATGGATAATTTATGGGCAACTAGAGGAGGTTCTTTAGGAAAAAAATCACGTAGTTTGGCTTCTATCTAGTCATGATTACATAATACTATTCATATCATTCCTAAGAGAGAAAACTATTAATTGATCATTTTTTTGGCCAAATTTTCTTTTTCTCTCATTCTTCTTTTGGTTTAACACACCTTGTAGCCTAGTTTGTCTTTTCAAACATTGACATTTCTCACCTTGGAAACAAACACCTAGCTAAGATGTTAGTGCCCAGGGTACCCCTATCTCTTTTGGGTGCTCCCAACCTATTTGTACTTTGATTGCATATTTTGGGTCTTTTCTATCCATTTGGTCATCTTATTTTCTTAGTAGTGTTCTTTTTCATGATTAATTACGAAATTCAACCAAGGGAGTCATATAAATATAAAGTAATGTGATCTTAATAAAGGTCCAAACACTAAGAATATACTATATTCATCTATGGTTTCATTCAAAGGTTATCTTAAGAGATTTTAAACATCCATCTACCATCCATTCAAGGGTAAGAGACTACATTTTTACATACACTTCATAGGAGGGAAATTTCATTATTTCAGGAACTCATCTATTTACATTTTCTACATTTATCTATTTCTCACTATCAAGTTTGACATGCACAAAAGAAACCTAGGGGATCATTCCTTCACACAAAAACATCGAAGAACATGGGATTTGTAATGTAGTGTAGTGCTCGATCATAAGTTCACTTTTTTGACAACTAAGGACAGTCTGACCTCTCATTTTACATATTTTGTTTTTGGTATTTGATGTATTTTTTTAGTTTTTCAAGAACTTGTTCTTATTCTAGGATTCAAGTGAATAATAGTGAATTCCAATGAAATTGAGGATATCTAAAGTGGCAATAGGGGAATGTCTTTTTATAATGTAAAATTGAGCTCCATAGCTTTTGAGAAGTCATGGGAATTTCAAATTGGTCCTTGTCACACTATGAACCCTTGAACCTCCATAGGCATGATGGTCCTAACATTTATAAAACTCTTGCAATTTCGTAGGTTTGATTATGACATTGTGATCCTGCGTTCTAGTAGTTTTCTAGCTTTTCACACATGTGACATCACTATGAATCAGTTAAGTCTTTGTACCCTTTTAGTTGTAAATAGGGTTTCTAATGTAATTGATTTATTTTCTCGGGTGAATTTTGTACTTTAATGGTTCATATCATAGAACTTTTCAATATTTAGATTTAACTTTTGTTTATTTATTTAAATAAATTACATAATCATTTGGTGAGTCTGACGCTCGATTCATGCGGTAAGCAAATATGTACTTTTCATATGTCATGTCATCACCAATCTGGCACTATGATAATTTTTCACCGGGAACTCCTCGTGCTATGATTGTTAGACTAATGCACAGCTCTTCAGTTTGGTGGATTTAATCTGGAAACACAACAACAAACATAACACAAGAATACCATAAGACTATGATAAGACAGGAATGATGACAAATTGTGAAATATCAAAGTCTAAATTATAATATCAACATGAAATTGTTACAATCTCACCCATGAGGTATTCAACTAGAACTAGTACGAACTTCACTTGCATCTTCAATTGTTGACTCTATGATACACTTCACAATTGTCACCTAATTAACACCTTCAACTGATGGCTTCCTTTACACACTTACTGGTACAATATTTCTCACTACTTCTTTCTATGCTAAATGAGGGGGTGTGGCCTCTCTATTTATAGGAACTTCCAGGCTTATCCATCTTATCTCTAAGATAGGATATAGAAATCCTACTCCGACGAATCATATTTCATTGCCTTAAATCTTTCCTGTACATGTAGGCTTATCTGTCTAAGATAAGATAAACCTTATCATGACCACATGGGTTCCACATTTTTAGACTTTTCCACAAATAAAATATTACAAAATATTTATGACGCTCACTCCTTGTCCTTATTACCAATATAATATTTCTAATTCCTAATCACGTAGACCCTACTTCTAGTAATTACCCAACTTTGACATTTTAACATTACCGGACCACTTACGACAAATATTTACTTTTTACAACATTCCTATTGATACTTTGACTGTTACCGTACTCCACATTATTGGCGGCACTATACTAACGGTGCCGTTATCTTCTATCAGACCTCCACTACTAATTATACTTAACAACATCATGTCTCTAATACATCCATTAATAAAATAGAAATTATGGACGTGAAAATTTTAGTGTCGACATTGTTCCCCCTTCCTAACTTCTACTCACGTCCTCGGAGTAGACTGGATTATTCTGAGAGCTGGATGCTTGGAAAATCCTTCAACTTGATATGGTTGACCCATTTTGTAATAGGGGAGTGCCATCTAATTCCTCCAGTCGGGTACGTACCATTTTCATGCACAACTGCTATTTTGTAGGGCCCCATCCATTTTGGAAGAAATTTTCTCTGTCTTCTTGGTTTTTGTATCTGGAATCATATACTAGAACCAAGTCATTCACATGAAATGGAGACCAACGGATCTTTTGATCAAAGTATTCCTTCTGCTTCATTTTCTTCTTATAGCTTGTCCATTCCTTCAATTCTATTTCTCTCATTTCCTCTGAGCAAATGAAGATGTACCAACCTTTCTTTTACTGAATCACTTTCATCCACCCTTTCATTTTTCATAACTCTCAAAGTGGGAATATCAAACTCAATAGGAAGAACTGTGGATCAATGTGCATATAGCCAACTGAAATGGGGAGTATCCTGTTGCTGACTTTGATGTTTCCCTATATGCCCACAATGCTGCATGAATCCTTTTATCCCACTTATGTACCTGCAAGGCTGACATCTTTTGCTAGAATTTGACACAACACAAAATTTGTTCGTTCCACCTGTCCATTTATTTACTTGGCTTGTATGTTGTTTCCTTCCTGTGCTTAACAGAAAACTTTATTGACTAGGGATTCTACCACCTCATTAATGAAGTGGTTTCCTTGATCTATTACAATTTCTAATGGACAACCAAATCTGGTGACAATACATTCATATATGAACCTTGCCACTTCATCCATGGAAGTTGTACTTCAATGGCCTAGCTTCAACCCACTTGGTTAAATAATCTGTGGCAACTACAATATACCTTATTTTGGCGTGATGTCCTGTTGGAAGTGGACCTACAATGTCTATTACCCACTTTTCAAATGAGGACCAAGGGGAAGAATAGGACATAATGGAGCTGATGAAGTCTTACGGCTTACCATGTGTTTGATAAATATCACATGTCTTAGGATAATTATAACAATCTCTAAAAAGAGTGGGCCAGTGATAACCTGCATCCAAGATCCTTCTTGCTGTAAGTTGTCCAGAGAAGTGCCCTCTACATGTACCATTGTGGGAATTCTTCTAGCAGCTCCTTTCCTTGATCACGTCCAACTACCCTCTTATACTGTCCATCAGGTCCTTATTACGAAATAATACTCCATGCAGAATAGAATATGGAAGACCCTGGCTTGAGTAATCTTCCTCTTAGTCTTTGACATTGGCATCAACAGGAAACTTGAATTCATTTAGATAATTCCAAATATCTATGTATTCACTAGGGATTGTCTACAAGGGATAACAATGATGCATCTGGGAAATCATCACCATCACAAGATGATCCTAAACCATCATAGGCTCGAGAGAGTGCATCTGCATTGACATGCTTCTTTCCTGGCCTATCTATAATATCAAATTCAAATTCTTGTAGCAAAATTATCCATCTTGTTATCCTCCCTGATGGGTTAGGCTTATTTACAATATATTTTAGAGCCTGATGATCTGGTTACAACTAGAAATTTTTTTCCATAGCAAGTAATTTCTAAACTTCTTTACATCAAAAATGATAGCCAGAGCCTCTTTTTCAGTTACAGTATAATTTACCTCAGCACTGCTCATTTTGTCTGGCTCCCAAATTAAATTGGATGATCATTCCCATTTTCATCCTTTTGGCTCAAAGTACTTCCTAGTGCTATATCTGAGGCATCAGTCATACACAATGAATGGCTTGCTCCAATCTGGATTCTTTAAAATAGGTGAAGACACCAGGGCTTCCTTTTCAGTTGTTCAAAAGCTTGTATGCGCCTTATTTCCTCCAGTTCATAAGTAACATCCTTCTTCAAGAACTGGGTTAGTGGCTGTGCAATCTTTGAGAAATTATTCCATGAACCTTCTATAGTAACCCACATGGCAATAAAAATGATATCAACACTTACTTCTATTAAGCCAGGAAATGGTAACTCTTTGATTTTTGAAACTTTATCAGGATCAGTACCAATACCATCTCTGGATACAACATGCCCTAACAAAACGCCTTTAGAACATCCAAAGACACACTTTGTAGGGTTTAGTGAGGCTTGTGCTTCATCTAACCTTTGAAATGTTGTCTCCATTTGGTGCAGGTGGTCCAACTTGCTCCCATAGATGCAAAAATCATCCAGAAATACTCTGATGAAGGTCCCAATGTAGGGTTTCGAACACCCTATTCATCAAGCGCTGGAATGTTGCTGGAGCATTACACAACCCAAAAGGCATAACTCTATAAGAAAACGTTCCCCAAGGAGTGGTGAACGTGGTCTTCAGCTGATCTTTCTCTGCTATACGAACTTGGTTGTAGCCACTATATCCATCAGCAAAACTATAGCACTCCTGGCCAGCTACTTCGTCCAAGATCTGATCTGAAAATGGAAGAGGGTAATGATCCTTCTTTGTTGCCTTATTGAGCTTCCTGTAATCAACACAAATGCGTAGCTTCCCATTCTTTTTTATTGAGATCACAATGGGAGAAACCCATTCTGAATTCTCCACAGCAAATATGAATCCTGCATCAAGCAACTTATCTATTTCTTCTTTTACAGTCTTGGAAAAATTAGGATTCATTCTATATGGCATTTGCTTTATAGGCTTAGCACCATCTACCAGCTCAATAGAATGTTCTACCCAACTTACTTGACGGAGTTCCTTGTAATCAAAAGTGAATAGGTGTATGTACCTTTGAAAGAGCTGGAGGTAGGATTCCTTCTCACTCTCCATCACATCATCACCAATCTTTATTTGTTGGAGATGATCATCAACTTCTTCTTCAGATAATTTTATGGGGTCATGAGTTGGTGTGACTGGAAGGATATCCATGACTGAAACATCAACCTCACTTTCTTCATCTTCAGTGTCCACTTCACTGGTACTAGAGTAATCAGAGGATGTCCAATCATCAGTTTCATCACTTGAATCCACAGGTTCTGCCTTATGATGTCGAGGGATCACATTTATCTTCACCCTCTCTCTACCACGTCCAAGTGTCATGAAACCTTCATTCCAGTAGTTTCTTGCATGAACTCTCCTTAGCCATGGTCTTCCCAGCAGCATTGGGTACGCAACAGTACCATTTTTCATCACCTGAAAGTCTACCACACATACCACACCCATAACAGATATTGCCACATTTGAAACTACACCTTCTGGTTTAGTTTTTCCTTTATTTAATGACCTTAACATAAGTGTTGAAGGGCGATCAATTTTTAAACCCAACATATTCATTACAGACTCGGTCATTACATTAACTGCAGCACCTCCATCAACTAAGACATCATGAATTGAAATACCATTACATAATACCTCAGCTTGTGGAGCATAGGGATCTGCCTCTGCCTCCAAAACAGGGACCTCAACCTCCTTCCTTCTTCGAGCATTGAGTCCACCTCGCAACTCCCGCCTCTTCTCAGAAGACATAGCCAAGAGTTGACCATATGTAATATTTGCAGGCCTTTTGGAGAGATCTTCCAAGATGGAGTATGGTCCTTGCCCCTGTGAAATCAGAAAATCCTGCACACCCAACTTTCTTCTCCTATGTTTCTTACTAGTTTCTCCTTTCATCTTCTTAGGATCATTTCCATCTTGATTATCTTTTTCTTTCTTTCTTTTTGTTACAAACACATCTACTTCATTATTTCTGCTCTTATCTACTACATCAAAAGAATTCACAGGTGCTTTTCCTTTATCATTATCTCTTATACCAGATGTAGAAGCTCTATCTGGACAATTATACTTATAATGACCCTTTTTATAACAACCATAACAAACAACTTCAGAAATATTTCTTTTTGGACCTCTATCTCCTCCCTGAGAACTAAATTCCTTTCCTTGAAGAAGATTAATAGTTAACTGACCCATCTTTTTGAGCAGATCTTCATACTCAGTAGATGTACTAGGAGAAATATTTTTTGCTCACCGGGAGTGGTTGTGGATTCTGGACCAAAGGTGCTGGTGTAGGATCTACTTTAGCAACAATTTCTTTGGGCTCCTCTTCCATGCTTTCTTCTTGCCTTCTTGCGAATCTCCTTTGCTTGTTCAATGGTAGCTGGGCGGTCATACTTCACTCGTTGTCTGATCTCTGGCTTCATCCCAAGAATGAAGTGCTTACAAAGTAGATTATCCACGCCGTTCATCAACCCATCCGCTAGTCCTTCCTTTCGGATCTGGGCATCGAGCTTCCTCCTTAGCTCTGAAACGAGCATGATAATCCCTTATCTTATCAGGCTTCTCTCCTTAGAGCGAGCTTT
>JAHRHJ020002598.1:0-11073 GCA_019776745.2 Taxus chinensis | reverse complement strand
ATCCATCTGTCTTATCCTTCCCCCTCCACATCATTGCCATGCAGACTGTTCCAGATTCCTTTAACCTTGGTTTTCTCCTCCGCGATAAATTGGGTCCTCTGATCGTCCTCGTATCATCTCTTCTTTTCCCCCCCATCATTTTCATTTCACCCTCCCCTCCTACCCTCTCCTTCCTTTCTATATCACCCCCACCTTTTCCCTCATTCTGTACCAATTTCTCTTATTTACTTTGATCTTCTCCACATCTTCCTGGTCCATCGTTTCTTTCTTTTCTCCTTTATACCTCCTTTTTCATATTCTTTAAATTCTTCATCATCCTCATCACCTTCATTTTTCCATCCTTCTCTCCCTTTTTCCTGATTTTTCCCCTACTCTCATCTCGTCTTCTTGTTTGCTTTCCTCATGCCCCTGCTCTAGTCATCGCTTCTCTATTAATTCTCTTCCACCATTTTGTCTTCTCTTCCCCTCCTACTTCTATAATTTATTGTCTTTTCTCACTCTATCATCTCTTCATCTCTTTCAATTTTCCTCCATCATTTGGTCTCCCGTCATCGCCTTCCACCTCTTCACCCCTTTTATTTTGAATAATCTCTCTCCCTTTTTCATAATCCACCCTTTGCTCTAATCATTTTCTTGTCCTTCTCCTTGTGTTTTTTTCCTTTACATTTCCTTCTCCCCTACTCATCCCTCCTCTCTTATTCTCTTTTCCCTCTTTCATTCCTTTTCTCTCCTCTCCATCTCTTCCCGCTCTATTCCAGACCTGTCTCCTTGCCCTTGACCTTATCTTGCCTTCAGCATAATCAACCACTAACTCATGTTTCATTCCTCTTATTTTTCCACCTTACTCTTATTCTTTCATTCACCACAGTATCCTCCCACTAGTCATTCATAGTTTGATTATTATATTTTTCTTCTCCATTTGTGTACCATCCGCCTTATCCATTTCATTACAAGGCCGGGGGGGGTGGCCATTTCCTCATCCTCCTCTCTGTAAGCATTAACAAACCTCTCCACTTTTCAGTGCTTTTGTTGCCATCTTCTATCCTCGTCAGCCCTCTCGAGGGGGCATCATCATAAATCCCTTTGCTAAGCAATTTCTTCCTATTACCTTTTTTTCTTAAGGATACCAAATGGCCATCCATATTCCACATTTTCCCATCGCAAGTGGCCCTGCTTTACTTTTTTGCTTGCTAAATTTCTATCGTAATCTTCCCCCCATTTCCATGTCTCAAATTTTGTTCTACTTCTATTCTTTTCTTGTCAACATAACATCTTCCTTGGGAAATATCTCTTCAATACTATTCACCCCATCGCCTGGGGCATATTACCTCACCATATGTATTCCAACTCACCTTTTCGGCCGATCTTCATGTCCTTTTTGTTGGGACACCTTTTATTTTCATCCTAATCCGTATTGATGCATAGTTTTCCACACTCGATTTCCTCGTGTATGAAGGATTTAACATAATTTTTACATTTCATTGCACATACTTTAGTGCTTTCCTATGACCCGTTGGTCATCCCAACCTATATACATCCTGCAATGGTCTTCACCCACTCACTGGTCTGTAGAACGTTGTCGTCTTGCCATTCCAGAACGTAATTGTCCGCTACCGATTGGATCTGCAGTTCACCGCCAATATTTTTATCATTATTAATTTCGATCCCTTTTTTACCCTGGGTCATCTTGGCTTGGTGGAGGATTTATCCATCTTTTCATCACCCACCAACCTTTTAACATCTATCTCTTTTCAAACTCTTGATTTCTCCTTACTTTATGTTGTCAATCCCAGTTTTGAGGGGGAACACTCAATAAACATTTTCAATACTTCATTGTTTTTGTCTTATGGCTTGCCCGGCGCAAACCACTCATGAAAAAGGGGAAAATGTAGACACCAATTTTCAGTATCATTCCTCCCCTTCACCCCGCATTCGCTCTCCTTCATTAGGCTTACCCTTTCGAATCCCATTTCCCACCAAAAAGACATATTCAATTAATCAATCTTAATTGGTTAATTAATCCTGCCCTTTCAATCCCTAATCCTCATTATATGTAATGTGCTCCATATAAATCCACCTATTAAATATTCCAAATTAGTTCATATCACCCCACCTAATAATTAATACTTACTAATACTCCAAAATCATTCAAATCAATGAACCTACGCATGATTTCTAATGCACAAAATAATCCATATCAAATTATTATTAACAACCTAATCACTCACATCAATGTTCCCCCCCCCATTCATCACTCACCCATTCATCACCCTACTAGGTTACTTTTTCAAAACCCAAATTACCTGATAACCCCTAATTAACCCATCTCCATGCTATAAATACATAACCCATCTTCCCTCTTTCAAACAATAAAATGTCATAGCAACCTCTGATATTTATAGCTCTCACTTTTCAATCATATCAACCACAATTTCCCTTCCTTGTGATGCCGTTTGTATCACCATAATATCATCCTCATGCCCTCGTGTTTCTCTTAGTAAGCCCATTTCTCGGCATCCTTTCATCTATGACAAGAAATTTTGTAGATCAAAGGCTCCTTTGTACATCAGCATTTTTAGGTACTATTAGTTATCAGTTTTTGCATGTTATCTATCTATCTTTTATTTATATCATTTTTATCTTATCTAGAGGGGTTTGACATCCTTGAAACAAAGGTAACACTTTCCTGGAACCAAATTCATCGAGAAACCCCCCACATATACGATCCAATCCATTTTTTCTCTAGTTTTTTTCTTCTGTTTGCAGGTCTATCCAGTTGCAACGAGGAAATTCCCTTTTGCCGCATGTCCCATATTGTCACCATCTTCTCTCAATGTACCTTAAACCCTTACATCGTTGAGGTTGTTTTTTGATTGCTTTGTTATCTCGCTCACTAATCTGGATAAGGACGAAGAAAAGTCAAGCAAGTTTTGTGTTTGAGCTACACCTCTATGGGAACATCGTTTCACAGATATTGCATGTACGATTGATGACAACTAACTTACCTCATTTTCCCTGCAATCAACTAAGTAGAGTACTTAATATGGAAAATCTGCATCTCAATTCTAATAAGTATGTGTTTTAATTTTGAACCTATATATTTTTAAAAAATCATTCCAACAAATGAATTTATGAGTCAAAAATTACACAATTTTAAATCATTTGAACTTTAAACAATATTTTTTAAAATATTTTGAAAGAAAATGTAATTAATCAATCCGAGGTTTAACCTGAAAAATTTTGGTTGAAATACTTTCAAAACGTTTAAAACCTCTCCACACATTTTTCTAGACCTTAAGAATAAGCCTTTGACCATGAATTTCCACTTAACACGCGAAGGTGGTCCAGGCTGCCCCAAAGGAATTAATCTTAGAATTTCACATTTGAGTGGACCATGGATGTCAAACGAAGAGCATGTAGGAGTTAAAGTTGAGTAATGAAAGGTAAACATTAAAGGGCAACGAAGGGGAGAAAGAACGGATGAAGTAGAATTTAGAACAATCATTCTATAAAAAAAAAAACACTATAAAGATGATTTTTTAAATAAAAATCAAAATATAGAGTAAGGTTTACTCCAACAATAAAAACTAGTTTTTGATTTTAAGATTTATAAAAATAAAATTATATAATTAATTGAAGCAATACGAGTTATGGAGAGGGTGGCCGACCCTGTGAATACAGATAAAGAAATTTCTCTCTTATACCGCGTTTTTGAAAGCCAACCACATAAATATGGTTATGAACAGTTGAAAAAATACTACTGTTGTTGGGCGAGGCCCCATCTACTACTTACAGGGGGATAATTTTGACTATAAAATAATCTAATAATACAAACCTGCCAACAAGATAGATATAGTTTTAACTCCACACTGTCAACAAAGTTTTCTAGGGTATAAAATCTTTCTCAGTTTTTGCTCATGTATTTGTAATCACTTCTTGTTCAACCATTGTATAATGAATCCCCCCATTTTTCAAACATCACCCTCTCCTTGGTGAACATATCCTATATTCCGCTGTGTAAATCACGTGACCCTTTGCATATTTGGTTTGGATGTAATTGTAAGCATTACACTTGAATCACATGTTTTCTAATTGAAAGCCGTTCAAATTCGACCGTATTTCATGTTGGTTTTTACTATAGAGGTTGAGCAGAAAAGATAGGTCCCCGACTTGGGTTCTCAAATGTACGGATTCAAATCTACTTCAGTACATGTGTATATATGAAAGTTGCTCAAGGAGCAATATGTCATAATTCTAGAGGATATAACTCTACACTTAGGATAGCTATAAGTTTCCAAGACCTATATCTAAGATAAAAACAGGTAAACTACAGGGTTTTTAGAGTAGGAGTGAGTTAAGACACGATAAACCAAGGGCCTTACTACATAAGACAAAGCCATAGACTAAAGAAATGTGCAGGTAACCTATACTATAGTAGGAATGACCAATAGATGAGCTAAACTCACCCCAATCTATAGCTAAAGGAATCGTGATAGTAATTGTTTTTTGGTTTGTGTTGTCTAAATACTTAGCTATAAATTGGGTACCATGTGTTTATTAATGATATCTGTTGATATGTTTGCTGAACGAGAGAAACGCCAAATGTCTCTATTTTGTTCTAAACACTAACGGTCTTTATATTTATATGATGAAGTTAGAATCGAATTTATACCTTTATAAACATGGTGTAATATCTAAGTAGCAGTTCCACTTAGTGGTAATTAGATATTAGACAAGAGTGGCCCGACCCTGTGTAATACAGATAAACAAAATTCATCTCTTATCCCACATTTGACGGCGTGCCACAAGAATTCTGCACAGTTTCAGGCCAACAGCTTCTCCATTAACTGCATATAAATACAAATACTCCTCCTTCGTTTCCTTCAAACTCGATCAACTTTATTGCAAAATGTTTAGCCAATCATCAAAAAGTGTGAACAATCAAAACTGATTCAAAGCCACACTGAATAATCAAAACTGACCCAAAGAACTATAACAAACCATAACCCATCTATTCATTAAGAAATTCTGTATGGTAATACAACCCCTGTATTAGAAAATGTAAGGAATCACAATGTGCTACAAATGTGAAACTGTATTTTTAAATTTTCATTTTTGCAGCTAGTTATCGAAGGAGCCCAATTTTTCCATTGGAGACCATTTTTCTCAAAGTCCCAAAATTAAAAAAGAAAATAGAAAGCATAGTCCAAAACTCAAACACCAAATTATTATTTCATTCATTTGACAAGAAAAATAAGTAGTTTATTAAAATGAGTTTATTCATAACTATAGAAAAAATCTAACAAAAACAATGAAACATATATTTATGTCCATTTAATGGAGAGGCATAATAATTGTACAATGCCAACATGAAGTAAGATTCCTCACAACAAAGATATCTCATTTCCACGGAATCCAATACCATAAAATCTAAATGATATATAAAGCTGAAACTGAAACATTAAAAATAATCTTAAACTTTAAAATGTCATATAATTATTCCTCCTCCGTCTCATTATCTTCACACCTTGTATTTGATCATGTAAATTCAACAAGAATAGAGTTTGATATAGAAGCAATTATATTATTACAGATTATAAATTTATATGGATGCAACATTTAAGATTACGCAAAGCATATATAAGTGTATCTAATTTGGTGGCCAAAAATATTTTTAAAATTAACTAGTAATTATATCTTTACAAATATTTTGAAACTTGAAAAATTCAAGTAAATTATGGATACATTTCACCTTGATATATTTATGCTCTAAAAAATATATGTGTTAATCAAATTTTAGTTGTGGGACATATTTTGATAATAGAAAAAAAATGAGAAAAAATCTTTGACTCAACTGTTAATCTATGGATAAAAGTTTTATTAAATCCAAAACATAATAATGTGAATATTTCCAAATGACCCACAAATAGTTGTAACATATCACATGAAAAATAAGATAAATTTTAGAATAAAAAATTTATAAAGAAAAATTGCAAATGGTAACAAATTCTAAACTTAATGAAGTAGTAAATTACCTCAAAATTCATGTATTAATACTTTGTAATCATTAACTATTAGCATTGATAACAATATATCTAAATCAATCCCATAATCGAATTATACTTAATTAATAGTTTTACAAATTTATTATCTTCCTATGACCTAGCGATATGAATTCTTATAATTATCAAAATAATTTACTATAAAAATAAGAGATCATAAACTATAACACAGATTGTTCGTGAGCGATGCTTATGAATAGAAATATGGGAAACTCTATACACCCTGATTTTAAAACATTTCTCACAATATAGTTTCATAAATTAAAACCAAATTTTGAGCTTTATAAGGGAGAGGAGCCAATAGTGGAGCATGGACCAATAATGGTGAGGGTATTTGTGAAGTGAGTGACTAGTACATGTACATTTGTCATTCAACATTTGAAAAAAAAGTAGCTCATTAAATGTGTCACATCAAAGAATCACCCAATCACATGATGCCACATAAGTGGAAAAAAATGCATGACATAATGTCCTACTAATGGTTCGCCCTTTTTTCCTTTGTATGGAAAACTACTTGATTTAAATCCATTTAAAAACCACTTTCCATAAAATAAAAATGCTCAAAAAAAAAGTATTTAGATTAAAAAAAAAATCTATTAAAGGGTTTTTTTTTTTTCAAAATTTGATGTATTTATATGTGTGTTGTACACCCCTCAACTTGGATGCACAACTACTAGCTCCTCTCCCTTAGTTATGATGAGATCTTGAAAGATAAAACTAGTATAAATACTTAGGGCCAAACATTACATATTTAATCCCTATTATGTTCTTAATAAAGATTTGATTATTTCTTTATTTCTCCTTTGTTTTGGATTTTGGGCTTCCATGGTTTCCCTAAGAACAATTACATGGTATATAGTGGTATCTAGATTGTTTTTAACTATTTGTATAAAATTTGAGTGCAATGAATGTTTTGGGTAGAACGTGAGTCTCGTGAATTTAAGTGATAATATCCTCATGGTCCTACCTTTCCAATGCCGAAGTATAAATTATTAGTACCTACCGTAGGCAAGATACTATTGTTTTCACTTTGGCTCATTAGATGGAAAGCAGTGGGGCGGTGCATTGTTACTGGCTGATTAAATTGGCATGCCATTATTTTCCCAAGGTCAAATTGCATGTTCCCGCAGACTATAGTGTATGTTGCCCAAATTTTTTATTTCTTTTTCTATTCATTGGTCCTTTCTTTTCCCTTCATTGCCGACAGCATATTTTATTGCCAATTTATTTGTTTTGGATGATCCTGTTAGTCTTTCCTACCAACACTTGGCATGCATGCATTTCTCCCTGTCACATATCAATTTTGATTCCTTATTCGATCCAAATCGTCTATCATCAATTTCCACTTTTTTTTTTTCCATAGGAGTTTATGGCGTAGAATTTAGTAGGAAAAATTTTCCATCCAATTTTGTTTTTGGTGTGGGGTCTTCTGTGTATCAGGTGCTCTGCCTCCACTTCAATAGCTCCCTCTGTATTGTTATTTCAGGAGCAGAAATAGATTTAATGTTTCAAAATTCTAACTTTTTAGAGAGAATATCTTGTTGCAGTATGATGGGGGTTATATTGAAGACGAAAAGGGACTCAGCAATTGGGATGTGTTCTCCCATCTCCCTAGTAAGTATTTCCCCCTTTTTTATTACTTTGTGTTCCTTTCTAATTCTTGTGAAGTATTTCCCCCTTTTTGATTACCATGGCCATTGAATGTATAGGAGAAATTACAAATGGAAGGAACAAAGACAAAGCAGCAGACAAATGTCACCACTAAAAGTATTTTCACATCAAACAGTACAAATCCTTAGTTATTTTAAAAAAACTACGTTTATGATGATATGAATTCCACATAAACATCTGCAGGAAGATGTGGAAATATGGACGAAATGGGGGTGGATATGTACATATTCTCCATAGCCTAGTCATGCATTTGTCCTGATAAGTGCTAATGGATAAAAAAAATTGATTTTGATAATATTTAATCTTTTTAGGTAGGACTCAAATTTAATGTCCACTAAAGAGTTTATAGGATGGGATTAAAAAAGATAAATAAACCATTAACACTTTTGACCATTACAACATGCTTCCCACTCAACCTGCAACTTCTTCAATGGACAGTCAATACACAATTTCCTTCTATTTTTCATAGTTTTTGCAATATTTTAAAATACTCCAATTGTGATTCAAACTCTCTTGAAATTATTTTGCAGCCCAAGCTCTGGTCGTTGTAAAACAAAAATTTAATATTAAGAATTGGAATTTGGATCCTTGCTTCATTCTACCATGGGAGGGAATCCAGTGTACTAACATCTCCTCAGCTGTAAGGGTTTCAGAAATGTAAGCTGAATTAAAAAATATAATGTGTAGTTCCCTTTTTTCGAATTAAAATTATGAGAAAACTTATTTTTGTTCAACAACTTGTCCAGAAGGAATCTGGCAGGATCGATACCACCTGCTCTTACCCAATTTACCAAACTCATTTACATCTGAGCCTCAAATTATGTAATCATTTTAGACAGAAAAATTATAAATTTATGTAATCAAACACATTATCACAATTCATCTTATACTAAAGGTATAACATTTACACTGTTATCATATTAATTATTAATCTATTCTTGGTGGCATATATGACCAGGTCACTTCATAACAACCATCTAACTAGAGAATTACCAAATTTGTCGGCCTAACCAGGTTGAGGAGACTGTAAATTTTACCCCTCTCAAAATCGTTACTACTCACACTTTAACATTTTGGAAAATTAAAGATTAACATATATTAAGGTTCATAGTTGGGTGATGCAGGCACATGTAGAACAACAGGTTAAGTAGCAAAGTTCCAAACTGGCTATCTCAACTGCATAATCTTAACGAGTTATGAGTGTCATTTCTAAAATCGTCAGCTATTATTTAGAATCAATAGTTGTGCCTTAAAATGTAATGTAAACAATGTTTATCGACTCATTTGTGATTGTTACATAGTTATAGACAATAACAATTTCAATGGTGTAATTCCAAAGAAACTATTAGATCAATCGTCACTAGAAATTAGGTATTTTAATTTAATATTCAATTCTTTATCCAACAACATATTCAATTAATTCCCATTGTAAAATCCTGCTAAATCTTATCTGAAGAATCAAATTGGTTCTTGATCATTTCATTTCTAGAAATCAAGGTGGCCTTTGTTCCAGAAGGCAGAATTTAACTATAGTATTGTGGTGATCAAGAGAAGCCATCCATTCCATTGTCAAACCTCTGATAGAATTTGTAATTTTCCTCAAGCTTGATATGCACAAGGCCTATACAAAATTAACTTGGTCTTTCCTTGATCCATCCTCATAAATTGGGGCTTTGACAATTCTCATTCTCTGTTTAGAATGATAATGAACCTGTATATCTACTCTCGTCCAGTTATTTGGTTTGGTCAATGGTATTTCCGGAGGGATTCTTCAGGGTAGAAAATGGAGAAGAAAAAATAGAAAACACAGGAACAGGAGAATAGTACGAAGAACAAAGAGGATAGGAATAACTAAGATTCTGGGGGCAGGCTGGAGGAAACTTAAGACGAGTAAGGGTAGACCCGCTTTCAGGGGTTTGAGACAAGGGGATCCCCTATCTCCTTTCCTATATTTATCATGGTTGAATCTTTGAGTAGAATCTACAAAAACAGCCTTACTCTCTAGGAGGATTCAGGGAATCAAATATCTAATGGCCTTCCCCAGTCTACCTCACTCAATTTTGTTTATGATAACATGTCTGAATGGGTATAAGGCCTCTAGTCAAGAAGCCCCAACTTCAAATCTATTCTTATGGACTATGAGTTGGTCTCGGGTAATGGTTAATTTTCTCACAAGCGCAGTGTTCTTTAATTAATGTGGAGAAAACCAAATTTGTTTTTCCCCATTAAGGCTCGCCCACATTCTGGTGTCAAAATTCAAGTGTTTCCCAGATTCTTATTTAGGAATGCCCTTATACTCAATAACCTGATTCTCCTGGCTAAATGCCCCTATAGAAAGAGTGAATAGAAACTGCTTCTTGGAAAGGCCTCCTCCTTCCCCTCACTTCCGCCTCTCTCCGGCGGAAGATCAACTCCTTTCAAGCTCTCTTCAAGGGTTTCCCATTTTCATTATGTCTCCTCTTTCAAGCTCTGTCCAAATTATTAATGCTCTGGAAAAAATTCAAAATAGATTTCCTGGGCGGAGCCTCGGAAAAGTTTAAAGATTTCTCTAGTGTCTTGGGACAAGTCCAGTCCTAAGATATAGGGGTCTATCTAAAAGTTTACCTATCCATGAACAAAGCTCTGGTTTTGCAAAGCCTAGTTGGAGAATTACTAGAGAGGAAGAATTGTGGATGGATATAATAAAAAAGGAAATATCTACGAATTTAGGCAGAATTGACTTTTTTTTCTCATCATGAAACTCGCTAGAGGATCCTTCTTCTGGAATTTCCCTGTTTGGATTCAAATTGCAATCCTCTCAAAAGGTTCCCTTTGGAGATTGGGTAAGGGGACATGATCAGATTTTGGTGGGAATAATTGGATAGAAGAATCCCCTTAGTAGATTGAAATTTTGAAGGAAGGTGGCTCAATTCTATGAGGAGAATGGGTAAAATCTAGATACGAATTGCTGGAGGCATGAGAGGATCGGGTCCATGTGAAATCATCGTAGCCCCTCTATATTATGGTGATTTCAACCTGTTTCAAGATTTCAATAAGAAACTCAGGGATTCCATATCCCCATATTCCAAACCACGGAGGATTTTTTTCTTTTAATTCCCCACCACCCCCCCATCATTTGGAAAGAGAAGACTCAGGAAATTAATTCTAATAATCTACCTTAGACTTCATTTCAAGAATACTTTTCAAAGAGTATTGGGTAAGTTATGGATTAAATATCTGATCCTCGATCATATTTTTTTTGTACTGGGTGGTTGCCCAAATAGAATCCTACTCTTGAAAATCTTATAAAAAGAGAAGGCAGATTCCCTAATAGGTGTATACTTTGCCAACAAGGGGAAAA
>JAHRHJ020002608.1:0-291685 GCA_019776745.2 Taxus chinensis | reverse complement strand
CCTCGGGCTCAATTCCGTATCCGTTGGTAGATGTTATGAAACAACTCACCCAGGCTCTGGTCAAAATGTCTCTTTTTGACCTCATCCAATCCTCCCCCACATCCCCAGGCTCTATCGCTAATCTGTCGTCCGCATCGCAGTAATTCGATGACCCCATCCACCCTCCCCCCGGAAACAACACAACGCCCTTCGGTTGGTTGTTGGAACTGAATGGACCATCAACCGCCATTTTCGTTCGAGGATTCGGACATTCTTCTCTTCTCTTCCGAAGATTTGGAGGCTCCCCTCTTCATCACAAGTCCAATCAATAACACTACCTTAAAACTGTTATGATCCTAGTGGGAGCTGCACTCAACGTCATCTCCTCGCAACAATTCGACAACTTAACTTACGCAAAGAATGTGGTGTCACCCACCTTTCGCCCTTCGATCATTTAACTCAGCTAGGCATCCACTCTAGGAACTGTGTCCTTACCCATTCAGTGGTTAAGAAGCTGCTTTCATGAACTCTTCTACCTTGTCGAAGGAAAATTCCACTATACATGATCCTCGACGCTCCTGGATTCGTGCAATGCATTGTGTCCCATCCACCCTCCATCGATGCCTAAATATCAATATGAGGGCAAAATATATACCATCCAGGAGATCCTTTTCCTTCCCACAATGCGACATGACCACTAGGTTCTGCCCCTTTAAAAAGAAAATACATCTTCTCAGATGGGGCCTCATCTTCTTCCATACCTGCAACCAACTACCGGATTTACAACATCTGGAAGAGAACATTGCAGCGTTCTCACTAGGAAGCTTCCTCTCTTCTCTTTCGATGCCCATCTCAACCTAATGAGTATGGTAGACCAGCCAAAACACCTGAATATCACCAGGTCTCTGTCGCATCGTCACATTGGTCCTGGTCCCAATCAACAGACCATTTCATCTATCGGTGTCTTGATACGCCTCATTATCACCCAGATTCTCCTCCTAGAGCCAAACTTACCTAGCATGGTTTGATCATCTACAGAATCCCACTTTGCAAAGACTTATCTACATCGATGCGCGGGAAAGGTTTTGGCCTTGGAAATATGACAAGGTATAACATTACCTCAAATCCATTCCGACTCTCATGCCAGCAACATCAAAATTTGGGTTAGTATTTTAAACCCTTTCAGAGGCCACCGTCACTATTTCTTGATGAACCTCTTCCTACTAAGGAACCATCTTCTCCCACTAAATCAGAAGCATCACTTGAGTGGATGACGACATTTCCCATCCCACCGACTTTTTTTTTTTTGATCATACCATTTCCTTAGGGCCGTTGGTCTAGCTACTAACAATCGGCCCGCTTTCTATACCATTATCGTCCCTGAAATAGTTGGCGACACTCTTCCTACTATCAATACTATCCACTGTGGCGGATGATGATTCTTGTCCCTCACTTTCTAGGGGAAGGGATTCTTATCTTCCCAGCCTATTCCTTCTGACACGTCTACCCTTCTCAACGAAGCCACTATCGACCTAAGATCGGGACTGTCGAAGACCCTCCGCTCATTAAGGTCGGCCAATCCCTTCATCCACATGAATTAGGGGACTTTACCACTTCTCTTGCAACTCGTCAAGCCTTTGCTTGCATATGAGGATATTCCAGGGCTGCGATCCCGATATTGTGGTCCACAATATGTTACCCTTCCCAACATCAAGCCGGTCCAAGCAAAATTACGAAAAATGAACCCTAGAGTAGCCCTTCTTGTTAAAAAGAATTAACCACGCTTTGCTCTCGGCTAGCTTCCTCCAACCCCATCGATTATCCGCATGGGTGCTAATGTAGTACCAGTAACTAAGGCTACTGGAAGATTCAACTTTGTAACCGACCTTCCGGGATCCTTAATCTGGCCTGTCCAAATGAATGATTTTCCTCTTCCTAATATGACCAACCCGTAGATTGTAACTGCGGGTATGAGATGCTTCTCTTAACTGGATGGTTTTTGCTCTGGATATAATCAAATCCTCATCGCACCACAAAACCAACATAAGACCTCCTTCTAACCCCTTGGGGGACCTTTTGCTATCATGTGCATGCCTTTTGGCCTTAAGAACGCAGGAGCACTATCAATAAATGACTACATCTTCTTGACCGTCTTACCAAAACTGTAGAGATTATGTTGCGACATCCTCGGTCAAGTCCAAACGCCGTCAGATCATCTTTTCATCGCTTGGACTCTCTTTGAGAGGCTTGTCCGCTTTTGCTTCGTCTAAATCCAGCTAAGTGCGTGTTTGGCGTTCCTCATGGTAAACTTTTAGGTTTTTTATCATTTCCATCTCATGGGTATTGAAGTCGACCCCGCAAAAATAAAAGCCATCCTGAGATGGCCTCCCCCTTCTAACTTAAAGCAACTCCTCAGTCTCCAAGGTAGATACCTTCTTCCCCTTTGTGTCGTCGTTTTATCTCCCATTGTCCGGACCGTTGTCACCTTTTCACCAGCTTCTGCCGTAAGAATGTTTCATTTGAATGGGATGAGCATTGCCAAAAGGCTTTGTGATCTCAAAGCTTCTTCTTTCTCCACCTGTGCTTTCCACCCTCCACGCGAGGGGGAGCCTTCTATCTTTATATCTCTGTGACTGACCATGCTCTGGGAGCCATGATCTCGCATCGGGACACTTATGGTAAGACAAGCTTTCTATTACATCGTTGCCCCTCCATGAGTTGAACCGGTACTCCGAAGCTGAAAAACTATGTTGGCGCTCTCTTCTTTGCAACTTCTAGCTTCGTCTTATCTCCTTAATGCATAAAACTACATTGTCACAATTGTCCAATCCACTTAAGAGACATCCTGCAAACCTTATACAATGATCGTATCACTCCGTTGGCTCATGCTCATGACAGATTTTGACCTCGAGTTTTATCCCGCAAAAGGCTATCGGGGTCAGGTTATTGCAATCCATTAGCTGATGCTCCTCTTCCGGACACTCAAGACCCCCTTGCTCATTCCCGCATGAATTATCCAACAAATTGATTTTGGTCTATCTCCATTTAAAGTAAAGCTCTTCTTATGATCCAATGCCAGCAAGGGGGAGGTGGCGGGTTTTGTGATGATCCTCCTTGGGGTACGCCTATCCCAGTCGCACACAATTAAACTTGAATGCACCAATAAAATATGGCTGTACGAATCTCTTGTCTTAGGTCCTTGGTTGGCAAAATGCCATTAATCCGGCGCTCGTCATTTGACATCTTTGGTGATTCTGAACTCATCGTTAACCAGGTCATGGGTTTCTATCATGCAAGAATGATATCCTTCAAAAATATCGTGACACGTTCTTCCCAACTCCAATCGTTCGAGAAGTTCACTATCCAAGCATGCCTCGTAACAAACAACAAAAACCCCCAACGAACTGAATTGTGAATTTGCCCCCAGTTAAGAGACCTCTGATGATGAACATACCGCCCGGAAAGGCTGAGGTACGCTACAAAGAACGGAACAAGGTATAGGCCGTTCCAACCCATGCCTATTGTCGGCCACTCTCTTCCGTGCTAAAGGGTTTATCATAAGCCAGTGGACGCGAGATGCCCCCATTAAGTGATTCATTCTTTTTTGCTCACAGACCTGCCCATATGTATTCATAACGTGCGTTCGACGTTATATCGTCTTCCCGTAAAGGATACCTCCCACGGAGCCGGCGTTTCAATATCGACTGCTTGCTGTTTTCTCGCCTCGAAGGGAGGGAATTTCGACGCATCTAGGAGGATCTAGTCTAGTTGCCTTAGATCCTCCTAACTAACAGGCCGGTGTTGATCGGCTTCATGCGAGTCGCAAATCCGGAGTGTGAGCGGACACGTCCCCGACTCAGAGTCCAAGACTTTTATTTGTTCCCGTCTTTTCAGGTCCGGCCGGTTGAAGCGAGAAGAGGTGGAGCGGCTGGCCGACAGCGCGAAAAAGAGAGAGGAGAAAACAGAAATAAGGAAATAAGTGGGTGGAATGACTAAAGTGGAGGAACTGAGTGGGAAAGCCGAATAGGCCAAAACTCAGACGGACGGTACCCATCGAGAAGGGCCCCAGCACAAAGTGGGAGAGGGAACAGCTACATAAAAGACACTAGTAAAACGACACCGCCACAGGCGATCAAGGGGCACCTCCACGGCAGCACACGAACTCGAAGGCTCAGGTGGCAGACAATGAAATTCGCTACATAGCGCGAATCAGCAAGAAAAAAAGAACAGACCGAGCCACGAATACACCCACAGCCCTAAGGCGACACACGCACTCCCCGCCACCCCCACCCGCAGACTGTTCCACCTGCTCTTCTCCTCTCCCATGGCCTCTTTAGCCTCCCTTTCCGCCCTTGTTCAGAAGACTCGCGTCTTTATGTGGCTGTGCATGATTCAATAGCCATCTCATCTTGGGCAACTAACCTCGATCAATGCTGTCACAACCCATACTCAGGATGAGTGGTATCAACAGATAGTTTGATTATCTATCTCATTCGGGGTGCTTTCCTCCAGATCTGTCTCCAATGGTAAATATCTTTTGTCCACCGCGCTAACCGCTATACTATTCTAGGCGGCCTTCTTTACAAACAAGGCTTTGAATGGTATTTTTGTCTTCGATGCCTCAAACTCATGAATCATCTAAGCTATTCAGGAGGTCCATGACGGTTTGTGGTGGACCATTTTGTGGCTAGCTGTGCAAGCCATCTTCCGTTTGGGATATTATGGCCTTCTCTTATCGAGATTGTTGTGAATACACCAAGAAGTGCGTCAAGGTAGCAACATTCCAACTCCCGCACATCCCTAGTCAGGCTTTGCAACCTGCGGCGGTTGTGTCCTTTTTTCGGCAGTGGGTCTCGATCTTATTGGTCTCATCAATCCTCGGTTTCTTCACAACGCTCATTCTATCATTACCCTGTTGAATGAGGAGGCGCCACTGAGTACTTTACAAGTGGGTAGAAGCTATCCCCCTTTCTTCAAAAAGGCTAAGCCCATAGTTGATGTTTCGTCTTTCAACACATCATTTTTCACTTGGCGTTCCACACACATCACAGATATGGTAGTCTTTCAAGAACGCTGATTTGCAGAATCTCTGCATGCTTTCAAATCAAGCTCAGTTTTTCTTCTCCATACTATCCTCAGCTAATGGTCAACCGAAGCTTCCAATAAAACTTTGCGTATATCCCTCGCAAAGGTAACTAGTTCGAGCTGGTAGGGATAATGGCAGCTCATAGCCCCTTTGGCTCTCTGGCTTATCGGACTAGCATTCTACTCCTACTGGTTCTACGCCCGTCTCTCTCTCCTTTGGTCTGGGCTGTCCTTACCTTGGAGGTCCCAATCCCGCTTCTCCGTGTTTCTCTCAGAGAATTTCTCTCCGATGAGGATTATCGTCAAAATCGTCTGGCACAACTTAAATTATTAGTGAGCGACGTCTAACGCTCTTGAGCATGCTCAGTTCTATCTCGCGCATGTCAAACGTGCTTATAACAAGCCTTGCACCATCGGACTTCAAAATTGGTGATCTTGTTTCTTAGGAAATCAAACACTGTCACTACACTCGAAAGGAGTCAACGTGTATTTTGCTCCCAATGGAATGGGCCCCTACATTATCACTCATAAATATGGATCTGGGGCTTATCGGTATCTTCCATGGATGGTATCCCTCAGCGCGAACCTCTAAATGGCTTGCATTTACGACCCCTTCTATGTGTAAAATCTATCGACACAAATCTGTTTTGCGCACTCAGATCTTCCACCGTCCTAATAACCAGTCATCTACTTTCGTTGGTGTTTGGAATTGTGTGGTTCTCCGCCGGGTGGAGGGGTTGCCTCGCTTACCTTAAATATGAAGTATCGCGGCCTCTACTCATTTATTTTCGTTTTGGATATGTTCCTCTCTGTAGAAACCTTAATCACCACTTCATCTGTCCCAAGTACTTATCTTAATCGGATATACTCGTGGTCATGAGTGCATGTTTCTCTATGTTCTCTTCCCCTCCATCTGATCTAATCATGTGGGGGGGGGGGTGGGGGGGGGTGGGGGGTGGGTTGGGGGGGGGGGGTGGGTGTGGGGTGTGGGGTCTACACCTCATCTTCTTCCAAAATTTTCACAAAAACAACAGAACAACGACCCCAAACCCAAAAGATTCACCAAAGATAGACTGATCCTTGAAGGTACAGCTATCCAACATTATCACGTGGAATCAAAAAAAGAAAATAGACCATACCCTCGAGGATTGCTAATCATAAATTCAAAATACAGACCCTCCCTTGAAGGACGGCGTTTCCAAAGAAAAATTCAAGGTTCTTGTAATCAATCAGCCTTCCATTCAGTTTATCACTTTTTATGATCACTGAAAGACTTCCCATCGTCAGTCTTTCCATATCAAGCAAACTCCCGCTTGTCATTGCTTATCTGTCAAGTCATGAAGCGAGATTTTAGGACCTTTTGTCGATCATATGGACTCCTAATTTCCCACTATGGACTGTATTCTTCCTTATAAGTTCCGCAAGATACTTCTTACCTTCCTTTCCGTTTCTATCCATATCTGGTTTGCGACTCGTTAGTGTCAGATTTAGTTAATCTTATATAGGCCTTGTATGCTTGGTCTTTTGGTTCCCTTTCTGGATTTTATCTATGTTCGTTTGGAAGGTCCAACTTATCATTTTTCTTCTTCTCCGAGTATCCCCCCCCTCTCTTCCCTAAGTCACGGTTGTTTCCACTTTCATCTTGACTCTTGCAGAGTATCTCCATTTCTTTGTTTCAACCCTTTAAATTGGCATTTCACATGTTACTTCCAATCAAAGTTATCTTCTATCTAGGTTCATCTATCTATCAAAACACCTATCTGTATTCATTTCTCATACATTACATCCTAGAGCCAACACATTTATACTACTATCCCCGCATCAAAATATCGAAAATACGTTCATCTAAGGTCATGAACACTGATCATATCTAATCCATACCTCAAGTAACATCTGTATATCTTTTCCATCAAAATAGTTAAACACATTGTACATCCAAGTTACATCTCTATCAAGTTATATCCACATCACATCTATCATCTATCCGTCTATATCTATCCATCAACCTATTTTATCCACATTTCAATCTATCAATAATACATCTATTCTATCATCCATCATCTATATCTCTCCAATACATTATTTTATCCTCTTCTATATCCATCTACCATTATATCAAAATTGAAAGCAGGAGTACAATTATACGACAATAATGTGATCAATCTATATAGAAATGTTGTGTGTTTTTACAAAACAATGGGTGGCTTCCAATCCAGCCATTATAGCAATGCCGTCAAATCGGAGGCTACATCACTATAACAAATACCAATCATTCCATATTAATATGTAAAATCGGAAGTTTGGAGACACTATCTCCTCCACCCTCCTCTGCACCCGGCTGTCTCTCCTGGCCACCGCCTACCGAGCTCGATGCCCCTGCTGCTGCGGTCTTGGCCGCCCTCGATCTCCTCCCAGTGCTCCCTCCGCCTGAGACTTCCGCTCGCTTGTAGCCGTCCCTGCCTCTCCTCCTCGCCCCAACGGGGCACATCTGGGGCTGCTGCGCTAGGGGGGCATCCTCATAATATCTCACCTCAGTCAAGCGAGACTGGTATGTGCTCGGGCTCACATACCCTGTGCTCGGTAAAGGTGGCTGCTTGTGCTGCTGGCTCTGCTGGTGGTGCCCTCCTAAGCCGTGTCCCTGTGTCCAATACTCTGGATTGGCACCAGGCTCTCCGTATTTCCCCTAAGGGCCTCCCTGTGCCGAGATAGCGATCCTCTGCTGAATCGCTTATCTCGCTCCTGGCGAGCGTGTCTCTCCCACAATCAGGGGGAATCTCTCTCCTCTGTCAAGCCCGATCCGCTCCAGAGCTACTGATTGTCTGTACCGTGTGGCATGCTTCTCCCTCTGCTTGTCCATAGCAGCTATGTCCTCCTCATCAGCATCTATAGAGGCGGGAGTGCGTGCAACTCTATATCGTACAAATCTGCGTAGGCCCTCATCCACCCCCGCGTTCCTCATCCGCTGTCTGTGTGAGGGTGGAGCCTCTCTCAATGGTCCGG
This sequence comes from Taxus chinensis, assembly GCA_019776745.2. Lineage (NCBI taxonomy): Eukaryota > Viridiplantae > Streptophyta > Pinopsida > Cupressales > Taxaceae > Taxus > Taxus chinensis. The sequence continues at coordinate 283,621 of JAHRHJ020002608.1, read as the reverse complement.
CCGGGATCAAAAATCGGCAATCTGTCTCTCTGGCTATCCGCCTATATGGCATGTATGTGGCTGTTCACTGTCTGTACTAGGCCAAACTGCCTCAGTAATCCGCTGAATGGGACTCGCCCACATATCCGCCTACACCCCACCACCCTACTCACACATCTCAATGCGACCAATTTGGCATCCGACCACCCATATCGGAAATGCCCGATATGGTCTCCAGATAACCTGATCTGGTGTAAGCGTCCTGAAACGCTCTGAGTACCACTCGGCTGATCTACTGTATCTCCTTGCGGCCATGTCAGCCCGCCATACGAATCCATAGTCAACACCCCCACTGCTGCTGGCATCCAAGCGCCCGGATGGCGCTGATCACTGCTATGTGCTAGGATGCCCAGCACTATGAAGCACAAAGCTGATCGATCCATGTCCTCCGACAGTGGTGTAACATCCAGAGCTCATATATACCTGAGACTGTCAGGGCATCGTCAAAGGCAAAACCTGTTCGTGCTGACCAAGATGTCGCAAAGTAGTATAGGTAGTAGCAAGGGGAATACTCCCACCTCGAGTCTGGCAGGCAAAATAGGAGATAAGCAATCTGAACAAGGCTTTATCCGCCTGCTCCGAGGGAATCCTGCTGTACTGTGCGGATATCCTCACCTGCCCCAGATAAGATCTACGAGTAATCTGCTTGTCGCTGTACATTCGCACCAGGGCCCTCTGCTACTGCTCTCGGGGTTGATCTCAACGGGTCCCCCGTAATCGGAATCGGAGGATCTGTACCATCCTCTGGGGTGATAGTCAGCTCACCCGGCCTAAACCAAAATGGGACGGGGGCTGTCCCATCGTCGACACTTAAATGCCCGCATGAGATCACATCTATGCGCACTCGTCTATAATATCTAAAACCCCCGAGCACGGCTCGCTCTCAATGCTGCCAGTCTGCATTCTGTCAATCAGGGAGGATCGTCTCCAATAGCCAGGATGGCATCCTAATATGAAGAGCCTATCGTGACATGCAATCCACAGCATCAAAGCAAAGCAGTCTCTCTTTTTTCCAACTCTCATCTGCCAAAACCATAACAAGAATATCTCTCAGTCGGCGTCGATTGATAATAAAATCGGCCGATTCATTTAGTCGGCGCCGATCAATTTACCAATCGACGCTGATCAAAACGAAAATCGACGCCGATTAAAACAATCGGCACCGACTGGCGCTGGCCGGATGTGCCACACCCTGCCTCCCATGCACCAAAACACACATTCAAAAAAAAAATCATATAACAAAGGTGGGTCCAGAATGACCCACTTACCCCAGGACGGTGTCTCCTGCGCTTCTGTCGTCTAGCGGCTTCCATTGTGTTCAAATCTAAAACTCTATCTCTTGATCAATGTCAAGGTGCAAATAAATAGTTTACGTTTCCGTTTGCATATTTATATGCGTCTGGTGGATTGGTCGGCGCCGATTTTTGGTCGAGCAGATTGTATTGGTGGCGCCGATTAGTTTGGGCCGTATTTATTGCGTTTGCAGTAGTGTTCCGATGACTTGGATTTACTTATCTATCTGATCATTGTTGTGTGATCGAATCTTGCCTTTGGCGCATCTTGTAGATACCTTGGTCTATTTTGGGTTGTTCCCTTGACGTGGGACACTCGTACCTTTTTGGCAGTTAGAGTTACGCGGGTCTGTAGGCACAACGTCGTCTGATTTATAGAACGTTCTAGTAGTCCCTACAAAGTGTTTCTCTTTTGATACTGACTATTTTGCAGTTCTCTTACACTCATGGGTCTATAGACACTAACGGTCGTCTCATTGAGGAGACGGCTAGTTTTCCCTACCAAGTGAGTCATTAGGTTGCTGCCCATTGTGTTTATTTGTATGCGTAATCATGATCAGAACTACGCAGACATCAAGCTGGGAGGAGCATCATGCATTTTCATCTACCTCTTTCCAAACTCGGGATCGGTCTGTTCTATCATCCATCCATCCCTAGTTTGAGGGGGATCACATCACCACAAATTTTTCCTTCTTCCACCCTGTGGGTTGTGTATCATACCGGTGCTTATCGCAAGTTACTTGACAAAAAAGGGGGCAAAAATGTAGACACTTAAAATGGACCCATTTAGTGTCCTTCTCATCCGTTTAATTGACTAGGTAACCGGGGAACTGTTCACGTCCCAAACTATCCCCTTGGGATATTATCAATCTGTGATTTAACCACTTACTCTAAATTTAACTCATCCCATCATATCTTGCCCATAGAGTAATTAAATAATTAAATATTTAATTACGCTTCTTCCCATGCATCTTAATCACTTATCCACCCCAAATTTATTCTACCCATGCATTGCAAGCCAATTTTTGCGGGAAGTTTGTGTTTGAGCGGGATAAGTCCCCGTAGTCGGATGCAAGTCTTTTCTTTCCTGGGATGGTTTTAATTTTATTTTGCCATATCGGGATGGCTAATTCCGCGATCGGCGCCGAAAGCCCTTTTGGTCGGCGCCGATTTTATTGGAGCGGCGCCGATTACTTTGAGGGAGCCTGGTACTCATGATTCTGATTGCCCCCCGAAAAGGATTACGGAATGAGTAGCGGAAGAGATTCGACGAAACGAGCTACAGTTTTATTTGGCATGATTTTAAGAGCGAAATATACAGGTCCTTCAGAGTGATTGGTCTATATCCATCCCATATAGCATTTTGATTGTTTGAAATTGAGGGAAGATCCTGTCGTAAGTCAACTTAGGAGGTGATAAGTGAGAGTACAAGCTACATGTGTATCTTTGTCATGTCATAAGCATAGGATAACCATCTAGGGCATCTGGTGACATTAATGTCTGCAGTGACTCGCCTAACTTCGGTACAGTCCAACAAACCACATTCACCTTCCAATCCTGGAATATGCTATGAGCAGAGTCCCCGATTGGTGCAGTCATGTCTTCAAGGTTGTGCACAAGTATCTGTTCAGTCGACGCCGAGGAGTCCACAGTCGATTCCAAATCATTACAAGAGTGGTAGCCCGATTAGACCCAGTTGATGCCGATTTCTCTGCAGATCATGGTGAGAGGTCACAGGTTTCACAAAGTCCAGTATTATTTTAACTGTAGAATAGCCTGTTTTCTGTACTTTCATGTAAGCTGCTTCAGTTTCAGGTTTACCACTGCAATCAGAGGCTAAATGATAAGTCTCAATTTACATCATATTTATGATGTGATAATATCAATCCTTTATTGAAATTTTAGACTAAAAATTCGCCGACGAAGCTTATCTCTTTTCGGACCCGCCTTAGTCGGGCATGTTGTTTCTCTCTAATAACAAGATCACCAACATTAAAGTCTTTTATCTGTTTGAGCACCGGTGTTTTAATGCTTGCAGGATTCATTCTTGATATATTGTGCAATATTGCTCAAGGGAAGTTAGCCCGATGTTCATCTAATAATTCAATTTCCTTGATAAGCGTTCTTGACAATCATCCTCATCAGGTATGAATTTCTTTGAGGTTTTTTCAAGGTGCATAAGTGTTTAGTTTGGTACATTTAAACATTGAACAGGTAAGAAACGCGAAATTCAATGTTATATACTAACCCACGAGAAAGTGTAACTGCATTTTGTAGGGGTCCAAAATTTGGCATTTGATATGCCTATAATGAAAATTGGATTCCCCACAGTATGCCAACCTACATCAATCATTAGGATCAACATTTTTCATAAGTAGAAATTGGGATGAGGGTAATTTGTTAGATGCTTAAGCTTTGTCGTTTGCTTGTAGGAGGAATAAGGAGAGGAATTAAGTTATAGCATGATGTTATAAGTATTCATGATGTTTTTGAAGATTTCACCACAACCTTTAAATGATCGGGAACATCAACATTCTGTGATGATTTGTATCTGAGTTACTATCCAAAGTGGCAGATAATGTGAACCACTAGGATGAAGTCAGTGGTCAGAATTTTCTTTAGTGGATATAAGGAGGGTCTTTCTTTACTTCCACCCATTTTTAAAAATATTTGGGTGTTGTGATTAGCGAATTTTGTCATAATGATGCAGTGAGGGTTGATAAGGCCTATAATTTAAAAGCCTTGAATCTGTGAAAAGGGCTCGAGGTATTCGCCATTGAGTTGGGCTTACAAGAGCGTGGATAGGGATATGTGTGAGATTGGAATGTTGTTGACTATTTGACCACATTTCTTGACAAATTCACCTAACGGCCAATGTATTCCACTAAGCGTAGACCAATCCCGCCAGCCCATGCATACTAGCTCCATTTCATGCAATAGAGTAAACCATTAGAGTTTTCCACCCACATATGCCTATCATGGAATTTATTCAAGTTTGGAATGCTTTAACTGAACATGTCTAGAGAAAACTAGCGGGATAGAAGGGAGTGGTTCTTTCTCAAGCTAGTAAGTGTATACTTATTAAGTGCACCCTCTAGAATCTTCCTATATATTTAATGTTTCTCTTAAGTATTCCTATAACAATAGTTGATAAAATAAAAAGAATCTAAAAGAGGTGTTGGGGTTAGACCAAACCGGTTGCACAAATATATATAAGATTAAAGCATGCAAGCAATAAAAACGGAAATAACCAACAAAAGAAAATACACAAGATATAACATGGTTCACCTAGTGTGGGCCATGTCCACCAAGAAAAATCCAATATATTATTCCAAAGGTTGTATAATTGAATATCTACAATATTCCACGCCTTACATGATGTACAATACTTTTCATCTCACAAGCTTCTCTAAGCTCTCACGAAGAATTCCTTCTTACAATTCTCTCAATCTTACCTCTAACCCTATTTTCTTAACTTATATAATCCTATACAAACTTAGGGCACTTTATCCATTCATTTACAACCATTAGATCAACTTTATAACAAATATTAGATATAATTCCCGTGACTTAAATATAAAAAAGCATGCACAGGTAACCAATTCTGGTTACCCTAACCGATGTTGATTGGTCTGCTCTTAGGTGACCGACATTGGCTAGGTAGCCGACCGATGTCGGTTACTGTGTAAACCTACAAGTTGTAAATAAGCTCCTTTGTGAAGTAATTCAGCTCCACAATCTCAACAATCTCCCACTTGGAGATAAATTTTTACACTACCCCAGACAACTCCATCCTTGGTTCCTCTCTTGGATTTGTTTCTTCCTCTTCAAGTCTCAAACTAGAAGACCAAAAAAAGTGGAGTGTATCTCCAAATTCTCCGTTTCCAATGGCTTCATTAGCTTATCCGCAAGGTTCTCATTCGTTTGAATTTTCTCTAACTTCAACTGCCCATCCTCCAACACTTTCCGTATGAAGTAATATCTCAATTGAATGTGTTTCATTCTTGAATGAAACATTGAGTTCTTTGCCAAATTAATTGCACTTTGACTATCATTGTACAATATGCAATCCTCTTATTCCTTTCCCAACTCTTCCATGAACCTACTCATCCATATCATCTCTTTTCTAGCCTCTATAGCTATAACATACTCGACCTATGTAGTAGACAAGGCCACAACCTTATGTAATCTTGAAATCCAACTAATTGTCGTTGCACCTACTGTGAATACATATCCAGTGGTGCTTCTCCTACCATCCAAATCTCCAGCCATATCTGAATCAACATAGCCCCATAAAGTAGTATATGACCCTCCATAACATAACTGTATGCTAGATGTCCCTCTCAAGTGCCTGAGAATCCATTAGACCACTTTCTAATGCTCTTTACTTGGATTGGCCATAAATTTTCTCACAACTCCCGCTACTTGTGCAATGTCTGGTCTGGTACAAGCCATGACATACATAAGACTTCCAACTGCTGAAGCTTATGGAACTCGTGCCATGTACTCTACCTCCTCATGTGATGTAGGACACCAATATTTGCTTAATTCAAATTTTCCAGCCATAGGTGTACCTACAGGTTTTGAATCCTAGATTTTAAATGTTTTCAATACCTTATTAATATAATCCTTTTGAGATAAATACAATTTTGTATTCTTCTTGTCTCTGTGAATTTGCATGCCAATTATTTTCTTTGTATCTCCCAGATCCTTCATTGCAAATGTGTGAGATAATTTTTCTTTACTCACCAATGTCCTACATACTAGATCCTACAATAAGCATATCATTCACATACAGTAACAAAATAATATAACTTCTATTTTCAAGCTTCTTGAGATAAACACAATGGTCAAATTCACATCTCATATAACCATGATCATGCATAAAGTTGTCAAACCTCATATACCATTTCCTTGGAGCTTTTTTGAGCCCATACAATCTCTTTTTCAACCTACACACATGTTTCTCCTTACCCTTGATTTCATAACCAAGCGGTTGATTCATATAAATCTCATCCTCCAAATCACCATGAAGGAAATCCATCAACATCAAGTTGTTCTAAATGCAAATTTTCTACTGCATCTAAACTCATAACAATACAGATGGAAGTCATTTTAACAATAGGAGAAAATATCTAATACCTGGATTTTGTGCAAATCATTTTACCACAATCCTTGCTTTATATCTTTTTTGTCCACTCTCTTCCTCTTTGATCATGTAAACCCACTTGTTACACAATATTAACTTACCTATTGGAAACTTGATTAAATCCCATGTTTGGTTCTGTTTCAAGGAATCCATCTCCTCATCCATGTCATGCTTCCACTCAAATGGGTATCATGTTGCATTGCTTCTTCAAAACTTTCTTGTTCACCACTATCATTCAATAAAAGATAAAATAATGGAGTAAATCTTTATGTAGGTTTACTTACTCTTTGAGACCTTCTTACATGAATTTGGGGTGCCTAAGGCTCATTCTGGACCTCTTGGACATTCATGTCGAAATATGAAAGTGATCGATGTTGGTCGCCTGTAACTAATGCCATTTCCTCTATAGCTAACGCTGGTTCACCTAACTAATGCCGGTCCTTCTTTGACCGACACCGGTCACCCTAACCAATTCCGGTATCTGTGGATTTTTGTTTTAGATATGAGAATGCGCTTTTCTCAACAAACTCTTCACCCGGTTCATTCTTGGGTACCAAAACATGATCCATGTACATTCTCTTTTCATTCCAATCAATGTTACAAATCCTAACAATCTTAGCATCTTCTAAATCCCAAAACCAAAATCTAAAATCACCAGAACCATAACCAATGAAAGTGCATCTCTTGCATTTAGCATCCAACTTCTTCCCATTTTCTTTATCAACATTCAAAAAATATTTGAACTAAATAATCGAAGAAAATAAAGATCTACCTATTTTCTAGTCCATGCTTCTTCTGGTATTCCACCATTCAGTGCACTTGAGGGGCCACGGTTGATCAAATATACTATTGTATCTGCTACTTATACCCAAAACTACAAGGGTAATCCAACATGTATCCTCATGCTTCTAGCACATTCCATAATAGTTATCTTCATTCTTTCTGTCACTCCATTCTCCTTTGGAGTTCTAGGAATCGTTATTTCTCTACATATTCCATTTACTGAACAGTAATCATTGAAAATATTTCTACAGTACTCACCACCATTGTCGGATGTAAGGCACTTTGAATTCAAATTATTTTGATTTTCTACTATGGTTTTCCATCTTTTAAATTTTTCAAAAACATCACATTTATGTTTAATACAATAAACCAATACCTTTATTGTGACATCATCAATAAAGTCACATAGTATTGGGATCCTCCATGAGAAGCTACCTAGGCTAGTCCCCACACATCTAAGTGCACAAGCTTCATTTTTTGCTCCTTCTTTTTGTCCCAACTTTGAGAAATATCACTCTCTTTTTCTTTCCAAATATACAATGCTCACAGAAATAAAGATCTACATCTTTCAAATCTGATACCTTCCCCTTTATACTTTAATCTTATCATAAGAAACCACAGGTCAAATAATACCATTAAGGTAGGTTATAAAAACATGAAAATACATCCTACTCATTCATATAAATCACTTAATGGGACCATATAGTTTTACAAGGCTCGACGACACAAACTAGCCCACAAGGCCTCTTAATTAGGCCTAAAACAAGACATCTCCTTTAACGATTAGAATTTGAATTTAAAATTCACATAGAAGCTTCACCAAGGTTCCACTAGCTCCATACTCTATCATCACTTGGAACACGTCATCATGGACCTAACACACCTCCTCAAGCACTTACATGCATAGATCATATGGATAAAACCATGCCTTTATGCCTGTTACAAACCATCTTCTAGACATACCTAAGAGGATAGTTTAGGCCATTAGGACTTTCATATGAAAACACCTCTTCATATCAATCCAAGAGCACACAAATTTCATATAGGACCTCAACAAACTCTCTATGATCAGGAAACACTACTACACATGCATTACACCAAAACATACTTCACACCATCATGACTAGTTTTGACCTCAATATGCCAAAAGTGGTAAGCACACTTTGAAGACCCGTTTCATAAATTTTCTCTATAGAAATTTCCCAGAACTCTTCATGAAAACTTATCATATATCTCAATCATCTTGGAACAATTTGTTTCTTTTCATGAAACCTTCAACTCACACATGTACCATCAAATCTCTACAAAAACAAAGTTTTTTTTGTACCTTATTAGCAGCCTTAGAACATGAGACCACCACCAAAAATGATCTAAGAGGAGTCTTATACTTTCCTGAGTCATTATATCATCTTTCACAATCCATTTCATGTTCATACCATTCATATCTTCTCTATCGCTCTAAGTCTAGGGTTTTGCAAGGGTTTCAGACCTGTTGAGCTTGTTAACAATGGTTCATAAAAATGTGACAACTAAATGAACCCATTATTTTTTCAAAATGATTGTAGTTCCATGTCCTAAAATCCCCCAAGATCTTAGACCCCTATGCATAGATCACACATTTGGGTGAGCATTTGAATTTTCCTATCAAGTTGGAAATTACATTTCTAGGAGCTTGGTAGAGCTTAAAAAGACTTATCTTTCTTTTTCTTCATTTTCCTGACCTGAAACTTGGCACACAGCACTAAAACAACATCCTTAAACTATCCCAAAGCTCATTTATGCCTGCACACCTCTGAAACTCTCTAGACACCATGACTTGTTGATGTCTTCTTTTACCTTGTCTTGAAGAACTTGCTTCTTAGGACCTTAAACTTGCTTTATACTCTGGAAACTTGACCTTGTAGAGCTTCCACACCTATTTTACAATACCACAATACCTTCCACATGCTCAAATAGAATGGTCCTGCTTCATGCTTCATGCAACCATGACATCTGTTATGTACTAGCCCTAGTATTAGGCCTATTTAGGTTTGCATCACCACATGACTCTCATGAATTGACCTTGTCAACCCCTTACAGACTCATTAACACATTTGACACATCATATTAAGCATGTTATACCTCATAGATACCTCTTACTAAATTTTTAACTCGTACTCAAGACCACACAACACCTTGCTTGCAAGAATCCTACCTCAAGAACATACATATCTTTCTTCTTCTCTTGCATGCATGACTCCTTGTTATTTTTGCTCCTATTGTTGATGTTCCTATTACTTCTCATGATGTGTTACAATCTTATTTTAGTCATGATGCATGTATTACTACTCTTGATGTTTCTAAAGATAATGTACTAAATGATGATGATAAAGAAAATATGCATGTTGCTTGTCCTCCTCCTTTGGTTGAGCTTGTTGATAAATGTGTGCAAACCTCCCTTCCTATTGATGTTCCTCCCATTCCTACTACTAGTTATCCTCTTGTTGATCTAAAAGTTGACTTCCAACCTAATAGTGTCCCCATGGCTACTTATAATGGAAAAATCCAACCCCTTAATGAGCCCCTCAATGTGTATGTTATTCCTCCCCAAGAAGTTATTTCTCTCATGCATGTTGTTGGTGATTTGAAAAATAAGATACATACTCTTACTCTTGAAAGTAGGGCCTACTATGCTAGTACTGATAATAATTCCCTTCATGGAAACCCTATTCCTAAGAAGATTTACAATTCAACTTTTCCTAAGGGTTTTACTATGCCTACTTTTTCACTTTATGATGGGATGGGTAATCCTTATATGAATCTTAAGGATTTTAGGCTAGTTATGGCTTCATTTTCTAATGATATATTATTACTCAAAGATTTTTTCCTAATAGTCTTACTGATATTGCTTCTCAATGGTTTCATCATTTTCCTAGTGGATCTATTAGTACTTATCTTGATATGGAAGAGGCATTTCTTAGATGCTTTATTTCTAATAATGGTCCTAAAGTTACATTTGAGTGTTTACCTTCTTTGCATCAAGGAAAGAATGAACCAATTCATGATTACATTTTACATTTCAAATCTTGTATGCATCATTTAATTTTTCAGCCTATTGATCTAGAAATGCAATATATCTTTTTTTGTATCTTAATTTGTCCTTTGAAAGAAAAGTTACTATATGATACATGTGAATCATTTACTCTCCTTTGCTTTAAAGTTATAGCTTTAGAAAAATAATTTCTTAATGATCATACTATTGTGCATGCTTCTAGTTCTTCTACTCCTACCCCACCTAGCACTTCTTCTTCTCTTCCACCTATTGCACCACCTTCACAATCACCATCTCCTCCTAAACATACTCATACACACCCTCCACCCTCACATAGGCCTCCACCTCATTTCACTCCACCTCCTAAGTGTGAGCCATTATACTTTTCACATCATTCTAGGCCACATGATGTTTTACACACCTTGCTTGATGAGAGGTTGATTCATTTACCTTCTAATGAGCATCATCCTCCTCATCGGTTACAATGCAATTGTAACCAAGCATTATGTAATTTTCATAGGATCAATGGTCATCATGACAATGATTGGTATGCTCTTCATGATCATCTTCAGTTTCTTGAGGACCATGGTGTCATTTCCTATCATGTACGCCATGTTGATAGATCCCATTCTCTCATGTCACATGCACACACACCAGAATTTGTGACTTTGACTACCTCTCATCCTCCTCTTGTCATCTTGTCTCCTCCTACAAATATGCATGAGCCAACTACCCCACTTCTTGTTCGACCCACACCTAAGTGGGTCCCAAAGGAGCACCACTCGCCATTTTTAGATTCACATCTTCCTAGTGCTTATGTACGATCACTTTGGGTTTATATTTTGGCACCTATACTCAGGATATCACATTTGTCGAGTCACTTGTGCATAGTCGTCACCTTCTCTCTCACTAGAGGCCATACATTCCTTTCATACTATATGATTTCATGCTTATCCTCCACTAGTATGATTATTCACACATGATCAATTATTTATTACCTATCTTTATCACAGTTCCAATCCATATTTAACATACATGCCTATCTATATTTTTCTATCACATTTTGACATCATTTCAACATCTATGCTATTATCATCACTTATTAGAATATCAAAATCAAATCACATCACATAAGTAAAACAACTCAATATAACTCAAAGGCCACATCATTAACAAAGCTATAATCATATATATCTCTCAAAATGTTTTACAATACAAAAATTATGGGTCTAAGCCCTCTTTATACATCATACATCATCCTCACTACTAGAGGCTATAGCTACCCTAGAACTAGATGCACCCCCACTCAGTCTTCGATGCTGAGCTTGCGACTTTTGCTCCTGCAATCTCACTCAGAAGTTCATTTCCTCAACTACGACCTCCACATATCATCCCTGGAGCTCCAAATATCTCTCAAACATACTCTATGTGATGCCACCTCCTCCAACTACCTCCCCCATCACTCATGTTAACTTTTTTCCTCCTCATCTCACTCAGACTACAACACAATACATGTAGAGGTTGTTATGGCCACTGGATCAAACAAATAGGCATGTTCTCACCAACAATATGATCAACCCTCTCCAACATACCTCCCCCAAAAGCACATCTGGAGGCACATTGCCAGTAAATGTGTGTATCACATATCTACAATCAGTCATCAATACTCATCACCTGTAATCATATAATCTTTATTAGTATCCAATCATCACAAATACCAATATCAACATCTATAAAATCATGAATAATACAAATCAATTCTACTTATGTTGTGCAACTGTCATCACTATGACATCATCCTTGGGGGAATTGCTATCACACTCCCACTGCCTCTCCACCTCCTATAGGTCCACCTGGCTAACCTCCAGCCACATCTACAACCACTGGATACAATAGCGCCCATCAATGCTCTTCCCACCACCGTATATGAGACGAGGTACACCTCACATCATCGAATCTACTCATCACTATCTCTACATACCTCTCCTTATCACTAGGTAACTGTAACTAAGCCCCAGTGGGCCTTGACCTAGCTCCTTCTCTCCTCGCTGCTCGTATTGATCTCTGCCATACATATGGCTCTGGGGGCACATCCTGTGTAATGCCAAACTATCTAGATACTCACTCATACTGAAATAACTTTGTAACCCCTAGGAACCTGTCCTCCAACCACATGGTGTGTCAAATGCACCACATCTCTATATCATCCTCTACCCATCCTCCATAATCCCTATAAGGTCTCCAAATAATGGCTTCAGGCCCCATCCTATCCAACATCGACCTATAGGTTGTCATATCAAACCATCGGCTCCTTGGGCCCACCCATCAAGTTGCAAAAATCTCAGATGGCTGACTACAATCCACCCTCAATCCCAGTCCACCCTCATCCCACTCAATGGTTGCACTATAATAATGTGCTCATATGCCCACACATGCAATAATGAAGTGGCTCTTATACCACCACCATGGTCCTCTTGTGTAAAATGATATAAATCCATGTATAAGTGTGCCAACACACACCAACTCCATCCACCATACGTGTCATGCTCCTCAATACTCTAGAAAATTTCATGCATCCTATATGAAATAGACACCCCACCTCCATCCACTACCACACTAGATTCAATATCACTGCAATAAACTTCCACAATCATGGAACACCTGATCTAATAAATTTCATCTAGTATGATCATGACTCTGCAATATTGTTTCGTGACCCTACAAAATATGTCTCACATCCCTCTATTGCCTCTGTGTATCTCATGGGGCCATCACTTGTACCCTCTCTCCCATAACGACAACTGAAGAATCCTATATACATCCTCCAATGTCACTGTCATCTCACCAGTGGGTAACCAAAATGTGCAAGTATCTGTGCACCATCTCTCACACAATGTGGTCATCATATGCATATTATGGGGTATCTCCCCCAATCTAGCAATGTGTTGTAGCTGAACATGGTCCAAAACATCCCACTCCTCCTCCTCCAAGCCCAATGTAAGAAATGTGGACAAGTGTCTACCTCCACGAAACTCCCTCAAGTGTATATCTCTCTGCACAACACAAACAAGATAGAAAACACAACATTAGTAATGCCAATACAATAAAAACTCAGTACACAAGCTGCTAAAATAACTTGGAAAAAACACCCAACTCTCTAGACAACTAGCACCCAAAATTGGGACACGCAGTGCAATCCATATGGTACTAAAGGATAGAACTGGCCCATCTGGCACCGTCTTGGACAGAAATGCCTAGACCGCTAAAAATCTCAAAAATGTAAAAAATTGATGCAAAAATACCTAATTAGTCTAATTTGATATGAAAAATAAGTCACTTACCAACTGATCTGTAGTTCGTGTGTAGAAACCTCTATCACCCTCTCGAACCTAGTTCGGGATGGCCTCTCATGCACAAATTTTTATCACTCAGAGCTCCAAATCCCAATTCTCAAATTTACAAATGAAGTTCTTTTAAATTTTTCCCCTTACTATTTATAGTAAAATCTCCTTTCCTACAATTACTATAGTTCCTATACTACCCTCTACGGAAACTAATTTCTTATTATTGTTTCTTCCATATCTTGAGCATTGTTTATCCATTTTTAGCTCCGTCAGTGACATTGGATTTGTATTTTCAATATCTTCCATACTTAATATTCCTTGGAATGCCTCCTTAGGCTTGGTTATGTGATATTCTCATATTACACTCCTTACTATATTATTCCTATATTGACTCTGAATTCATCTCCAAGGCATTTTATCTCATTTCTTTCAACTCAATGATTGGCCTCTCCCCTCTTCACTAAAAGGGGGGAAATATTCATGGTATCTATTACCCCTCCTTCGAAAATCCAAAAAAATTTATCCAAATATGATACAAAATCATCTTGTATTCCAAGCAAAATCAAAGTAAATATTCAAATCTTGCGAAGGTTATTTTTCAAAATGTAAATCTCAAATTCTATTCCAAGTATCAACGAATCCACATTTTCATATATTCTCACAATTTTCCCCTCAAATGACCTAATCTGGGGGCAATTCAATCCTTGAAAGTAGTTTCAAATACAATCAAGTTCAATCAAGTATTATTTTCCAAATCAATACTAGTAGTTTCAAATTCTATTCCAAGTACCAATTTTTCCTCCCAGATGACCTAACTTAGGAGCCAATCCAATATATCAGGCACCATTGTTCCAATTTACCAAGAAGTTACACCCTTACATCGTAAAGTGGGGGTAATGAGATGTCATTTCCTTTCATATACCACTTTACGGGGGTTTCCAGGACCTAGTAGGAAAGTTACAAAATGGGTTCATATTGTCATCTATAACAGTAGAACCTATTTTTGAGGAAGTGTCATGGTGGAAAGAAAAACTGGCAACTCTCCCAACACTCTTTCTCTAGTGCCAAGATGCTCAAATCCTTAGTTTAGCGACAAGACACTCAAATCCTTAGAAGATACGTTGGTTCGGGAATTGATCACTCCTGATCTCTCCTTCAATCTCTAAGTTTCAAAGTTTCCTATATCTCCTTAGCAATTTCATATCCAATATCTCCTCTAGGACAACAAAGGTTGCCCTGTTTTTTATGTAATTTTGGCTCAGGCCCGAGAAAAAACGTGAAATGTCAACATCAAAAGTTATAGAGGTAAAATTGAAAAGGGGAAAAGGGTAAAAAATGATGAATGAAAGATGCTTACATGCCTAAATGATAAAAGCGTGCCCCTGGGGTGGATAATGATCCGAATTTGTGTAATGATTTAACTTTTTGTGCATACCTAGCAACCTGTGAGTTGTTTTTCCATTTGGTGTCATTGTCATTAAATCATGAGGTTTTTTGTGACAAATTTGATCCCATAGCATATTATTTTCTTTAGAAGGAAGACTCCAATGTGGTATGAGGTATATAATGCATTTTGGAGAAATTGTAAAGGGTCGGGAGTTGAAAATCATGAACAAATTCTAAGAAAAAGATCATTTTCTGATAAATTCACCCAATAACCAGTTTAATGTCTCATGTGTTGGAAATTCATGTATGTGATTTGGGTACAAGTGTATAGCCATCACACAACTCTGAGATTGTTCATGCAACTCTCCCATGTTGTTGAATCTAACAAGTTTTGAATTAAATCTATGTTTTCTTTGGGCAATATGGTGTCTGTTATCATTTTTAATGCCTGTAAATAGTTTTCATTTTTCTTGTTGCAATCTTGCATTGAAATTCTTTATAATTCAAGTAGGATCTCCATTTTCAGTTGATATTTCAGTGGCATTTGTAATCTCATACTCATAATAGCCTTCATCTGATCAGGAGATAAACAAATTTAAAATCATTTTACCTTCCTTGACTGTAGAGATTTCTTGTAAGCCTTTGGGGGCACCTTAGGCATGGTTTGATCATGGATTTTTGTGTTTAATTTAGTTTTTCACTTCAAGCTTTTGTGGTGAATTCTCAAATATTGTGTGAAGAGTGCAACCTGGGCTTCCATTTGTGCCTCTTTTGGTTCAAAGAACATCCTGATTATTTTAGGCATTTCATCTGATAGTTGTTCAAAAGTATTGTACAGATTGTCAAAGATCTAATCTATCCCAATTTGTCTTATCAATCCCTCACCAAAAATCATTTAACAACAAAGATCCTATCATGTACTATCCTTTATTTGCATGTGTATACCGCAAAAGATCAAAATCTATTTGCAAAAGTATGCATAATAGATCAGGATTTCCAATGTCTCTAGTAACCTTTGTCTTGTTTTGAGAACATACCCATGTTTTGAGAAGTGAAAACTTGTGAGAGTTCAGATCTGGGGTGTTGATCATGTTTTCATCAAGGTCTTCATCATAGAATTTCAAGCAAAGAGAAGGACATCTTCATCTCCTTCACCATTACAAGGTTACAAAATAGGTCCTCTTACCTTGGTTGCAAGGCACAACCTAAAATGGCTAGGACAAGATCAAGTCCTATTGGAGTGCTATCCATTTCTCCACAAACTTGGGTGCCAACTAGACCATATCCCCAGCTACCAATGACATACAACATGGTCTAATCTATCTTTAAGCTTCATGATATATCTATGGTGCTGCTCAGACTGAAAAGGAGAACAAATTTGGATACCAACACACCCCACATGGGTCAAAACGTTGATCCATGGGTCACCACATTGTGTTTTTTACTATCAACATGATCTAACTACAACTCCTTCAGGTCACTTTAGGTATGCTATTCTTATATCCTTTATACTTTTTGAAGTTAATCCAAATAGCATAAAGGAGGGAAAATGTAGTCACTAAAATATGCACTTATTACTATTATATTATGCCTCTAGTATGTTTTTATATACATGATTTCTACGTATGGAAACTAGGCACTTGTGACGCCTCTTTGGTCCTTTTCTTTATTTTTGATTCAATTTTCTTACATCTTTAGCTTTATTTTTGCATCTTTTTGGTCATGTCACAAGGATCCATATTATTTTCTTTAGTCTTATTTCTGGTTTCTTACTTCAGGATAGTACCACCCAGATAGGACACTAGTGCCCAAGCGTTAATGTCCTTCTAGGTGCTTTTGTCCTCTTCACCTTGTTTTCTGCTTTATCAGTTTTCTTTGGCTTTAGGTATTTTCTTGTCTCCTTTTTCATCGACCTATGTTGGATTTTGATCTCATTATGTGTCGAAATTCAAACAAAAAACTAATGTATATACACAACTTGTTAACTATTATAAGGGGTGATTGGGCTACCATTTCTATATCTACCACATACCAAAAAACAACACAATTGACTGTATTTTGGGCTGAATTATTCACTGCATATGGGGAGGCTATTATGAATTCCATACCATATATTTTTGTATTGGGACAAAATATTTTCACTCGGAAAATGCTTCGTTCCTTATAGAAACAGATAAGGTTAGGGTTAGGAGGAATACCTGTAGGATGTCGAGATGATGTGCGCGTACCGTAGAGAAAGATCAGGTTGACTGCGGAGAACTCCTTTTTGTCTGGGAAGGACTACCTGCAAATAAGAACACAAGACCACAAGATTTGATTAAACAATAAATGAGGAAACTGCCTTGGGCCCAGGAAATGTAAAACTTCCTTTCGAAGGTGGTCAGTTTCCCTGCTAACGTGAATTAACACAAAAGACTGTAAAATATCAATTAAATTGCTTGGCTGAACTGGGTAGGGGAAAGGCTGTTTTTCCTGGTTTTTGATCAAAGGAACCGATGCCGGTTACGTATAACCGATGGCGGTTACTGATAACCGATACCGGTGGGTTCTAGGATCTTCTGGGCTGGTTGTGGAGTTTGTAATGGCTGGTTTTTGGATAGTTTTTAGGAAATGGGATGGTTAGAAACAAAAGAATGACAGCTAGAGGCAATGGTATGTTGGATAATGGATTCAGAAACGGATTTGGGAGGACTGTAATTCCAAAAGCATAAGAAATGTTATAATGGAGGACATGCAAGATGTAACTTACTGGTTTTGATGAAGGTGCAAGTTGATCTCCTTTGCTGTAAACCCGTCTAATATTTTCACTCGTCTCTGCTTGGTCAAGTGAAGATCTGGACTCTGTTCCTCGTTCGCAATGCCCTCGCTTGATCCAGAAATCCTTTGATTGATCTCTCAAAATGAAATTCCGATCCGTTGTTTTGGTTTGGGAAGCCCATTTACAGGGAACCGATGGCGGTTGCGTAACCGACGGCGGTCGAGTAGGAACCGGCATCGGTTAGGAAAAAGTAGGCTATTTTTACTAAAATAGCCCACCTTCCCTGTTTTTCTCCCGAGAGATCAGTTGCGGGCTTGGTCAAGTGGCTAGAAGGTCGGCTTTTGGTGCGAGTAAGGAGGCATTAGTTATGGATGTGAGTCTAGACCAAGTCATGGGTCTTAATTAGCTTAGTTTAGGGTTAGGGCTAGGTCATGATGAGGTGGCAAGGTGAGGTGGCGGGTAAGGTGATGTGGATTTATCAATTACAAGGTAATTAATAAATGATTGTGTAAAGTTTAGGTAATGAGGTTAGGTTGCGAAATGGGATGCGGGTCACAAGGGGTCGTGAGACACGAATTTGGTGTCTACATTAGCCCCTTATTGTCGTGTAGCTTGTTCTGTAAAGCTGCGCGGACAATAATATGAAGTGGTTTCTCATGTTAAAGATATAGGTAATCCCCCTCAAATCTATCACAGATTGAGTGAACAGGAAATCAGGGATAGGGTTGATAAAGGGTATATGTGGTAGAGAGGATGGTAAGGGGGTGGGGTAGGTCCAAGGAAGCAGACGCATGTTGAAATGCAATAGTACGACTAGGGTACATGATTTGACTAGCAAACCAGCAATGTATAGGCAAAGGTCGATAGTTTATCCAAACAAGGGTGATATAATCCTGGTATCCAAGGCATAGGAAGTAGCTCCAGGATATATAACAGGTAAGGTACCGGAACGTTTAGGCATGTTCGGCAGTACCAAAAGGTTGGTTTGGTTGAGATAAACGTCACGGTCTAGGTCTGGGCAAAGCTGGTCGACAGATCAAGTCAAGGACCCTAATCATGCGAAAACACGAACAGGTGAGCTCGATTGAACACAAGGTACATGATGGATGTATAAAATAAAACGTTGATTGTGGGTATGGTATGGAAGTGATACGGCCTTGGGTCAGGCGGTGGGCCTTGGGTCGGGCTAAATAGGTAGGGCGAGGCCTTGGTCGTCCTTGGGCCAATTGGTAGGTTGAGGCCTTAGGTCGGGCCGAATGGTAGGTTGAGGCCTTAGGTCGGGCCAAATGGTAGGTTGAGGCCTTGGGTCGGGCCAATGGTAGGTTGAGGCCTTAGGTCGGGCCGAATGGTAGGTTGAGGCCTTGGGTCGGGCCAAATGGTAGGTTGAGGCCTTGGGTCGGGCCGAATGGTAGGTTGAGGCCTTGGGTCGGGCCGAATGGTAGGTTGAGGCCTTGGGTCGGGCCGAATGGTAGGTTGAGGCCTTAGGTCGGGGGTCCGAATGGTAGGTTGAGGCCTTGGGTCGGGCCAATGGTAGGTTGAGGCCTTGGGTCGGGCCGAATGGTAGGTTGAGGCCTTGGGTCGGGCCGAATGGTAGGTTGAGGCCTTGGGTCGGGCCGAATGGTAGGTTGAGGCCTTGGGTCGGGCCGAATGGTAGGTTGAGGCCTTAGGTCAGGCTGGACAAGTGAACAAATGTTGTGCAGCAAAGGTGGACAGAGGCGATATTGGTGAAAAAGAGGCAAGGAGTAAAGAAGGGCAAATAATGGGGTGAAAGTTGGGTATGAAACCGATGTCGATTCTGCATGACCGATATCGGTTAAGGGACCGATACCGGTTTCTTAGGGCAAAAAGAAACCGACATCGGTTAAGGTCGAAAAACCTATAAAAAGAAAAATACGGCCTGTCATTGTCACTTTTGTTATTTGCAATCCAAATTAACTTGTCTGACGTGGAGAGTTGATTTGGAGGGTTATTAAGTGAGGTGGAGCTATTTGATTGGCGGAGAGAGTTGATAGTGGGCCCGAATAGTTGAGGAGGCAGCAGGTGATTGGCCGGGGACCCAGCAGATCAGGATTGGAGCCATGGCACAGGCAGGAGGAGCTGGAGGAGCTGGACCAGCTGGACCGCCACCACCCATCCCACCACGACGACGTGTCGTCGTACCGGTAGGTTCTAAACTCTTTAATTTGGTGATTTGGTTGAGTTATGTTGTTTTTGGGATTTGGGTAGGAATTGGTATGTTGGAGGAAATAATGGGTAAATGGAGGTAATTCGAGAAAGGGAGAGGGTAGATAGGTTAGATAGGCTAAGGCGGCTAGGTGTGTAAAATTTGGGGGTGTTTGGGTGGGTAGATGGGTAAAAATAGGTGAAAAATGGTTTTTGGGGGCCGCGCGGGGGTTCGGCTCGGGCAGGAGACAGTGACCGATGTCGGTCAATAGGCGACCGGCATCGGTCGCAAAGGCATAAGGTGAGATTGAATTGGGGGCTACCGGCATCGGTCGCGTATCGACCGGTATCGGTGGGGGAGGTTGAGGGTGGAGTTGGGATGGGATTGGGTTTAGGGTTTAAGTTTGAAGGTGGGTTGGGTAGCGTGTTGGGGTGGGGTTTAGAGTTTAGGGTTTAGGTTTGAAGGTGGGTTGGGTGGCGTGTTGGGGTGGGGTTTAGAGTTTAGGGTTTAGGTTTGAAGGTGGGTTGGGTGGCGTGGTGGGGTGGGGGTTTAGAGTTTAGGGTTTAGGTTTGAAGGTGGGTTGGGTGGCGTGTTGGGGTGGGGTTTAGGGTTTAGGGTTTAAGTTTGAAGGTGGGTTGGGTGGCGTGTTGGGGTGGGGTTTAGAGTTTAGGGTTTAGGTTTGAAGGTGGGTTGGGTGGCGTGTTGGGGTGGGGTTTAGAGTTTAGGGTGGAGAAGGGTGAGGTGTGGGGTTAGATTTTGGGTGTTACAAAAGGGGGTTTAGATGGTAAAGTAGGTGTTATAATAAAGAGTGGGTCTAAGAATGTGGGTTGGTTGTGCAGGCACGTCAGCAGTTGACGATGCGTGATAGGATGCCTCCACTATTGAGTCGGATGAGGCCACACATATCTGCGGCGCATTGGGCCATCATGCGCGAGGTGGGACTTGGCGGGGTCCAGAGGTACAGAGCGATAGACAGAGATCACAGCCTGATGGTCGCCCTCATCGAGAGATGGGATCCGGCGGCCAATGTGTTCCATCTGCCGACCGGGGAGATGACCGTCACATTAGAGGATGTGTATCGCATCCTGCGGCTACCGATCGAGGGAGAGGCCGTTTTCCAGGTAGATTCAGAGACGGCCATGGATAGCATACTGCAGGTTTTTGGGGATGCAGCCGCGCTTCTTACATATCATAGCGCGAGCATTGGATATGGTGACATGTACCGCGCACACAGACATGAGACACGGCTTGCCGTGTTGATGATGATAGGGATCACCTGCTTCGCCCTCCCGGATTCAGAGGGAGGCCGCTTCCCACGGGCATTGATGGGGGTGCTACTGGAGATGGTGGAGGAGCACACCTGTTTCGCATGGGCACCAGTGTATCTGGTGCAATTATACAGGGAGTTATGGGGCTATCGCCGGAGGAGGCGATTTGGTATTTGTTCTACCTTTTTGTTGCACTGTTGGGCATACGAGCACATCGTATGCATCAGGCCGGTAGGGCTACCCCAGCAGCCAGGGCCACAGGTCGTATACCGATATGGATTTCAGAGGTGGTTGGGGGTCGTGGGCCAGCCACGAGCAGTTGTTGCAGGTCGGGATGTGGCCTACTATAGACATATGCTAGAGGGCCTTACAGCAGTAGACATTATATGGAGACCCTACAGAGGTCACCAGCCTGGCAGAGGAGCCCGCATACAGCTGCGCCTGATCCAGTATACATTCTGGATAGCAGGACGGAGGCCGGGAGAGTACGAGCGGATACCCCTAGAGAGGGTACGCAGGCAGATGGGGCTGCGACAGGACGAGCCACCTCCCTTCCCTCAGTACAGGAGGGATGATGTAGAGGCCCCACTACCAGCGCCACAGCCTTGGGATCCAGACTGGGTAGCGGAGAGACCAGCAGGTGAGGGTGTGGATGATGCCGGGTGCACGGGAGCATACAGGGTATGGTGGGCTGGGCAGAGAGCAGCGAGGATAGTACCGCCTGCGCAGCCAGACTTGGCTGCAGTTACTGCAGAGAGAGATCAGCTCCGGGGGCAGGTGCAGCTATTACAGGGACAGTTGGCTGCTGCACAGGCACAGATAGGGGTCTTACAGGGGCAGCTAGCCCAGGCTCAGGTACAGGCACAGGCAGCACCACCACCAGCAGCACAGCCACAGGTGCAGGTACAGGTACAGGCAGCCGTACCAGCAGCAGCACAGCCACAGCCCCAGATACCACCACGGCCACAGGTGCAGGTACAGGCACAGGCAGCACCTCCACCAGCACCACAGCCACAGGTGCAGGTACAGGCTCAGGGGATATTGGTGTTAGGTGCCAGGGGACCAGCCCCAGTTCCTTCAGTGGCGCGAGATCGTTATATGGAGGTTAGAGCAGAGGCCCGTTATTATCAGGATATTCTTGATAGTACCGGAGTCGAGTATCAGGCGTATGCAGCGCATAGGGCAGAGACCTCGCACAGCCAGAGATCTCAGGGAGGGGCAGCCACAGCTGGCGTGTCCGTGACGGGCAGGAGGCGAGAGGCACCACAGGGACCAGCGGGGAGAGGTGCCGAGGGCGGTGGGGAGAGCTGATAGATCCCCGACATGGTTTTGTATAGGGACATGGGCACCGGTCTGCGAACCGGTTGTATTGATAGAGGCCTGCGTGCCTACACTTATTCATTGTTTTGATTCATTTATTTATTATATACCGGCCTGCGAGCCGAGTACGGGTTGTATATTTGATACCGGCCTGCGAGCCGAGTATATTTTTGGTTTGAGAGACCGGCCTGCGAGTCGAGTCGAGATTTTTGGTAGGTATTGCGGCCTGCGTGCCGGCTTTGGTATGTTATGAGATCACAGAGGCCCCGATGTAGGGCACATTGTATTTTTGAAAATTTGTATATATATAGAGACGATGTTTTGATCCACATGCTGTGTTTAAAATGTGTTGAAATATGTGGTTAATGGCTGGTAATATATAGAATGTGTGATGAGTTTAATTGACATGTTGATAGATAGATGATGCTGATGTTTTTGTTTGTTTGTGCGTATATATGAATGTCAGGTTATGTGATAAATTGGTGGTTTTGTGACAGTGTGATATATGTAACTGATGAGTTGGATCCAAATGATGTATAGATTGATAGTTTTTTGGTATCTGTAGTTGATGGTTTGTGTATTTATAAAATAAATGATGTTGATGAAATTGTAATGCTATGTGTGGTGGATGAACAAAATGTGGTAAATTGTGTTGGTTATGCAGGCAAAGAGGCGGGCGCGACAAAAATTTAGATGAGAAATGAAGAAAAGAACCCTGTTTCAAAAAGGAAGGTGTGTAACCGATATCGGTTAGAGAACCGATATCGGTAGCTGATAGACCGATATCGGTTAAGTAACCGATACCGGTTATTTAGGTATGAGCTTTTCTAAAAATAGAAAAGCTAGGGTGGCAACTTAAGTTTTAATTTTAGAGCCATGCAAGAGGTTAAATACGCGAACGCGACGCTTTTTGACGACTGAGACAGGTATTTGCATGAGAGATTTGGGTGAGAAGGAGAAAAGAGACAAGGAAAGTAAATGTGATCCGAGGTTCAGAAGGCAGAAAGACAAAGTTGAAAAGGGTGGTGATCATGGCAGAACGAGGAGAAGCATTCAGCAGGCAAGGACATGAGGGAAGACAAGGGCGACCTCAAGCTGCTGCAACCCAAGAGGTATTGTTTTGTTTGTGATTTGACTACTGCATGTTTCGTGAATAAGATGGGGGAGAGTAGGTGGGTAGATATGAGAAAGAAAACATGATAACAAGGGTTGCAGGTGAGGTAAGTGTTACAGGGTAGGCAATCAGGGGTTTCAGGTATGTTTGTATGTATAAAAAGGAATAAACGAGCAAATTATTGTCGTAGGTGGTTGTTTTTAGGGAAGGTGTATAAAATTGACAGTGACCGGTAGCGGTTAGGGAGAAACGGTATCGGTTGTTCAACCGATATCGGTTACGTATAACCGGTACCGGTTACTGGAGAAATTTCCAGAATGTTTGAAAAAGACCCTAATGGATTGAATGGTTGTTTGTCGTTTTGGTGTATGCAGGCAGAGGCAGGGTTGAGGATGAATGATAGCGTGCCAGCGCTGTTGTCGCGAATCCGAGCGGATGTAACACCAGCGGAATGGACATTGATAAATCGTTTGGGGTTAAGTGGAATCCGTTATTATTCACGAATCGCACGTAACCATGGTATGTTACAGGCGCTGATTGAGAGATGGAATCCTGAGACAAATACCTTCTATCTGCCAACAGGTGAAATGACAGTAACTTTGGAAGATGTGTTTCGTATTTTGAGACTCCCTATTACAGGAGAGCCAGTATATCAGGCACTACCTAGCGCGGGGCGGGCAGCGATAACAGAAGTGTTTGGTCCATATGCACGAGACTTAACACAGCGAGGTTTGTCATTCACATATGGGGTAATGTATGCAGCACACCCTGAGGAGACAAGGTTAGCAGTGATTTTATTGATGGCGGTAGGGTATTATGCGTTACCAAGGGCAGAAGGGGGAAGATTTCCAAAGGCATTGATGGGTGTTATTTGGGAGATGATAGAAAGGAATGTGACTTTTGCCTGGGCACCTGCATATTTGGCGGAGCTATACAGGGGTTTATGGGCTTGTAGGCGAAGTCACAGGACAACGTTGGATTGCTCATACTTATTACACTGTTGGGCCTATGAGCACATTGTTTGTGTGCGACCAATAGGCCGATCCATCCAGGCAGGAGAGACCGGAGTACAGAGGTTGGGATTCCGACGATGGGTCCAGACAGAACAAGAGGCAAGATCTCAGGCCGTGCCGGGTGACATTGAGTATTACAGGCAGGTATGGGAGAGGTTGACGGTTGCAGATATCTGTTGGAGGCCCTACGGGAACTATATGGTAACCGAGAACATAGCTGAGGAGTTGAGAGGTGTAGAGCGATTGAGGTGGATCGCGGGGCATAGGCCAGGTGAATATGAGAGGATTCCTATAGATCGCGTGCGGCGACAATTTGGATTTGTGCAGGACATACCACAGGCTTATAGACCATATATGAGGATCGATGCCGAGGCAACATTCTCACCACCCCGGCCAACACCTCCAGAAGGGCCCGAGGAGATAGCAGCCGATCGCAGGGTAATGGATGCAGGAATGACAGAGGCCTATAGATTATGGTGGGTAGCAGAACTGCGAGGTGTACGTGAGCGCCCTGACATAGCGGTGATTACAGCAGAGAGGGATCGTCTGCAGCGTTTGGTTCAGCAGCTCCAAACGCAGGTGAATGAGACCAGAGGATTGTTAGTGGTTGCGGAGTCACGGGCGGCGAGACTAGAGGCTGGAGTTCTCCATGCGAGAGGGCGTATTCATATGTTACAGGAGAGATTGGCAGATCAGTGGGCGGTACCAATAGCCGCGGTACCTTTGAGGACAGAGAGGCCCGGCGAGAGGGGTCGACGATCACGATCATCACCTAGTTCGGGATGAGTTGTGATGGTCTGAGTACATGTTAGCGAGGTATAAGAATAAATAAGGATGCCGACCTGCGTGTCGATGATAGAGAAGATGTATTTGTTTAACATCTAAATAAAACTGAATATGTATGTTGATTTGAGTTATGATAATAATAAGATTGTCGGTGTTTCGATTTTCGGTGTTTCGAAAAGGGATAAAGAGAAATGTGATTAAAATAAAAATACACAAAAATATTTATATTCACCACACAGGATAGGTTATGGTAGGGGATGGTCGAGCTAACCTTGGGAGACCCCATGTCTCCGAAGTGCTGCCTACATAGCCCATTGCACAAAGCAAGGAAGGGCCTCAGACCGATGTAGTTCTCCCTTAGGACCAGGGAGAGGTGAATTTAGGCAATTTGGTATGGTTTAGGCAATTTGTCGTTTGGTAAAAATGTGATGTTGGTAGGGTAATGTTGTTGGTGCTGGTAGGATAATGTTGTTGGTGTAGGTATAGGTAAAGCAAAGGTTAGCATACCCAAGTAGTAGGGAATAGTGTCCTGATTAAGATCAACACACAATTCTAGATGCGAGGCAAAGCGGAAAGAGTGCTCCGTAGGTGAAAAGAGCTAAACAAACCACACAACGTAGAACGAGCCTGAAGCCCTAAGTGCCGTGCATAGACGAGAAGTCCATAGTTGAAAAGAGTTGTATGATCACAATATATCAGGTGTACGTTACGTCCCTTGAGTTGAAACAAATGGTGAGGTGATGTGGATGATATAGCTGAGGTACAAAGAACTTGTTACAACGAAAGAGAACCTACCCTAAATAGACAAGTCCATGACCCAAAAAGTTCTTTTGAATGAGGCTTTTATTTTATTGAATGTAGACTGATCGATGCGGGAAGTCTACAAGGGATATTGATTGTTTTATTCTTGAGGTCTTCACGAAGCTGATCAATGCGAGAAGCTTCTGATAAAGGCTGACTGTGTATAGCTGTCCTTCGGGGGAGCAGTCTATTTATAGTAGCAGAGATGATTTTAGTGCATAGCTGTCCTTCAGGGGAGCAGTCTATTTATAGTAGCAGCAATAGTTTGGCATATAGCTGTCCTTCGAGGGAGCAGTCTATATTTAATTTTAGATGACTAGATGTTCTTTTGGCGTGAAGCATCTAGTTTAGTAGGAAGTTTGACTCAAGAAAATCCCAGAAGAATACGGCTTATTTTAATACTTTGAAGTCATGGACTAGACTAAAAAGGGGAAGACATCATCAAGGGGAGGTGAGGATCAAACTATGTGAGCCTGATTGTTATTATGAAGTGTAGGAAACAGGGTGTATGTAGTGGTAAGTGAGCTCAAGGGACGAGCGACAGGTAGATAAGAAGTGATATAATACTAATTTCAACAGTAGAATGGTCGAAGATGCAAGGCATTAAGGGGTTCAGGCTCAGGTTTACCATTGAGCGAAGCTAAACGATAAGTACCAGATCCATAGGTATGAGTGATTATATAAGGCCCGATCCAATTGGGAGCAAATTTTCCACGTTTGCTCTTTTCTAGTTTGGTTACATGTTGATTCTCTTTGAGAACAAGATCACCAATCTTAAAGGTACGCTCATGAAGTCGCTTATCATAAGCACGTTTAATGCGTTTTTGATAGATTTGAAGGTGATCAAGAGCTGTAAGACGGCGTTCGTCAAGAAGCTCCAATTGGGCTAACCGCTCTTGGCGGAAATCATCGTTGGTGAGAATATCCTGAAGAGATATTCTAAGGGAGGGTATTTGTATTTCGAGAGGCAAAACAGCCTCGGTGCCGTATACCAAAGAAAAAGGTGTGGCATTAGTAGAGGTACGAATGCTAGTACGATAAGCCCAAAGGGCAAAGGGGATGTGATCGTGCCAATTTCTTCCAGATTCATTGACAACTTTCATGAGGATTTTGGTTAGAGTTTTATTAGAAGATTCAGCCTGACCATTGGCCTGCGGATAGTAAGGTGATGAGAAACTAAGTTTGATACCAAAGTTGTCACAAAGGTTTTGTAACAACTTGTTTTTGAAAGATTTACCATTATCTGTTATTAGGCGATGAGGAATACCAAAACGACAGATAATGTGATGGTTAATGAATTCGACAATTTTTTCTTTTTTGATTGAAATGAGTGGAATAGCCTCCACCCATTTTGTGTAATATTCGGTCGCTGTGAGTATCCAACGGTGACGTTGTGAAGAGGTTGGGTGAATCTCACCAATAAGGTCTAAACCCCATTGTGAGAAAGGCCAAAGATCACGAGCGACTTGTAGCGGGTGGCTAGGAGTATGTTGAAGATTGGCATGTTGTTGACACATGACACAGCGCTTAACATATTCGTAGCAGTCGTTATTGAGAGTAGGCCAATAATAACCTAGGCGAAGGATTCGTTTAGCCACGGCAAGGCCACTAAAATGTCCACCACAAATCCCATCGTGTACTTGTTGGATGGTATGAGTGGCCTCAGCGTTGGTCAGACAGCGAAGGAGAATACCATCAAAGCCACGTTTATAGAGGAGTCCCCCCATGACAACATAACGCGAAAC
Source organism: Taxus chinensis (assembly GCA_019776745.2). NCBI lineage: Eukaryota > Viridiplantae > Streptophyta > Pinopsida > Cupressales > Taxaceae > Taxus > Taxus chinensis. The sequence goes on along the minus strand of JAHRHJ020002608.1, from coordinate 255,628 downwards.
ACTTTTAAGAAAAGCACGTTTGCCGTTACTAGTAAGGTCAGGTGGGAGGACAGAGATTGTAAGGTAGTCGTGAAATTGGTGGTACCAGGTATCCTGTGAATTAGTAGACACAGTATTTATCATACAAACTACCGGGGTTGAATAGGATGGGGCAAAAAGTTGTTGGACCACGACGAATAATTCAGAGTCAGTTGGCGCGGCGGGAATTTGCGAGGCTAAGCAAGCCATAGTATCCGCAAATTTGTTAGTGGAGCGGGGAATGGTTTGTATAGAATAGTGGGTAAATAAAGCTAGAAGTGATTCCACGTAGTGTTTGTATTTTTGAAGTTCCTCGTTTTTGCATTGGTAGACGCCCATAACTTGATTGACTACCAATTGAGAGTCGCCAAAAATGTTGATAGATTTGATACCTAAGTGTAATGCAACTTGGAGACCCAGAACAAGGGCCTCGTATTCCGCTGTATTATTAGTGCAAGGGAAATCAAGTCGGAATGAAAGAGGCATAGGTTCAGCGTTGAGAGGAATGAGAACAACGCCGGCTCCTCCGCCGCGCTGGCATTTAGATCCATCGAAGAAGAGGGTCATTGGGTACGACTCCTCCGTGAGGGAAAGAGTAGCGATGAGTTCGTCGGGAAATGTGAAATTGGTAAATTGTTCCCCCGGTAAAGGAGCGTCCGCAAGTTGGTCTGCGATGGTTTGTCCTTTGATTGATTTCTGGTGGATAAACTCAAGGTCGAGGTCGGCGAGAAGCATGAGCCATCTAGCAATGCGTTGGTTCAGATGAGGTTTGGCGTACATGTAATGGATGGGGTCTGTGTTGGTGATGACGAAAGTCTTATGATTTAGAAGGTAGTGTCGGAGTTTGGTGGCGACGAATGATAGGGCCAGGCACAATTTTTCTATATGTGTGTACCTAGTCTCATAGTCCACCAAAGTACGACTTATATAATAAACGGCTTGTTCGTGATTCTCAGAGTCACGATGTGCAAGCATGGCTCCTACAGCGTGGTCGGTGGCGGAAAGGTAAAGGTAGAAAGGGCGGTTGTCTTGGGGTGGGATAAGCACGGGTGGCTGTAAGAGATAAGATTTGAGAGCTTCGAAGGCTTGGTGACATTCTTCGCTCCATTGGAATGCAATATCCTTTTTAAGGAGGTGATGGAAAGGTTGACATCGATCCGAGAGTTGGGAGATGAAACGTCGGATAGATTGGAGCTTACCTTGTAAACTACGCAATTGTTTGAGATTTTTGGGTGGGGGCATTTCTAGGATAGCTTTGACTTTCGATGGATCGACCTCAATGCCACGCAAAGAGACGATAAAGCCAAGAAGTTTTCCCGAAAGAACACCAAAGACACATTTCTTCGGTTGAAGGCGGACAGAATATTGTAACAGGCGATCAAAAATAATGGTTAAAACATCGAGATGTTCACTACGATGTTTAGACTTGCCGAGAAGATCGTCGACATAGTCTTCAAGGATAGTGTGCATAATGTCATGAAAAATGTAGGTCATAGCCCGCTGATAGGTAGCACCAGCATTCTTAAGGCCAAATGGCATGACACGATAACAGAAGGTTCCCCAAGGAGTTATGAAGGCAGTCTTGTGTTGATCGGCAGGGGCAACCAAAATTTGGTTGTATCCTGAAAAGCCATCCATGAGAGAAAGCATTTCATGACCCGCAGTGAGATCAACAAGTTGATCAATACTTGGGAGGGGGAAGTCATCCTTAGGGCAAGCGAGGTTAAGATCCCGGAAATCCGTGCATATCCGAAGTCCCCCCGTCGCTTTCGTGACAGGTACGATGTTAGAAATCCATTGAGGATAGTCAATAGGCAGAATGAAGGAAACAGAAAGGAGTCGTTGGAGTTCCTCTTTGACCAAGAGAGCAATGCGTGGATGCATTTTTCTCAATTTCTGTTTGACTGGTTTGGAATCGGGGTTTAGGGTGATGTTATGGACGGCAATGGTAGGATCAATTCCTGGCATGTCAGCGTAAGACCATGCGAACGCTTGGTTGCGAGCACAGAGAAAGGTAGTAAAGGCGGCTTGTTCTGATGTGTTAAGGGATTGTCCAATCTTCACTATGTGAGGATCTTCCTCCGTGTGGATGTTGATTTCTATAGTAGATTCGTTCAGCATAGTTTGGGTTTCAGATGGTAGGGCGCGTTGAATATAAGAATCATCCGCGCCCAGGTAAGTGAGTATGGAGTCGTCATCCTGGCATTCAACAACATTAATCAAAGGCGAATCCTCTTCGATCATGTCTGGATACAGAAGGGGAAGAGAAGATGGGTCCTCATTATCGCGTTGATAAGTGAGAGGACCTATGAAGATAGCATTTATGAAAAAAAAAAGTCAGGAGGGATAGATTCAGGGTCCATCGATTCTGTGGGTGATGATGGCAAAGTAGGTGATGATGGTTCGGTAGGGGCAACGTCTTCCTCTTCCAGGATACAGCTGACAGGAGGTGTCTCTTGTGTAGGTGTTTCGGAAAAACCGAGACCACTGCGATCATTATGTTTGCGTGTGGTCACGGGAATGAGTGTATGTCGGCCTTGTTCGTAAAGGCCAAAACCAAAGCCTTTCCACGCACAGCGAGTCAAGAAGGTGAGGGTTGAAATGACGATTTGTCAAGTATTGAAAATCGGATTGGAAGGGAACCACACCAAGAGGAGGTTCAGGGGTAATGGAGGATGTGTCAACACCCCCATATGTTAGGTTAGTGCGGCAATGGGGTGGCCCATAAGAGATTACCTCCCCCACGCGACGGTCGTAGGTGGGATGCGCATGTAATTGTCTGTACTCCTGCGGGGTAGGGAAAGAACTAACGTTATATAGGCAGTACTCCCCCAGCGTGAGGCGATGAAAAACATCTACTAAGGGGTCGGAGGTTGGGATGTTAGCTGCGGGAAGAGAAGTGGTTTGTGCGACTATGGTTTCATCAGTTGAAGGCGTAGGTGCAGTCGAGGTGGATGGTTGAGGTACATTTGAAGAGGATGGTTGGGTTGAATGTATGGGTGTCTTAATTGGTATAAGCACATCGTTTGGGTGGTATAACATATTGCAAGTTTTGAAGGGGGGAGGATCAGCTTTTACAGTGTAGGACTTCCCCTCGTACTCAAATTTTATGCATCGATGTAATGTTGAGGGAACGCATCCCATGGCTCGAATCCAAGGACGACCCAGCAATATATTATATTGGAACTCTCCTTCAAGGACATAGAAGAGTTCAGGCAAAGTACGTGGGCCTACGCGAATGTTGAGGATCACGGTGCCTAAGGTAGAAGTAATAGCGTCATTGAATGATCGCAACATGATGGGGTTGGCACACATGCAACTAGAAGGGATGTTCATTTGTTGGAAGGCTTTTGAAGAGATGATGTTTAGGCTAGCGCCCCCGTCAATCATAACCCGACGTACTCGAATGTCTCGGACGTAAGCGGAAATGAAAAGGGCAGGGTCAGGGTCTTCTGCACCAAAGTCGATAATTTCTACTTTCGCGTTGGATTGAACCGGATTGGATTTTTACACACCATCTATAGTGGTGTTCTACACTTCGGGAAGCAGTTAAAGGTTGGAGGATGACACCAAACTTTTCTCCCTATAATTATTTTGTTCTTGGCGTGAGATCACCCAAAAAACTTGCATTCATCACTGCTGGCATGAGATCGCCCAAAAAACTCATTCTTCTACAACATCTTTAGGATCCTTTTTATCTCTTTTCACTCATCACAAATCAGGTGCACATGTTCCTTTTCGCATTTTTATATGTTTTCGTACATTATTTTTACTCGTTTTGATCATATACACACATTTGACTACTTGTATGTTCTTCTCTTTTGTAGGTCCATCCTCACGGGAAGCAATAGTTACATCAATCACACGTAAATCAAACACATCCAACGACATCAACAACATGTACAAATGTGACATCTACACATACGCTCTCGCCTTCGGGTCATCACCATCACTTTTTTTACTTCCTCTTCTCTAGCTTTCACGCTTCACATTTTTTATCACTCCATGCTTTTCCTCATCTCTTGACATGCTTTTCACCATCGATCTACATGGTTATCAGGTATGCATCTCTTATCTACTTTATGTTATCAAGCATTTGCTCAACAACATAAATTGGGGGCTAATGTAGACACTAAATCATGCACTTTGGGTATATTTCTAGTCCTGATCACATACTACTATTCATATGATTCCTAAGAGATGAAAAGTACTAATTGATCACTGTCTTTTGCCATCTTTGTTTGCTTTTTATTTACTCTTTTCAGTCTTACACTCCTACTTGCCCAGTCTGTATTTTCATACTTATGACATTTCTCACTTTGGTCATCAGCGCCCAGCTAGGATGTCAGCGTCCAGGTGCCCCCATCCTCTCTAGGTGCCCCCAACCTCTTTGTACTTTGCTTGCATGTTTTGGGTCTTTTTTATACGTTTGGGCATCTTAATTTTTACTAGTCGACATTTTAGTGGTTAATTACGAAAGTAAAGCAAGGGAATCATATAAATATAAAGCTATATGATCATAATAAAGGACCAAGCACTAAGGATTATCTATCACCACCTAAGGTTGCATCCAAGAGCATTCAAGCATCTATCTCCACACAACGGACAAGGGACAAGGGACTACCATTTCTGCATACACTTTATAAGAGGGGAAGTTTATTTTTCATGCACACATCTATCTACAGTTTCTACATCTAACTATTGCTCGCTATCAAGTGTGACTCGCACAAGAGCCACCTAGGGCACGATTTCAACACACACACACACATAGAACTACATGGAGTTTGAGATGTATTGCACCACTCGGTCATAATTTCACTTTGATGACATCCAAGGATAGTCCGACCCCTCATTTTGCATCTTTATTTTTTAAGGATTTGATGTGTTTAGGGTTTTACAGGTGCTTCTTTCTTTTTACAAGTTTTAGCGTGAATAACACTAAAGTACAACTACATACATGTGATCAAAAGCGATACGATGTGACAATATTGTGACCCAATGAGAAAATTTGCAGCTTCTGAGAAGTTACCCCGACACCAATGGATAGATCTCTGGTCACCCCAAGCCTGCCACTCCTGACCTTCCATAGGTGTTCGTAGTCCAAGAACTTCTGACACTCCTACCATTTTTTAGGTTCTAATTGCGACACTTTAAGCTTCATGTTTCAAAGTTTTTCAAGTCTGAACACCTTCAGGATTATTGTGAATCAGCTAAGTATTTTATCCCTTTCATTTCATTTCAACTAGGGTTTCATATTTTTCTAGCTTATTTTACTTAGGTTAGAAGTGTGTTTCATTGCTTATTTGTTTACTGCTACATTGTTACATATTTAGGGTTTAGGCATAAAATTTATTAAATATTTTCTTAAATCAGGTCAGTACCCATCTAGGAATTATGACTCTTGCACTCCTTAAGCACCTTTGATATCTATCATCTTGTGTGCATGCCTAAATTTGATCCCTGACATTTGAAAACCCAAGCGGGGATCTACTTTATCCCATCATACATATTAGGGCTTCACATGTTCGTGGTTATTTCTCAATTCCATCATTATAGCAGGTAGACTTGAGCCCACCTCCTTGTAGAATGTTCATTGTTAGTCTATTTCGATGGTTGTCGCCAACAGAGCAAGGCATTACTTAGGGTCGGGGATCATGGTGCCTTTGGCTATGTAAGATAATTCTCAAGCGTAAGATGGGTGGTTAACCCCAAATTCGCTTGCATGAGAGCCCTCGAGTTTGGGTGCCTTTCTTCTCAAGGATGATCCATTGCCTCCCGCTAGTGTTGTTGCATTTGTAATTTATTTATTTTTACTTGTCTTTTAATGTGCCTAGCAGACTTTGTTGATATTTAGCCGCCACTTATGACATTTATTTAAGATTTTGAGTTGTATGTTTTGTTAACATTGAGATTGAGATGTGTATTCTTCAAACCACCTCTTTTATTGTAACCATTTTGTTTTGATCTTTTCATTCGTAAATTGATAAATTCAAATTTAAAGAGACACACATATATACCTTTTTTTTAGGGTGGGTTAAAGAGGAGGAGGAGATATTTTAACGTGGGGAGGCTACCAAAGACGGCCTAAATAAGATGATACAACGATCCAGTTGAATTTGAAGGGGAAAGGCATACGTACTTATCCGTAGGTTAATGAGTGGAATATACCTACCTATTTCAAACCTTTTAAAAACTTGTGGGCTATGTATGTATCCGTTAGAAACGGGTGGATTTCTGGGGCATGTTCAGACATTGGGTTCCCACTCCCACTCCACAACCAGTAGGTAACTCTGGAGACTTTGCTGCATCCTTAGTCAAACCTCCATCTGCATCTCTCATCTTCCAACTCCACCACTCTGGTCATCCGAACTGTATTTTGGTATTCAACATTCACCTTATTCTCTGTGGGAATTATAACTTATTTAATCTGCACCGCCATCTATTTTCTAGATTACACCTTGTTTTCTGGCAGGCCGAATTGGGTTCTCAACCTTTATCAAAGCCTTGTTTGCCTTCTTCTTGGGGTATTTTGTTTTGGAAAATTCAAGAGTGGGACTTCTGTTTTATATCTATAAGAAGAGCCAGAATGGCCTCTCAAGCAGAGTATCTGCTCTGTTTTCTGTTCATGCTCATCTTTTTCCCCATAAAATCCATCACGCAAAACACCGGCTTTGATTTTTCAGCGTTTTCCTTCAGAAACTTGACGCTTGTGGGAGACGCATACCTCAGAAATGGTGCAATAGGCCTAACAAAAGACTTAGCAGTCCCTAATTCAAGCGCAGGAAGAGCTCTGTATAATAAGCCAGTGCAACTCCTGGATCCAAAAACAAACACTTCAGTTTCATTCAGAACCAGCTTCTCCTTCTCCATAACAAATGTGGATCCAGTGTCTTTTGGGGAAGGTTTAGCATTTATTATTACTCCGGATAACAATACAGTGGGAAGCTCTGGACCCTTTTTGAGTCTTGTGAATGCCACAGAGATGGATCAAACTCGAAGCAAAGGGACTACCATAGCAGTGGAATTTGATACATTTCTTGACGTGCAGTTCAATGATCCCAATGCCAACCACATTGGCTTGGATATAGGCAATCTGACTTCCTTAAAAGTAGCTGATGTGGGGATCCTGCAAATTGATTTGAAGAGCGGAGACTTGATAACATCATGGATTGACTACAACAACACGGAGAAGATGGTCCGTGTGTGGTTGAGTTACACCACTGTCAAGCCGGAGAAGCCTCTCATGTCTGTAAGCATTGATTTTTCAAAGTATTTCATTGAATACATGTACATTGGTTTTAGTGCTTCAACAGGAGGCAGCACGGAGGTTCATATTATTGAAGAATGGAGTTTCCAGAGCTTTGGGTTGTCTTCTCCTGTGCTTTCTCCAGTCCCCAAGAATATGACAACCACCCCTAAGGTAGAAAGTCCTGTAACATGGGTAGAAGAGGAGGAGGAGGCTGCCATGGGGGCCGGGGCCTTTGTTTTACTAGTGTATCCTTGGTGGGTGTTGTGACAGGGTCTTCCCTGTTGTTTGCATTGTTTTGTGGGTCTGTTGCCTTCTTTTTATACAGAAAATGGAAAGGATCCAGGTCCTCGGACTCATTTAGGTCTGATGTGGTGAAGTCTCCTAGGAAATTCACGTATAAGGAGTTGAGCATTGCCACCAAAGGATTCAGTGCAAATAGAGTAATAGGTCATGGGGCATTTGGGACCGTTTACAGGGGAGTTCTCCCTGATTCCGGCGATGCGGTTGCAGTGAAGAGATCTAGTCATAATAACCAAGGGAAGAGCGAGTTTCTGGCAGAGCTTTCTATTATAGGACGTCTTAGACATAGAAATTTGGTTCACCTGCAAGGATGGTGCCATGAGAAAGGGGAGTTCTTGCTTGTATTTGAATACATGCCTAATGGTAGTTTGGACAGGCTTCTGTTCCAAGAAGGGCAGGGCCCCGTTCTTTCATGGGGGCATAGGTATAAAATTGTGATGGGAGTAGCTTCTGCATTGTCCTATTTGCATGGAGAATGGGAGCAGCAGGTAATTCACAGGGATGTGAAGGCAAGCAACATTATGCTGGATTCAAGCTTCAATGCCAGACTGGGAGATTTCGGTTTGGCAAGGCTAATGGACCATAATAAAAGCCCGGATGCTACTCTCACAGCAGGAACTATGGGGTACCTCGCCCCGGAGTATCTTCAATCTGGAAAGGCTTCTGAGAAAACTGATGTTTTCAGCTTTGGGGCAGTGGTTTTGGAGGTGGCATGTGGGAGAAGGCCTATTGAAAAGGATCTGCCCTGCGGAAAAAACAATCTTGTTGATTGGGTTTGGAGTTTGCACAGTGAAGGGAGGCTCGTGGAGGCTGCAGATGCGAGGTTGGAAGGAGAATATGATGGTGATGAGATGGCGAGGATGTTGCTTGTGGGTCTCTTGTGTTCGCATCCTCATTCTTTTTCAAGGCCTTCGATGAGACAGGTGATGCAGATTCTTGGTGGAGAGGCATTGATTCCTTGTGTTCCTGCTTTTAAGCCTACTTTCTCATTTGGATCCACCCTTGTTCTAAATCTTCACGACTTTGTTTCAGAATCTGGACAGAGCCACAGTTCCACCCCCTCTTCTACCACTCTCAGGGACCATTCTTCTACCTAAACTGTCCATACCTCATCTTCTTCTTCTTCTTCATCCACCATCCATAGCTAGTAATTAATGAGGATTTTGAAACAATATGCATTCCTCCTCGGAATCGCAGTTAAATGTAAAGTATGCTCTCATATTTTTTAGCAGTGTTAAAGATGTTTCACCCATTAGTATTACCTAGCATAGGCAAATCTGTATTGTATCTCATGGCATTGATTTTTGAAATTGCAGATTTCCTCTGTCGTTCAACATGTTCAATATATAAGGAAAAGACAGACTAGATTTCTTAAAATGTTCCAGGATGGATACAGCATTACTCATGGTTCCATGGAGGAAGTTTAAGCCTATGGTTCCCTCCAGGGTCGCTTACTATTTTTTTCCATTATAGTAGTCTGATGGATTATTTTATTTTTTGTGCTTTAAAAAAAACCAAATGTTCCATATTTTAATCACATTTATGGGATTAGTTAATTGTTATAATGCATGTTAAGCTCTTTTGTTGTGTCATTCAACTTTTGAACTTGTTTTGTCTTATTTCTCAGTAATATGCCTTATTTTATCCCGATTTGTTTCGTCTTTATGCTTCCTATTTTTTCTCCCTTCTTATCATGTTTTTACAATAGTTCTAGGTAAATGACAGAATCATACTTGTATGTTTATGAATTCTACTTTCATGGGTTGTTTTTCCCCTTGTTTGCCAAATCTTTGAGGTTATAAGAAGTCTATAAATATATGAGTACATTACCAAATTTAGGATGCCAATTCATAAGAGATAATCAATATAAGAGTGATATTGCATATCTGAGAGAAGAATTTACTCTTTTCAAAAACATTCGTTCACCAAAAACATAACTCAAATATTTAGAGAGCACATTTACTAGTTGTTTGCATCCATTTTAAAAGATAAGGGTTCAAACACTTACACATCAAATTCCCTGTCAACATGTACCAAGTGTTGATTTCAAGATTTTTTCCTCAAATAGGATCTAATTGAGATAAGCCCCCAAATCCAAACCTCGTTTTTATTGTTTTGTAAGTTGTGGATACCATTTTAGGGCTTGGAGCAAGCAGGGCATTTTCCCAATAATTTGTAATGAAATTACAAAAAGTGAACGAGGTTTACGGAGCTAAGAATTAGTTGATCACATTTGCCTTGTCATATTACCAGTTGGAGTGGGGATCCATTTTCATACTCCTATCGATATGGTAGGATGAATCCATACTTGTATGGTGGATCGTAGTTTTGCCTTTCTGGGTTCAATTTGCCTTGTTATATGGACCTATCTTTTTTTGTTTATTGCCGACAACTATGTCTAGATTTGTAAAAAATGGGTATTATAATGTAAAATCGTAAATCTCATCTTTTCATGCATTTCAATTATTCTAAGTATTTTCAAATTTTCTTATATTCCATATTAGTCTTTATTTCTGCAATTAGGCATGTTTTCTGATTTATTTTCTAAATAAACCTTAATTATTGTAAGAGGCAGTTGGTGTAGTGCATTATTAGAGAAACACCACTTTCCACATCTACACCAGGTTAAATAAATATGTACAATACAAAAATCTAGATTAATATATTTACTCCAAAATCAGAGAAAATATGTAACACAAAGGTGTATATTGAATGCCACAAGATTTGGACGCCATCATTAAAATCTAATAGTGAAAATGCACGTCCATAATGACACAAAGTTGGCTTAGAAATATTTTGATGAATACAAAATTTTTTTAAAAGCACTAGTACTCTTCCAACGATATATGAAATGCGTAGATACTTTGAACAAAATGGCAGTTAGGTCCAAAAAAAATTTTGACAACAATGTTCACCTAGTTCTAGTCTTTAAAAACTTTACTTAGATTCAAATGTTTTTTCTCTAATCACCTACAAAACAAACATTTTTAGCCTTTTCCTAATTGGGCATCAAAATTTATAACACTTAAGGAAACCATAATATGTTGGGGCTTGCAATAAACTAGAGAACAAAAAAGCTATCTTGATATTTAGCAAGCCCTTAGACAATAATAATATCCAAAGTAATAAACCTCAACAATTGAAGTATCTTCAATAGCATATAAACTAATGTTGTGGTGTGTCTATAACATAAACTTTTGTTTTTCAATAAATTTCAAATGATTTCTTTCAGCATGTTTGCAAGTGCTCAACAATTTCTATAAAATGCTCACGATACTTATTGGTCACCTTCTCGTAAATGATTTAGAATGCTTGTGTATTTATACATAAATTTAATTTTCAAGTTAGAACCATTGGTGCCCATTCTTACCTCTATTGTTCAAAAAGTGAAAAAGACAAGATGTTGTGTCCTTAATATCATATATTCATATGATTGCTAAGGTTATGTAGTGGAGTGCATAACCTTAACCTTTTATTTATTAGTTCTTAATAAATAAGTTAGGCCGACCTAATTAGAATGAAAGAGTGTGTCCTAATTAGGATGAATGAGTGAGGCCCTTCATATTTATGTATATAAATATGGGTGAGTGTGATTGTCCCAAAGGCATCACATATCATATCATTCAATATATTTAATTATTTATTCTAATTTCTAGAGGTATCCCCCTCGAAGGGATTATATTCGAATAATTTGATAAGAAATATCTTAACAAGTAGCATCAGAGCATCGATTTTTGGCAATAATTATTTTTCCACCATATCTCGCACGCATATGTGAATTTTTTAGAATTTTTTTGAAGGTTTTTCACATAGGTGACAAAAAGTCTTCACACCAAATTTCAGCCTCTTTCTATCTAATGTGCTCGAATTATTGTGATTTCATTGTTTTTGAAAAATCCACTATGTAGGCCGCAAAATTCGGAATTTTTCTAAGTTATTTACATTTTTAGAAACCTCATACAATTGGAGGTTGGGTCTATTTTCCAATATAAGGTACTCTATACTTAGAAATTCTTGGGTCAAATTTAGTCAATAGTGCAACATCTAATTCATATATAACATATATTTTGACGGGTTATGGTTACTACTCGCTTTGGATACTCCCCCCCAGATTCATAATAAATCAAAAAATAGAAAACAAGTCACATCGGTAGCCATGTGTTTTGACATAGATACGTTTTCATCAACCATTGACCCCAGTGATGTTCCTTATTGTCTACCACCTAAAATTGAGGGTGACATTCTTGCAAGATGTGAAATAGTGGTAAATTTTATGCATGAGAAATTGTTTTCCCCATTTACAACATCTTTGAATGAAGGTTTTGATAGGTTTAAAAAGGATATGGTTTTTGAGTTGAAAATCTTAATTAATCCACCTCATACAACCACTCACACACAAGCAAACCATATAGGAGGACAATAGACCAAATATAGGGCAACCATTCCAAAGATGAAAATTGAACCCACCAAAGATGGGCATCTGTAAGTTCGATGGTACTGATGTAAATTCATGGATATATCTCATGGAACAATATTTTAAGTTACACAATATATCAAATGATGTAATGGTTGACATAACTTTACTACATTTAGAATCATATCAATGGTACTAGTAGATGGTGAGTGAAAAAAAAAGGAAGATTATTAGCTGGGAGGAATTTGTTAATGACTTAGCAACCCATAAGAGCAGCCATGGAAGGTAAGTTACTTCACCTAACTAACGAATCTTAAACAAATAATATATGTGGTTGAATATAATGTTGAGCATATGACCAAAAGAAGTGTCTTTTGGATTATTTTGTAAGAAATATATTTATTGTACTTAATCCAATGTATATGATGTACCACATGAGATAAGATATGTGTGCCACAAATGAGAAATATATAAGATATAGAGAATAGAGAGAAATTGTATGTGTGTATGAGACTAATGTAATCTATTTTGAGATATGAATAAAGATTGATGTTTGGAGAAAAGTTTGTTATGTGATTTTACATTCTTTTTGTTCATCAATTAGATTTAGTTTACTCTTTCCCTTGCACATCCTTAACAAAAGGGCGAACTTCTTAACCCTCACAATGTTGTTGAGGCTTAAGGTCAACATTTGGTGTCTGAGCCCAGGTTCCTTTTGTTAGTCAGATGTCTAGAAAAATTTCACCACCAGGGTATTGGAAACCAACACTGACAGAAATTGAGGATTGGTGGGAAAATCAAATTAATATATTTGTCAAAGGAGAAGCAAAGAGACTCAAAGCATCATATAAAGAAACTGAGGCAGAAGTATTTGGAGAATACAGAGAGGAATTTTGGTCTCAATTCCCACATTTATTGTGGCCTTGCATATTGGCACACGCTAAAAGAACAGAGTGGTCACGGTTACATTTGAGAAAACCTTTTGAGTGGACTCAAGAAAAATTAAATATACTCAGAAACCTTGATGAACCCTGGACCAGAGAAATTGATTATTGGTTTGAGACCACATTAGATTCATATATAATTACTTGGGCCATACAAGGTTGGACCAAGCTTTGATTATAAGGAAGGTGAAATTTTAAGTGGAGAAAGATCCATATTTCTCAAACAAATTCCAATTTTAATCAAAATTTTGTTAGTAGAAAAAGGATTAATTAGAAGCACGAAAATTTTCCCTTAGGGGACATGCATCACAGGATGGTGTATGTAAAGGGGGGAGATCCAAGAGACATAACTGATGAAAATTAATGGGGTGATGGTTGGGACAACAAAAAGAGGAGGACATGTAGAAAAAAAAAAAAAACAAATCACATAATTAACAAAAATAAGGATTTTAATAGAAATATTAACTTAAAGAAAAGAAGCAATCATAATGAGGAGGTTAGAAGAGAGAGATAGGATAGTTGTAGAGAAGAAGGATTTAGAGAAAAAGATAGAAACCCAAAGGTTAGCAAGGGAAGAAAGGGTGAAGAAGTTAAATGAAAGAAAAGAAAACTTAAACAAAGTTCAAAAAATAGAAAAGAAAGAAAAACCCACTTCAAGTGGAGGCCAACAATTGGCTACCCCAGAAATGGAGGTAGACACTCAGAGTCTTGCTATCATTCCCACATCAGGTGGAGACCAACAAGTTTTGGTTACCCCACAGAACCCCCTGGTAATATATTCCGTAGATAATCCAATACAACAGTCATTATCAAAGCAAGCTATGTTAATGAAATATTTACAGGAGTTAGTAGGTAAATTAGAACCATCTTTCAAAGAGATAGTAGGAGCAGAAGAATGGGAAGAAGAAAAAGAGATGTTTCATTATTAATTAAAGAAAAAGGAAAAGAGGAAAAGGAATTCACCGGTATGAAAGAATTGATTGAAGAGTTTGGAGAAAAAATAAACATAATAGAGGAAAAGGTTGAAGGAAAAAATAGTTCAAAGAAATAATATAAAGAAGAGGAAAATCAAAATAAGAAAAGAAGAAGTGATGAAGGATTAGAAGAAAATTATAGATTAAGACATGTTAAAGGAAGAAATTTATTTGTGGAAGAATGTAATTATGAAAAGACACCAAGAAAATATGTGTCCCCCAACCACCACACTAGCCCAAAGGAGATGACCCCCTAGATCAGACACCATTCCATGTGCCACTTCACACACCTATTCAAAAAGTAGAAAAAGGAGAAATTTTGATGGAAAGATATCAACAATTGCAAGAAGAGAGTAAGAAGAGAGAAGAGATTGTAAGAGAGTTCAGAGAACTATTAGGAGATCTATACTTTGATATTGAATTATCCATAGATAAAGGGAGAAAAAATAATTTACAAAATCTCATAATCAATCTAAGAAAGTAAAACCCTCGAAACAACAACCAATTATTCAGCCACAACCAAATCCCCAATCAACTAGAAAGATGGCTCAGAAAATTAAGCTACCAGTATTTGGAAAAGACACCAAAGATGTCGAGGAACACTTATTCATTTTGGATTCATACTGGAAGAGCAACAACATAACAGATAACACAACAAAGTTATATGATTTCATAGGCACTCTAAGAGAAGACACCCTACGTTGGTACATGAAAACAAATGCACAAGGTGCTAAAGATTGGGATACAATTGAGAAGGAATTTAAGACAAATTTTCACTTTCTAGAGGCACCTTCAGAAGGTGTTAGCAAAATGAGAGAACTTGTTCAGAAAGAAGATGAAATGGTCAAAGAATTCAGCCACAGATTTAAAAATGTAACCAAAAATTGGAAGAACCAATGATAGACAAACAATGTATTGAATGGTTTACTTCAGGACTTCTACCTTACATTAGATCATCTTTGGATGGAAAACCATTCCAAACCCTCTCAGATGCAATAGAAATGGCCATTAGGTTAGAAGCTCAACCTTGGTGAAGAGAAGGAGAAATTCACTTAAAACAGAATTGGAAAGAGTGCAATTAGAATTAGCTAAACTAAAACTCCAACAATAAATTCAAAGAAAAGAGGATCTCAAAAATAACTCAGCAAAAAGAAATAACATTAAACTGAAGATTGGTGTACAGTGTGTTGTGCAGAGGGACACCGTAAAACTGACTGCCCCTTACTTAGAGAAAGCAAAAAGAGTTGCAGTTGTCAGACAACATTCATCATAAAAAGCTTCCTCCAGTACTATATCTGCAAAAAAAAGAACTTGGTGCGGAATTTATAGACTATGGGATCAACATACTCAAGATACTTTCCCCTTATTAGAAGTAGCTCCCCCTACCAACCAATTAATGTATTGCATAACTTGTGGATCTTATAATCATTACCACCATACCTTCCCTTCAGTTGATGCACTTGAAGATTTAAAGGAGTATAATACCCATAGGGTTATGACAGCTAGGAAAAACACAGGACCTACCCCCCCACCTTCACAACCCAACACCCACAATTACACCCCCAATTACAATTCCTCACATCCCAACAATTATTGCCCCATAATATCAAAACTATTAAGGGGGACAACCTCACTTTGGAAGTGGTTACCAAGGTAATAACTACAACCCCAACTATCAAGGATATAATGGTGGTGGATACCACAAAGGATATAAGGGGAGGATACATAGGTGGATTTAGAGGTGGATATAATAATTATCATGGTGGAAGAGGATATCAAGGGTATCATGGATACCAAGGAAGAGATAACCAAAACAATTCAGGGGTTGGCTACCAAGATAGAATACCTATACACTATTATAAATGTGGACAAGATGGACATTTAGCCAGAAATTGTACAGAGCCTGACCCTTGTGGATTCTACCATGAACAAGGACATGACTCATTTAGTTGTCCCAAAGCTACCCAATTTTATCAAAATGGAGGTACAAAGACAAAAGCATTAGGAAGAGATGCCCAGAAAAATGTACAACACATCACTAAGATACTGTGGGATGATGAAGAAACAAGAGAAGATAAGGAAAAAGCATCTAGCTCAAAAAGAAACCAAAAAAAGAAAAGAAAAAGGAAGAGGCCAAAGAAAACTATTTCAAAAGGAAATCCACTAAACTAAATAAGGATCACGATGAACCAAAATATAGATCTGTGCTAACAACTAGAAGTGCAGCTAGAAAATAACACACATTAGAATAAGATTATTAGGCTACCCACTAAGGAAGATTCCTCCAGTAGTGAAGAGTGGGACTTTAAGGAAATCAGATCAGACCTTCATGATAAAGAAGTAGAGAAAAGCAAGGTAGTTGTTAAGAAAGCACAATCCCAGAAGGAAACAGAAAAAAAAAAAATGTTTCATGGAAGATGAAATCATTTCCCTTAAAGAGATAACAAGGTTAACCATCAAACGTGGCCTTGTAGACAAGTTGAAATAATTTAGCAAATATTAGAACAAAGAAGATAAGAACTTTCATGTCCAAAGGATTGAAGTTGGACATAACAAGAAAAAAAGAAATATATTTAGAACACAACAAACATGGTGCAAGTCCACCATATACTTGGACATTAACACATTCGACACTACTATTAAAAAAGTGCTTCTAGATCTCAGGCGCGATGTAAACATGATGTCCAAAACTACCTGGGAGAAGTTAGGGAGACCTCCCTTAGAACCCACCAGATATTACATTGGGTTAGCAGATGGTTCGACAAAACAACCTATAGGGGCACTGAAGAATGTAGAAGTCAATTTCATGGGAATAAAAAAGATGGTAAATTTTGAAGTTGTAGAAAATGTTGCTTTAAAACCCACATACAATGCCATTCTGGCCTTAGAATGGTTTGTTGATTGCAATGGTACATTGAATTCAGAAGAAGAAGAAGTTACATTATAGTCAGATGGAATTTGTGTCCACGTACCATTACAAGTAGGAATGAATGTCGCATGGTCTAAAGAAGTTTGGCATGATACCGAGGAAGAGGATTTTGATGACATACATGGGATATATGCTCTAAATCAATTTACTAACATTGATAGAGAATTTGAACCAAATTCTGAGGGAGAAATTTTAGTAAAAAGTGAATCTACTAATGAGAGCTCTGACAATGTCATCGAGGCATGGGTACATGGTTTCCCGGGATCTAGGATAAGGAAGTTACATTACACAAGAAGATTACCACCCCACATAATCACCTTAGATGATGATAACCTCGACTCCGCAGATCCTACAAATGACATTTTCTGGCCCACACAAGAAAAATTTGAAGAAGAAGATGGATATTATTCTGCCAGTGAAGAACCAGAGGAAAAACCAATCAAAAGAGTATATAGACTAAGGCGTGGGGCATCCCACCAAACTCTACCAAAATACTCAGGGTTTGGGGATTTAGAAGGCTATTTGGAACAAATTGTGAGAATATTTCCTAATGAGAAAACAAAAATGGAAGCTTTAGATGATACCCTAACAATCAATGTTGCAGGATGGTGGGCGATGCATAAAACTAATATATCTCATTGGAATTCTTTGATAACATTACTAAAAACAAGATACTTATAAAGTGAAGGATACTATGAAGCTATACCTGAGTATACAGGTGAAGGAGATCCACATAAACACATTCCAAACATGTGAAAGACATTGGAAAATATGTGGGGAAAATTATCCTCTAGTATGGACTCAATTATTTGTATGGACATTAGGACCCATACCTAGATCTTGGTATATGCATCAAGAAACAAGAAAGGAAACACAGAAATTGGGATCAAATTGTGAAAGGATTTTTTCCATACATTTAACTTCTGGGATGCAGATCTCAATATCCTTTGGGAATTACAAAAGATAAGGACATTATTGTTCTTAACCCATGAAGAGACCACAAACCAATTTTCACAAAAGAAACCAGAACCTAAAGAACCCCAAAACAAGAACACCCAAATAAAGTTCCAGAGATGGCTTACTGTTTTGTAGTGGAGAAACAAGAAAGAGAAGAAAAACCTGAAAACTTAAAATACAAGACAATAGAAGGAGAAAGAGAAGTATTAGAGACCAAAGTAGAAGAGGAAAAATATTATTATCATCGTCAAAAGTTAAGGAGTGAAAATATTGGCATAAATGGAGATGAGAAGTTTGCTAAGATTGGAGATTATTGGTCAGAGGAAGAAGTGGCCAAAGTAGTAGAACTTCTCCAAGAATTCTAGGATATATTCCCTAAATATTTTAAGGAATTACGAGGTATAAAAGAAGAAGTTGGAACTATGAAAATTCAAATCAAGGATGGGATCAAACCATTAAAGAAGAGACCCTACAGATTAAACCCTAATCTAAAAGTCAAAGTGAAAACAGAAATAGACAAAATGTTGAATGCAAGCATCATCAAACCTGTAGAGGATTTAGAATGGGTAAGCCTTATGGTGGTCTAGAACAAGAAAATAGGATAAATTTGAATATGTGTGGATTATAGAGAACTCAATAAAGCATGTGTGCATGACCCATTCCCTACTCCATTCACAGAAGAGGTTCTAGAAAATGTAGTAGGAAGAGAGGTCTATTCCTTCACTGATGGGTTTTCTGGTTACCATCAGGTCCGGATTTCCCCAGAAGATCAACCCAAAACCACATTTTCTACAGAATGGGGATCTTTCATGTACACAGTAATGCCTTTTGGATTAAAGAATGCACCAGTTGTATTCAACAAAATAATGATTAATGCATTTAAAGAATTTATCCATGATTTCCTTGGAAGGTGTACTTAGATGATTGGACCATCTATGGACTATTGAAGAATCACATCCAAGTATTGAGGCTAATGTTCCAGAGATGCAGAGCACTGCAAATATCACTAAACTTGAAGAAATGCATATTTTTGACCCCATTTGGTACACTTTTGGGTCATGTGATTTGCAAAGAAGGCTTACTAATAGATCCAGTAAAAACTTCAGTAATTGTAAACTTACCACCCCCAAGACACAAAAAGAGGTTAGGAAAAATCTGGGTTATACAGGCTACCATAGGAAGTTTATAAGAAACTATGTGAAATCAGTGCACCTTTAGAAGAACTTTTGAAGAAAAGGACAAACAAACAGATAGAATGGACTAAACCATGTGCTGATGCTTTTGAGATTCTCAAGGATAAAATCTTACATGCACCCATTCTAATATTTCCAGATTGGAAATTCCCTTTCCATGTACATGTAGATGCATCAGGTATTTCCATTGGTGTAGTTTTAACACAACCAAGAGAGAAAATGGACCATCCTATAGCTTTTGCAAGCCACAAATTAGCTAAAGCTGAAAGAAATTACTCTACTACAGAAAGAGAGGCATTAAGTATGGTATATGATTTACAAAAATTCACACATTATTTGTTGGCTACATCATTTATCTTTTACACAGACCATGAACCATAAAATACTTATTAAATAGACCAGTACTACAAGGAAGAATATGTCATTGGTTGATGTTATTTCAAGAATTTGACTTTACTATTGCTGTGAAACCTAGGAAAGCTGAATAATGGACTAGATTATTTATCTAGAATAGAAACAGGGGAAGATGAAGGACCTATTGATGATGACTTCCCTAGAGCACATTTATTTAGAGTTGAGGCCATCCCAAAAGAATTTGATGACATAACACAACTACTGGCTATAGGAGAATTCCCTAGTGAATACACAAAACAACAAAAGAATAACTTACTAAGCTTCAATATTTTCCCTTCACCTTAATTCAAGGAATTGTATAAAGAAAGGAAAAGATGATGTCCTTAGAAGGGTTTCTCTAGAACATGAATGGAAGAACATACTAGTAGAAGCCCTCATGAAGGCATAGCCATGGACACAATGGAGGAGAAAAACAACCAAGAAAGTAATGATGGCAGGACTATGGTGGCCTACACTATTCAGGATGCACACAAGCATGCAAGGTCTTGTGATATATGCCAGTGGGTTGGAAAACCAAATGCAAGAGATGAAATGCCTCTAAGACCAGTCCTAGCACTAGCCCCATTTGAGAAATGGGCCATAGATTTTATTGGACCTATCAAACCAGCTGCAAAACATTCTCAGGCTATAGATTTATCATTACAAGGACAAAATACCTAAAAAGATGGGCAGAAGCCATTCTAACCAAAGACTGCACTTCCCAAGACAACAACAAGATTTATCTATGAACACATCATCACTAGGTTTGGATGTCCCCTAAGCATTACAAGTGATCAAGGAAAACATTTTGTGAATGCTACTATTAAGGAGTTGTTAGAACACTTTTTGATAAATCATAACTACAGTACACCATATCATCCACAAGCCAATGTGACAGTTGAAGCATTAAAAAAGGTCTTGGAAAAGGTGCTCAAAAAAATACGTTCACTCCAAAAAAAGTAGATTGGGACTTAAAAATACCAGCAACACTATGGGCTTACCACACTACATATAAGAGGTTGACCAAATATTCCCCATTTCAATTGGTGTATGGACTTGAAGCCACAGTACCCATAGAATTTATCCTTCCAAGTTTAAGGGTGGTAGTGACATTCAGACTAAATGAAGACTCTTCAGTACATGAAAGACTCATTGAATTAGAGAAATTGGATGAAAAAATATTTATAGCAGCTTATAATCAAACTCAGGAGAAAAGGAGATATAAAGCATGGCATGACCACCATATAAAAAGGAAGGAATTTTACATAGGGGACCAAGTACTATTATATGATAGAAAATGGAATAATCCCTGGGAAGCTAAAAGTTTGATGGTTAGGACCTTATATCATCAAGGATATATTATCATCAAAAGCCACAAAAATTCAAACTTTGCAACACAAAGAACTGTCGGGCTATGTTAATGGAGCACAACTAAAGAAATATCATAATTAAGAAGAAAGATAAAAAATAAAGCCTATCTAAACTGAAATAAAGAAAAAATCCATGGAGGGAAAGGATACCCATGTAACAAAGAAAAATCCACAAAAGGAAAGGATGCCTGCATAACAAAGAAAAACCCAGGGAGGAAAGGATACCTGCGTAACAAATATAAAACCCACAGATGGAAGGATACCTACATAACAAACAAAAATCCATGGAGGAAAGAATACCCGCATGTAAAGGAAAAATCCATGGAGGAAATACCCACAAAACATAAAAGTCACAGAAAGGAAATTTGTGCAACAAAGTTGAAGTCAAACCACGGAACACTTGAGAAACCGTGCAAAGCATGATCAATTCAAAGAAGAATAAGATAGCTACATGAAGAAAGTAAATACTGATGGACAATATAAGGAGCCACGTAGCACAACAAAGAAATCTGCAGACTAACAAAGATATATGAAGGTGACTTGCAACCAAAGCTTCATAATTCCCGTTAAAAGAACAATAAATGCAGGTAGGTAAACACTAAAAGATATAAAAACATCAAATGATACAGGGCATAATACATAAAATTCAAGATTGAAAAAAGCAAGGAAACAAAGAATGAAATTTGTAAGGAGAAGCAAATTTAGGGCATGTTTTTATGAGCTAAAATTTGGAAACATGGACATTTTTTGGCAGGTTGATTTGGTGACAGACAAAAGTCCCACTGTGGTTTCCAGATCTATTGGTTCCACTCAAGTTTTAGGATATTAAAATTCTAGATATCAAACTAGAAACCAAAGTATGTTTGATTCCTAATCTAACACCTTAAGATCCTACTTCACAGATCAAACAAGGATGAAAAGAGGGAGAATTATACCCGCTCAGAGATTTGATATGAATTTCCAAGTTAGAATCATGGAGGATGAGAGCTAAATTTATAGATTGAGGAGTGGAATATTAAATGGCTAGGATGAATCCATATTGAATTGAAATCAAGGGTGGAGGATTAATGAGAGGATTGAAGGATTTTAGAATGGAGAATTCTAGATTTTATAAGGACTCTCCACTGAATTAAAAATTCAGTGGAATAGTGTAGATTGATTTGAATTTTTTAAAATAAGAGAGAAAGATAGAGAAGCTTCTATATTTAGAGGTGTGTGCACATTATTAGTTTAGATTAACGATGTAATTAGGATAATTAATGATGAGTGATTACATGGAATAGCTAGTGGTAGGTGTAGGTGTAGACTAGGGTAGGTGAAGCATAGGAATATTAAATTCCTATAAATGTTAAGTGGGATTATAATAGGATAATAAGATTAAATAATTAAATAAAAGGGATTAATAATAAAATGGGATATGATGATGGATTTAAAAGATGGAATGATGGAATATTGGATAAATGATAAATAATGATAAAAGGGGGAAATATGATAAATATGATAAAATGTATTAAATAATAATAATTAATCTTTCGATTGATTATTATATGGAGTGGTAGCAGATAAATGGTGATGAGGCTAAAATGCGGGACATGATTAATGTTAATTAGTCATGTAGACATTTTAGGTGTTTACATTTTTCCCCTCTTTGAAGGATTATTATGTAGCAATGATCATTCAAATAATTAGTAAAATAATGGTAGGATGGTGATATGATGCCCCCTCAAGAGGGCTGACGAGAATGGAATATATGACAGAGATCTTGAAAAGAGGAGAGATGAATTATGTAGAAAAGAGGACGATAATGGAGTGGAAGAGGCTGGAATGACCACATGACATAAATGAAGAAAGGATTCAATTGGCCTTGAATGTTAGGTGTGAGGGTTTGTGGGAAAGAGAAAAGGGATTATGGATAGGATTGGGGGTTGATTATGAGAAGAGTAAGGGAGATAGGGGAGGGGAAAAGATATGGAAATAAGAGATAGGGATGATAGGGGAAGAAGGGAATGATGAAGGACAAAAAAGGAGAAGACATAGGAAAATGATAGAGTAGAGGGTGAAGTTATGAAATAGAGAGATGTGCCAAATGAAGGAAGAAATAGAAGATAATAAAGAGGGATGCATGAAAGATGAAATAAATGATAGAGCTGAGAAAAGAAGGAGAAACATGGGGAAGGATAAATAAGAAGGAGAAGATGAGGTGGGAGTAAGGGGTAAAATCGATGAAAAATTGAAAGAGGACGAAAGAAGAAGTAGAACGGAGAAAAAAAAGAAATTATGAGGGGAAAGGAAAGTGTGAAAAAGAGTAGAGAAAAGAAGATAAACGGGTACAAAATGAATGAAAAGGTAGGGGTGGTAGAGAAAAGGAGAAGGTGGTAAGAAGAAACATGAAAATTAGGGGAGATGAAAGGAGGATAGAATGAATACATGGAGAAGATTGAAAGAACCATGTCTTTATGAGAAAGACCAAGGCAAATAATATGGAACAAGCCATACGGAGATGCATGTGGAGGGTGGAATGATAAAAATGATTGGAAAACACTGAAGAGCCAGGTTATCGATGGGGAAGTAAGGAGAAAACATGACGTAAAAAGGGGAAGAAGTTGATATAGAGGAAGTGAAATTAGAGGAGGGGTGGGAGAGAGAAGAGGATAATAGAGAAAATTATGTAGAAGGAATGGAATACAGAATGGGGATAATAAGTGTAAAGTGAACAGTATGAGGAATGTAAAGAGAAGAAAAAGGGAAGGAATGACACAGATTACAAAAAATGCAGAGATGTATGAAATGAGGCTACTAGGATTATGAGAAAATAGAAAAAGGATGTATGATGAATACAGTAAAGATATTGAAGAGGGTGAAGGGAATATGGAGATGTGGGGAGGAGACGACAAGAAAGGGTGGTAGTGGGGGAAAAGAATAGGAGAGAAAATATAATGGGGGATAGAAGAGTCAATGCCAATGAGGGGACATTAGGGAAAGTCCACTAATAATCAGTGGTGGGGAAGGATGAGAGAAAAAATGAAGAAAGGGAGAAAGGTAATAAGGATTGGAAAGGGTAACACCAACAAAAGGACATTAGGGAAATCCCACTAACAATGAGTGGTGGGCCTAGAGGAAGGAAGGAATGAAGGGAAACTATAGAAGGTCCAAGAGAATGAATGAGGTTGTGCGGAATGAGGATTGTTGATTTTTAGAGAAAGTACACTAACAATTATTAGCGTGGGAATAGAAGATGGTGATGAAATAATGTTAGAGGAATGCTAACAACAATGGCAAATAAGTGTATGGGTAGAGATGTGGGAGAATTTGAGAAGATGAAGTGGAAAGAGTAAAGAAAATGTGAGGGATGAGTTGGACCTATGAGAAAGCAAGGAGAGGATGTGGAAGATGAGGATGAACGAGGTGAGGATGAAGAAACAAGACATGAAAAGGATGGGAAGAAACGCTATAAAGGGTGATGGATCAAGAAAGGGGAAAATGGGGGAGAAGAACATGATTATAGGTGGAAGATATTAGACATATGTTGTGATATGATAGGTGGAGAAAGGATAATGGTAGGACGAAAATGTGTTTGGTAGGAGAGACAAGGTGGAAGAAGCGATCAACAATGTGAGCGAAGAATGAGGTGAGGGAAAAGTTCAAAATGATGATTTTAGCGTAAGGAGGACCCTGACATAAGACTTCCATGTGACGGAAGTGGTTAAGTAATATTGTCAAGCGAGTGACACTAGAGATGAAAAGTGGGTGAGAGAGAAGTGGTGTTTACGTGAATGGAAGAGGAGGTGAGAGGATGTGATAATGGGTAATTCCAAGAAAAATTGAAGAGTGAGGATGTGTAGTGATTGGGAAGGCAAGAAGACGGATCATCCTTAAGAGGGACTCTTAAGTGAGATCATCATGCCGTGTGAGTGTTTAAGTAAGATTGCTAAGAAGAGGATGGTTATAGTGGTGGTAAGAAGATATGATGATGGGTAATGAAGAGAAAATATGGATAGTGAGAATGTAGAGTGATGGGTAAGTGAAAGATGACATGTCATGCTTAAAAGAGACTCGTAAGTAAGATCATCATGCCGCCAGAGTGGTTTTGCAAGATCACTAAACTGACAGGGATGATATGCAAGGAGAAAGACAAAATTGTATTGGGTATAAGGGTGGAATGGTTGGTTTAAGAAGATGATCACGACGAAAGGTAGGAGAAATAAGATATGGGAAATATGATGGGATGGGGAATGTTCATAGAGAAGATCAACCTTAAGAGGAATTCTTAAGTAAGATTTCCATGCGGCCGGATTGGTTAAGTAAGATCACTAAGCTAAAGAAGAAGAAGAATGATCATAGAGTTGGTGGGAATATGGTATGAAAAAATGGACTGGAGGGGAACCCTCAAGTGGATATTCCATACTACAAGAGTGTGTAAGTAGGATGACCAGACATAAGACAAATTTGGGGAAGGATGAGAAAAGAGTGAGTGATGTATGCCTAGGTGGAAGAGGAGATGAGAGGAGGTTATAAAAAGGAAGAAAAGAAACAAAGGAGTGTAACATAAATGGATGAAGTAATATATGTAGTGGAGGGTGGAGAGTGTGAGAGGTAATCCTTAATTGGGGTGCCTACATGGTGAGAGTAATGATGTGAGAATGAGAAGAAGGAGAGGTGAAATGGGAAGATGTGTGTGGTGGTGATTGTTGTTTGATGAGAGGGGAGGTGGTGGATAAGCTTCTAAAGTGGGAAGATCTTAGGGATAGAGTAAACCTCCATTGAGTATCCCATATATAAGGGGTTATTAAGTAAGACCATCAAGTGGGAAGTAGAAGGGTGAAAAGAAGAAGAAAAATGAGTGAGAGGGGACATGAATGGTGAGAAGTGTAATATGGGGATAAGTGGCGGAGAGTAAAAATGAGGAGCGAGGATGAATGGATCAAATATATGGTGATCATGGTGGGGGAGGAGGAGCTTCTAGATAGTGAATGCTACTTGAGAAAGATCTTCAAGTAGGATTCGCAAATTGCAATTGTGACCAGTAGGATTCCCAAACTGGGGAATGTTTTAGTATGGGTGAATGAATGGGGTGAAATTAAGATGTTTATCATGTAGGAAGATACTCATGTGATGAAAAGCATCTTAATTTTAATATAGCACATAACAAGATGCATCGTGATGTAAAATATCAGGATGAATAGACTATAATATGCGTGATAGCATAGACATGGGCCATAAAAAAAGGTTTGATGCCCCAGTACAATATGCAAGTGGAAGAGAGCATAGATAGAAGCCATCAAGAAAGTAAAATTCCCTTGTACAATATGAAAATGAAAGAGAGCATAGATAGAGGACATCAAGAAAGTATGATTCCCCAGTATGATATACAATCAAATAACATAATTATATTAGAGAGAACACCAGGATACATAAAATCAAGATGCCCCCTGTAATATATCAAGATACAAGAAAGTAATTAATAAATTGTAACTAATAATGCAACACAAGAACACATAAACATGTCCCTAACGTGTTCCACAGTGAGGATTGATCGGATGTGCCCCCAAGTAGGGGTACAAGGATAGAAAAAAGGATTTGATCATTTTCCTCAAATAAGGAAGCAATGAGATCTAGATGTGCCCCAAGCAAGGATTTACATGAGGAGAAGTTGTTTGAATTTGATAGTCATAAGGTGATTGAAAAATTCGTTGGGGATAATAGTTCAAAGGATGAATTGTGCTAATTTTGTTATATTTTTTGCAATTTTGTGGAGTTTACATGTTTTTTTTGTTTATTATTTTTTTTGGAGTTTTGGAGATTTTCCAATGTTTTTGGATTTTTAAATTGTTTCTAATGTTTTTGTATTTTTGACCATTTTTTTTTTTTTCCATTGTTTTTGGATTTGTGACGATTTTCTAATGTTTTTGGTTTTTGAAGATTTTCAAATATTTTTGGATTTTTGACGATTTTCGAATGTTTTTAGATTTTTGGATTTTTACACTATTTTTGGCAATTTATGGACCAGAATGCAGACCTTTTTGGAGAGGTGATAAACCATGATATTGTCCATATGTACCATGTTCCTCATGGTAACTCATGATTTGAATAACAAAAATTATCATTCCATTGGCTGGATATGTTGGTGATGCTATGATGAAAAGAAGTCTATCTCCATTCTTGACTCCACACAACTAGTAAGATGCGAGGGCTCATCACCGAGAATCAAGAAGGATGCAGGACTTGGATAATGAATAGAGAGAAAAATGCTAACAACAATCCCTTTAGGAAATTGTGACTCAATTATTCTTAACATCACTGAACCGGTTTCAAAAATGGCTTTCAATCTATGAGTCATGTGTTAGACTTAGAAAATTACGTGGCCTACTGATTGGTAAGATATGAGGTGAAGGGATAGTTCTCTCTTCACTTAGACATCTAAATTACTTCTTTGGGGATTTTATAATTTTAAGCCCTATCATATTTATAAGATGTTGTATTCTTGTTATGTCTCCCTATGCCTTGCCCCATGCTACCAGTGAGAAGAAGGGCTTATCACAGAAGGAAAAACATAGGCGAGTAACTTATTTTTTTGTCTTGTTTTGTTTTTAATGTTTTTTATTTTTAAAAAGTTTTGGAGATTTTCCAATGTTTTTGAATTTTTAAATTGTTTCTAATGTTTTTTTATTTTCGACGATTTTTTCCAATGTTTTTGTATTTATGATGATTTTCGATTTTTTTTGGATTTTTGATGATTTTTAAATGTTTTAGGATTATAGGATTTTTACACTGTTGTTGGCAATTTATGGACCAGAATGTAGACTTATTTGGAGAGGTGATAAACCAGGATATTGTCTGTACATACCGTTTTCCTCATGGTAACTCATGCTCTGAATAACACAAATTCTCATTCCATTGGAAGGATATGTTGGTGATGTTATCATGAAAATAAGTCTAGCTCCATTCTTGACTCAACAAAACTAGTAAGATGCAAGGGCTAATCACCGAGAATCCAGAAGGACGCAGGAGGTGGATAATGAATATAGAGATAGATGCTAGAAATAACCCCTTTAAGAAATGATGACTCAATTCTTCTTAATGTCATTGAACCAGTTTCAAAAATGGATTTCACTCTATGAGTCATGTGTTAGACTTAGAAAATTACGTGGCCTGCTGATTGGTAAGATATAAGGTGAAGGGATAGTTCTCTTTTCACTTAGGAATCTAAATTAATTCTTTGGGGATTATTTAATTGCAAGCCCTGTCAGATTTATAAGATTTTGTATTCTTGATATTATTCCCTATGCCTTGCCCCATGCTACCAGTGAGAAGCAAAGCCTCATCACCAAAGGAAAAACATAGGTGAGTAAATTCTTTTTTGTTTTGTTTTTTTTAATGTTTTTTATTTTTTAATTTTTTTTACAGTTTGGGAGATTTTTAAATGTTTTTTGGATTCTTAAATTATTTCTAACGTTTTTGGATTTTTGATGATTCTTTCCAACGTTTTCATATTTGTGATGATTTTTGAATGTTTTTCGGATTTTTGATGATTTTTTAATGTTTTTGGATTTTTGATGATTTTTGAATGTTTTTTGGATTTTTAGATTTTTACACCGTTGTTGGTAATTTATGGACCATATTGCAGACTTATTTGGATAGGTGATAAACCAGGATATTGTCTATATGTACCATGTTCCTTATGGTAACTCATGCTTTAAATAACACAAATTATCATTCCTTTGACAGGATATGTTAGTGATGCTATGATGAAAAGAAGTTTAGCTCCATTCTTGACTCCACAAAACTAGTAAGATGTGAGCGATCATCATCGAGAATCAAGAAGGACACAGGAGGTGGATAATGAATATAGAGACAAATGCTAACAAAAATCCCTTTAGGAAATTATGACTCAATTCTTCTTAACTTCACTGAAATAGTTTCAAAAATGAATTTCACTCTATGAGTCACATGCTAGACTTAGAAAATTACGTGGCCTGCTAATTGGTAAGATATGAGGTGAAGGGATAGTTCTCTATTCACTTAGGCATCTAAATTACTTCTTTGGGGATTATATAATTGTAAGCTCTGTCAGATTTATAAGATTTTGTATTCTTGAAATGACTTCCTATGCATTGCCCCATGCTACCAGTGAGAAGCAAGGGCTCATCACCGAAGACAAAACATAGGTGAGAAAGGGCACCTTCCTCCATTCCCAGTCTCCAACTACCAGTAAGAAGTGTGAGCTCAACACCAAAGACTATGAAGGACGAAAGATGTGATAATGAATTATTCATAATTTATTGAATTGATGGAATTTTATAATAGTTCTTTGTATTTGGGAAGGAACGTCTGCCCCTAATCTCATCCCAACATGACTATTAGGATGAAAGGGTTCAACACCAAATTCTAAGATGGACGATCAAACGAAATGGGTAAAAATGTTTAGAGCTTTGTTATGAAAGAGAGAATTTATTTGAAGGGAATATATTACCATCAATAAGTTTCTAGGTATGACTATATGCAAAAGCGACTGAAAATGGGAGATATTATAAGAAGTATGATACTCAAAATACTTAATAGGATCTATGTTAGCACCTATCTCATGATGATAAATATGAATATATGATTGAAATAATGAGAATACATACCAATGGAAATGAATAACTTTAAATTATTCAGAGATAAGTTAAATAGAAGTAACAATGAACTACATTCATTGGTTCATCAAGTTCTTGACCATATTCAGTGGCCAACTTATAGGTTCCAGAGCCAAATTTGGTTGTTATTACATAGGCTCCTAACCAATTAGGCTCAATTTTTCCTTGTTTTTATCGCTCTTTAGTGGTATTATTTTGATTTTCTTTTAAAACGAGGTCACCATTTTTGAATTCTCTGGGTCTTATCTTATAATGATAACTATGTTGCAATTGTTTTTGATAGACTTGAAGATGATTGATGGCATTATGTCATTTTTCATTGAGAAACTCAAGTTCTTGAAGTCGTGACTATTGGTATTCATCCCCAGTAATTATATATTAATGGAGATTCTCAATGATGGGAGTTATATCTCAATAGGTAAAATGGATTCATAACCATAAACAAGGGAATATGGGGTGGCTTCAGTAGGCATGCGGTAAGATGTACAGTAAGCCTATAGAGTGGGGTAAATTTGAGTATGCTAATTGCGTCCATGGGTGATTACAATTTTTTCCATCATGGATTTTAAAGTCTTGTTGGTTTCTTCTAATTGACCATTACCCTGAGGGTAGTATGGAGTGGACCACTTAAGTTTGATGTGAAAATGTTTGGCTAGGTCTTTTACATCTTGGTTTTTAAATGATTTGTCATTATTTGCAACCAGAGCAGATAAAATACCAAATCAAAAAATGAGAATATTAAAAATGAATTTCAATATTTGGCTATCGGTAATATAGGTGAGAGGCATAGATTCCACCCATTTAGTGAAGTAATTGGTAGTGGTAATGATGAACTTATGTCCATCGGATGATGTTGGTATGATTTTACCAATGAGGTCAAGTCCCCTTTGAGAGAAGGGCCATGGTTTGGTTATAGATTCCAATGCTTGGGAAGGTGCGCGGATAATATTTCCATACTTTTGACATGCTTGACATTGTTTGAAAAAAGGCATGCATCACTTTCCATGGTGGGCCAATAATATCCAACTCATACGATTTTCTTGGCTAAGGCTATACCAATCATGTATGTTCCACAGATACCATAATGGACTTCAGTTAGGACACTCGAGGTTTCTTCCTAATTAAGACATCAGATCAGGGTGCCATCATATCCTCATTAATTTTTTTTTTGCTAAAATGGTGTAATAAGAGGCACGTTGTGCTAAAACACGTTTATGCATTGGTTTTATGTCGGTAGGAAATGTTTTATCACAGATGAAGGTATAAAGATCATGGTACCAAGGGTTATTTGGAACCATGATTTTTTGGGGTGTGGATCATATTTTTGGTCTTCTCCAATCAGTATTGAAGTGTTGGAGTTCAGGCAATTAAATTTGGAAACTTCAAGAGCATTCTGCAATCATCTATTTTTAGATTTTTGTGAGGTTATTGTGACGTTGATGCTAATTAGCTATCAACATCATGACAATTTTTTTTCATCCATGGGAAGATGAAAGATCATGAATTTAAAACTTCTAGGGTCGGCTTTAGGACTTCTTGAAAGGATTGTAATCCTATAAATAGAGGTGTTAGGGTATCTTGAAGAAATATTAAGTGTTCAAGACGTCTTGAGTCTTAGTGATCAAGGTTAAGGAATGGAGTGTCAATTGTGGTTTAGATGTGGTTTAACATCTTTGGAATTCTGTTGTGATTTCATAACTGAGAGAAGACCGTGAGATTTGTCTTACTCTTGTTGATAATAAAATCTGAGAAAGTTCTTGGTGGATGTAGCCCACATTGGGTGAACCATGTAAAATCTTGTCTTGTCTTATTTTGTGCATTATTTATTTATGTTGTTATATTTCTACAATTATAATTCTGTTATATTGTTTCCTACTTCTTTGATTTGAGGAATTGTTTCCGTATATTTGTTCACTAATTCCTAACAATTGGTATCATAGCTTTGGTGGTTCTTTGCTGAAGTGGTAAATCACAGGGAAAGTTTAGCTTGAGTGTGAGCTATGGCGGATGAGGGCAGATCGAGGGTTTATAATTTCAATGGGCAGAACTTTGGTTTGTTGAAGATCCAAATAGAGGATTACTTATATCAGAAGGACCTCCATGTTCCTTTTGCTAGAAAAGGAAATAAACCTATAGCCATGTTGGATGAGAATTGGGAGTTGTTGGAAAGAAAGGTGCTTGGGGTAGTTCGGTTATGCCTTGCATCTTCAGTAGCTTTAAAAATATCGCAGGAGAAGACCACAAAAGGTCTGATGAGTGTGTTGGGGAAGTTATATGAAAAACCCTCCACCTCTAGTAAAAATTTTTTGATGAGAAATTCATTTTATATGAATATTTCTGAGAATGGTTTTGTTGCTGATCATTTGAATGAATTTAATATGGTTGTGAGTATTTTAAACTCAGTAAAAATTGACTTTGATGATGAGGTCAGGGTTTTGTTGATTTTTTGTTCCTTGCTAGATAGCTGGGATAACTTGGTTATGGCTGTAATTAATTTAGTCTCTAATAATTTAAAGCTAAAGTTTAAGGATGTAATAGGTGTGATCGTAAGAAAGGAAATGCAAAGGAAGAGCATCGGAGTTTCTTCTACTTTTGGAAATGCTTTAACGGTGGAGAGAAGAGGGAGACAAAAGAATAGAGGGAAAGGTAACCATGGGAAGTCGAATGATCATGGAAGGTCAAAGTACAAGAGTAAGTTAGAATGTTGGCACTGTGGGAAGGCTGGTCATGCTAAGAAAGAATTTTGGGCTCTTCGGGATAAGAAGAACAAGGAGGAAACTAAAGAGGTAAATTTGGGAGTAGGTGATGTTTTTCAGGATGTCTTAATTCTTTATTTAGATAATATTGTTGAATCTTGGGTGTTAGATTCAGGGGCTTCTTTCCATGCCACCCCACATAGACATTACTTTACTAATTTTGTTCAAGCTGATTTTGGACAGGTATATCTTGGTGATGATGAACCATGCATCATAGTAGGGAAAGGTTGTGTTTAGATAAAAATGTAGAATGGGAACACATGGCTACTTAACGACATCATGCATGTGCCTAAGTTGAGGTAAAACTTGATATCAGCGGGTCAGGTGGACAGTGATAGTTATACAATCAGTTTTATAGTGGATTCTTGGAAGGTTACCAAGGGATCTCTTGTGGTTGCAAAAGGTAAGAAAAATGGTTTTTTGTATTTAACCAGTGAAGCTAATTATTACAATTTAGTTGCTGCAGATGGAGATGTAACTTTGTGGCACCAGAGACTCAGTCATATGATTCAAAAGAGCATGCAGATGATAAAGGATAGGTTTTCTAGATTAAAGGAGGATTTGGAATTTTGTGAGGACTGTGTTTATGGGAAACAAAAGCGGGTGACATTCCTCAAGGTTGGACCTACCAGGAAGAAGGGTAAATTAGAGTTAGTGCATACATATGTATGTGGCCAGCTAAGGTAAAATCTATTGGTGGTTCATGTTATTACGTCACTTTCATTGATGATGCAACTAGAAAAGTTTGGGTATATTGCATTAGAAATATATCTGATGTGTTTTAAAATTTCAAAAGATGGAAAACCTTGGTTGAGAATGAAACAGGTCTCAAGTTGAAATGTCTCAAGTCGGATAATGGAGGAAAACATTACAGTAATTAATTTCTTGATTACTCTTCGGTAAATGGGATCCACAAGAAAAGAACGGTTCCAAATACTCCACAGAGAGCCTATTTTTGGTCTTCTCCAATCAGTATTGAAGTGTTGGAGTTCACACAATTATGTTTGGAGACATCAGGAGCCTTATGCAATCATCTGTTTTTAGATTGTTTTGAGGTTGTTGTTAGGTTGATGTGATGTTGTTGTTAATTAGCTATCATCGTCATGAAATTTTTTTTTCATCCATGGGAAGATGAAAGATCATGAATTTCAAACTTCTAGGGTTGGCTTTAGGACTTCTTAAGAGGATTGTAATCCTATAAATAGAGGTGTTAGGGTATCTTGAAGATATCTTGAGTGTTCAAGATGTCTTGAGTCTTAGTGATCAAGGTTAAGAAATTGAGTGTCAATTGTGGTTTAGCATCTTTGAAATTTTGTTGTGAGTTCATAACTGAGAGAAGACTGTGAGAGTTGTTTTACTGTTGTTGATAATAAAATCTGAGCAAGTTCTTTATGGACATAGCCCACATTGGTTGAACCACGTTAAATCTTGTTTCATCTTCTTTTGTGTATTATTTGTTTATGATGTTATATTTCTGCAAGTATAATTATGCTATATTGTTTCCTACTGTTGTGATTTGAGGAATTGTTTCTGCATATTTGTTCACTAATTCCTAACACAATTTTGCATATCATAGTGTTTTTAGGAAGGTAATAGGCAGGAATTAAGAGATGTTCTATGAGAAAATGTGTCGGGGTTGACTAGAAGCGATTTCTAACAGGGATCCAATGGTTTCTATATCATCAACAAAATTAGTACAAATTTTGGGGATTTGATCAAAGATAATTAATCAAAAATAGCTTTGAAGACTATCCACCATCACTTATATGGGATGATTTTTTCATAATTGACCTAGTATTGATCGGTAACTTGTTTCTTGATAAGTAAACAATCACCAAATACAACTAATTCTATAAGATTCCAAGATATACCTAGTTTTAATCCTGCAATTAAAGCTTCATATTCTGCAATATTTTTGGTACATGGGAATGCTAATCGAAATTATTTGGGGATAACGTGTCCATTACGTGTGATAAGAAAAATGTCAACCCCTGAGCCATGGAGATTACAACATCCATAAAAAATAGAGTCCAAGATGGTGCAATGTCTATGTGCAGAAGATCTTCATCAGGAAAAGAAAAATGAAGTTGTTTTGAACTTGGAAGGGGTGCCTCGGCAAGTTGGTCTGAAAGGGCATATTCTTTAATTTCCTTCTATGGAACAAAATCGACATCAAATTCACTAAGTACTTACAACCCAACTAGACATTCTTCATGTGAGAATGCATCGGTATAAGAGATATTTGAGAGGATCAATCTTGGTGATCAACCTATTTTTGTGACTGCGCAAGTAATGACGTAACTTATGGAATGTAAAGGAGACAGATAATCATAATTTTTTTATTTGAGAATAACGTACTCCATGCTCAATAAGTGTTCAAATAAGGTAATATACAACCTATTATTTTGTTGGATCGTTATGTTGTGCTAACAGAGCTCCTATGACATGTTCAGTGGTATATGTATAAAGAAACATGGGTTTATCGGTAACTGGTAACATAAGAGCATGTGGGATAGAGAGGTATTATTTTAATTTAGCTAAAGAGTCTTGACAATCGTGGTTCCAGTTAAATTGTGGATATTTCTTGAGTAACTGGTTGAAGTGATGGAAACTATCAGCCAACTGTGATATGAAATGCCAAATTGATTTTTATTTTCCTTGAAGTCTGTGTAATTTTTTAAGGTTTTAAGGAGGAGGAATTTCCATAATGGATTTGAATTTTACAGAATCCACTTCTATACCTCTCTGTGAGACAATAAACCATAAAAATTTACCATAGGTTACCTTGAACACATATTTCTTTGGTTTAAGAGGAACGTTATACTCACATAATCTATCAAAAATGTGTCTCAACACACCTAGATTCCCTATTCATGTTTTTTATTTTCCTTATATATCATCAACATAATCTTCCATGATATCATGTAACATATCATCGAAGATGAAATTCACTGCTCATTGATAGGTGGCACTAACATTTTTCAAGTCAAAAGGCATGACCTTAAAAAAGAAGGTGCCCCATGGTGTAGTAAATGTCATTTAATGTTGATCCCCTTCAACAATACGTATTTTATTATAACCAAAAAATCCATCCATTCAAGAGAGCATTTCATGGCCTATCATAGAATCAACAATCATGTCTATATTTGCCAAGAGAAAGTCATCTTTGGGAAAATCCTTGTTATGGTCTTGGAAGTCTGTGCATATCTTGATGTCAGGGGTTTTCTTAGATACAAGAACTATGTTAGATAAAGTTAGCTTCCAAGAGTTTCTCGAGTTCATATTTGACAAGAAATACTACTTGGGGATGCATTTTGCATAGGTTTTTTTTATAGGATTTACATCTGGATGCACCACAAGGTGGTGCACTACAAGAGATGGATCTAGGATTGGCATGTCCTTATATGTCTATGCAAAGATATCTTTGAATTCAATAAGGAGTGTTATGCATTCTATGCATTCTTGGTCAAATAGAATAATGCCAAGTTGTAAAAATTTTGGCTGTTTGGTGGCTCCAATGTTTATGTCTTTAGTTTCTTCCACAAGCATTTTAGATGTATCATTTTTAGAGAATGATTCTAATTGTTTTCATAGGTCATTAGTGTCGGGTGATTTTGGGGAGTTGGTACAAGATTTTTGTGTGTGATGTTGAGACTTTTTATTGACACATTTGTTTGATATGGTGGCGATGAGATTTTTACTATGGGAAATTTTTTGTTTGTGCTTCCGATCCAAATTTTCCGAAGGTGAATGATCTGAATATTTTATTTCTTCTCTAAAATAGTTTGATTCATCTAGATTGATTTGAAATCCTTTTCTATGGTCAAAATTAGGGATTTGATCATGATTTCCAAGGAATTCTTTGATGGTTTCATCATTTTGGAACATGTCCATAGTTGCATTATGTGGTTGGTCATGGTCTATGAGAGTCAGATGTGTAAGCTCAAAATTGATGACATTAATAGATAAATGTTCAAAGTAAAGATTTGTTTTAGGAAGGTCCTCAAAAAGACTACGTGGAGACCTGGTATCATTATTAGAGCTAGTGTCATCATTATCACTTGAAACTACTATGGGAGCAACATCAAATACCTTGAAACCCATACCATGTTTACCATGATGTTGTGTTTAATTGATTGGGTCTAAATGAACTTTTTCATTTGGACCGATTCCTTTATCATTTCATCACATGCTTTTCATTATTTGGTGAGCTTTGGTAAATTGAGGGGACTCATAACAGGGAGCAAAGTTGCCATTTTATAACCAAGATCCTGAAGAACATGGAATATGTTCATTGTCGAGATAACCAAATTTTCTCCAAACTAATTATCCCATTTGGTAAATGGGATGGATTCTCAAATGTGGAATGTTGGGTTTTCCGTATTTTTTTGGGGATTTATTGATGTAAAAGGAGTCTGCCATCTTTTGAAATTGATATTCACCACTAATTTTGTCAATGATTTTAAATGTATGGGATGAGGGACCAATAGGTACTTCATGTGGCAGGGAAGTCAATTTGGTAGTTCTAAAAGATGAAGAGAATGGGTTATAAGAAGAAGGGGGTGGATTAGAGGATGAAATTTTTTTATTCGAAGGAGAAGGTATCTTAATAGAAGAGGTATGGTTGGATGAAGAAGGTTGAATATGCAAGGAAGAAGATGTTGTGGTAGAAGAATAATTGTTGTTGGAAGAACAAGCTTGATTAGTGGAAGAAGATGATTGATTAGTGGGAGGAGGACTGGTTGAAGATTGTTGATTAGTAGAAGAGAATGGATTGGAAAATGTTGTTTGGTTAGAAGATGATGATTTCAGATCATTTTTAGGGAGTGTATCTTGATCAATGCATGTTTCTTTAGGGATTACGTGAGGTGGAGCGTACTTATATGTTGATGGACAATAGTGATCATTTCGATACTGTCCTTAAAGGAATCTACAATACTCAAAGGGTTGAGGATCTACACATAGCGTAAATTACTTGTCAAAATGAGGAAATTTAATACATTGGTGCAACATTGATGGGACAGATTTCATGTCATGAATCCATGGTCAGCTAATGAGAATTTTATATGCAACTTCTACATCCACCACATGACATACCGTTTCTATGGTGATGGGTCCAACTTGGAGAGCTAACATGATTGTGCCTTCAGACTTTCTTTTGTTAGTATCATACCCATGAATGGTTATAATATTGTTTCGTAAATCATTTTCAGTGTAACCTAGGAAATGTACAAGTTTCATGGAATAAATATTCAATGCGGATCCATTGTTGATTAATACATGCTTGATCTTATGATGAGTTATATAACCCTCGACGTATAAAGAATGACTATTAGCGATTTTGGTATTAAGAATCTCAATGGGACCAAAGGATAAAATAGGATTGGGGACCGTAAGATGTGCAATTAAAGCATAGAATTGTTGTGAATTGATGTCCTTAGGGACATGAGCATTATTCAATGTTTGCATAAGGATTCATTGTGGTGCATGAGAAGAATTAAGTAATTCCATGATGGAAATTTGTGTTGCAGTCTTCTCCAATTGTTTGATAATATTGAATGATGGTGCAGGTTGTGGAGTGGAATTGGTGATGGAATTAGACGGTGGATTAGGAGGTGGTGCGTGGGACGAAGTGGTGTTGTCATCCTCAAAATTCCCCACTTTTGAAGTCAAGTTTGAAAAACTTTGAATCTGTACCTTGGAGTATTGGATCGCATCAAGCTTGACAGTGTTTGAAATTTTCCCATTCGTGGAGAACAATTTAAAAGTTGGGCGTAATGGTGAGGTTTCTTTCCTTCTTTTTATTTTCTTCCCATAGTCAGGAATGGCAGGTATATCTTCCCCATTAAATTTTTCCCCAACATCCATGGGTAGTACGTGGCATCTATGATTGGATACGGTTAGTTCATGTTTTGAGTTATAGAGGAGGCCTTCACATGTCCAAGCAGTGTAACTCCAGGGGTAGGGTCTAGGGGAAAGTCCTCAAATAAGGGTAGGTTTTCCACGTGTCCTAGGTACAAATTGAAAACAAAACAAGCTAAAATCAGCTAAGTATGGAAGGTTCAATGGACGATGCCACGTGCCTCATCGGCGTAGCTTCAAGATTCAAAGCTAGGGATGTTTCTCAAACTTGTGCCAGTCCTCCACGTGTCCCAAGTCCAAAAAGAGAGAGTCGATCGTTAAAATTGACTAAGTATGGGTGGATTGGCAGAAGTCTCCATGTGCCCTAACGATGTAATTTCATAAGTCAAATCAAAGGTTCAGTCTCTAAGTAATTCCAAATCACCACATGGTTAAAGTCAATGGGGAGACAAATTTGTCCATTAAAAAGTCCAAGACTGGTGGAAGGATACACGCATCATCTTGGTGCAATTTTAGGATGCGCTTCCAAAGAAGAAACTTAAATGAGTGCTAGCCCTCCACATGTATAGGGGTCAACATAAGTCAAGCATGAAATTGGCCTGATTTGGCTAAGAATAAAGGAAATGGCAGAGCTCTCCACATGTCAGTCAGGCACAACTTCAAAAAAAAAAAATTCAAAATATGTCCACAGGCTAGCTCCAATCAAGTTCTCAAATTTTAAGTTGTAAAATCAAATTGAATGGCCCATGTTTTAACTGGTAAAATAATGTAACAACCATATATTTAAAAAATTGGTTTTTCTGCCATTAACGCTTCTTTGTAAATCAATAATTTGAAAGGGCATGTATGATTAGAATAAGTTGTAACTATTTCTTGATTGCTCAAGGAAGTTATAATTGTTTCTTTCTTTCTTGAGGAAGTTGTAACCGTCTCTTACTAGCTATATCATGAGCTTTCATAGCCATTGTATGGGTTGTAATTTTGATATTTTGAAACTATAATTTTGAGTCTGAAGAAATCAATACACGAGTTTTCCCCTTTTTCCTATGTTTCCTCTTTCATTCTTGCTCTTATCCATGAATCATTTAATCCTTGCTTGCTTAGAAACTTTGCGTTCTAGTCTATACAATCTCAAGAACTTTGAGTCTGCAGATTGTGCCTGTCATAAACATGAATGGTTGTATTTTATATCTCATTTTCTCAATACATATAAGGGTTTTCTCTGTCATCTCTTTCCCCTAAAATTATTTCCTTCTTTTTCATCCCTCCTCTCTTCAATTCTTCTATCCTCACATATTGATAACTCCCTAGACAATAAAACACATTTCAAGATATCAAGAAACCACCATTGAATGAAAGATTGTGCATTTGTGCATAGGTTTTTCCCATGATTTTAATAAGGGAGCATCTCCCATTAAAAAGGAGGGAATTTCTTGTCCCCTGACTATGGTTTCATTCCAAGTGCAAATATGAACCCCAACATTTTTTGGTGACTCCATTGGGGAATTTCTTCAACAAATTTCCTTTCTGAAAAGAACAACTAATTTGATCATTTTTTTGATCTGACGACTCTAAGATATACTCATGGTAAAAGGGCTCTTGGAATTGAAGAATCTCAATTTCAACTCTTAGATCAACAAGATTTTAAAATTCCTCCAACAAGAAGAAATAGAAGAGCTTGTTCGACAAGTACACCTCATGTTGAAGATAGAGCTTATGATAGTAACATTCATCAAGCACAACTTAGCCCTAATCTCCATGCCCTAATTCTTGTTTGTGTCTTATTTCCACTTCAAGAAATATTTCCAAGGATGGTGGTAGCTCAGCCTTGGGGACAAAGATTTGGGCCTCTAGCTCTTTCTCAATCATTGCATGAGTTACCTAGGGGCAACAAGAAGAATTTTCCCAAAATTAAGAGGTGATGGAAAAGTACACCCTGATGAACACATTGGAGCCTTAATTTTTGCATGTGGGGTCCTTGGAGTTGAACATGAGGATGTCTCTGTTAGGCTATTTGTGGAGACCTTGCAAGACAATGCTACAGATATGTTTTACCATCTTCCTGTTGGGACCGTCACTGATTAGAATACTATGAAAAATCATTTTGAGCAGTGTTTTAAACCTGCTGAAGATGTCCATTCTCTGTTAGCTCTGATTTCTCAAATCAAGAAGGATCCACATGAGCCTATGAGAGAATTTGTGGCCAAGTTCAACAAGTTGATTAACAAGATTCCACAAAATACTATGCATGTTGATCAGATTCAGAAGTGTTTCTTCTTGAATGCTCAATTTCTAGATGTATGATATGTCCTAAGGAGAGGAAATCTTACAACTTTGGATGTTGATCAAATATTGGTTGTTAGTGTGGTAGATGACTTGATTATGTCTGGCAAGCTGAAAAGGGATTCTTTCAAATCCAAAGATTCTTCTTCTTCCTCTTCTCTTGGAGGTAATGCAGATCAGTCGGTGTAAAAACTGGCTAATGACCTCATTACCATCAAGAAACAATTGGATCAGCATGGTCCATATCATGATGTTCTAAGGAAGAAATTTCAACCTAAGAACCACTTGCCCTCTTCTCAAACTAGGTTGGCTATTGAAGGTCCACCCCTCAAGGTGCCTGTTAATGCTACTTGAGAGGTTCTTGAGCCTGATGATGAGTAATAAAATGGGATCTATGATGAACAAGAAGTGGAAGTTAATGAAGAACTGGAGGAGCTTAATGGGTCCCAAGTTCATTTCCTCACCACTGAAGGTGTGAATGATGAAGACGACTATGATGATGTAGTGGATGAAATGAATAGTGAGTCATATGTTGTTATGAATAAGGAGCAGACCAACAAAAAGGAAAAAATTGGTGCATCCTATCAAGAATTCTAAGGAGATTCCTACAACTATCCCGGTGATTGCAAGAAGAGGAGCTCCTATTCCTACTACTTCCACCCAAAAGGTAAGCTCTTCTAGTCCTTCTCCCTCTGCTCTGCTTCTGAGAATTCTTGTCCAACAAATGATAAAGATAATAGATCAAATGATCCTCCTGCTCCTAGTAGTGATTCCCCATCCACATCTAGATCTTTTTACATTATAGACCATCCTAAAAAGACCAACATTCAGATTTGTGAGGCAGAGTTCTATCAAACCCATCCTAAAGCCTTTGCCAAAATGGTTAACTTTATAAATTCTAAATCTAAAACCCCAGTCCATTCTTATAAAGGCCTTTTTCCCACTCCCACTTCCTCACCTCAATCAAGCCTTGTAGTTGCAGTCACTTCCCCTAATGAGAAAATTTAACCATTTTATGTGACTCTTCTCATAGCTAACCATAAACTCAATAACCGTGTCATATATTCAAGAGCATCAGATAATGTAATGCCTACAAAAGTGGCTCATGCTTTGGGTCTTACCCTAACCCAGACTTATGGCTCTTAGTATTCCATGGAGAGTAAGAAAGTACCTTTGGTTGGAAGAATTCAATATGCACAAGTAGCTTTCGCCGCTTTTCCAAGAAAAAGGGTCTTAGCCACCATTTTGGTAGCTGATATTCCTCCTTCATAGGGGATGTTGCTGAGTAGAAATTTTTGTAAGGTGTAGGAGGAGAAATCCAAATGGATTGGTCACATGCCTTGATCCCTGTCAATGGGAAGATGAAGAATATGCTTCCTGAGAAACAAGGTGCATATATTATGCAAACGACAGATGATCCTAAAGCACAAATACTATATGAATACATTAGGCATGGGAACTACATGATCATGTCACAAGGGAAGATAATTCTGTCAAAGGGAGTGTTGCTTGACCCTAACAGTGTGTGGACTTTGGATTTTGATGGGAGCTAATCTTTAGCTAGTTCTAGAGCTAGGGTGGTGCTCATTTTTCCTGAGGGTAAGGTTCATCCTTTCTCCTTAAAGTTTCAGTTTGAAAATACCAATAATATTTTTGTGTATGAGGCCCTCATTCTTGGGTTAAGCATGGTAAAGGAAATGGGAGTGAAGAACCTTCTTGCTCGTGGAGATGCAGAGTTAATTGTAAAGAAAGTTAGAGACCTTTATCAAGTAAAGAGAAATGTTTTAAAGCACTATAGGAATATTATATGGGATTCCATTGAATTCCTTGATGCTTTTTCCATGGAATTTGTGCCAAGGGAAAGCAATACTAGGGATGAATCTCTAGCTATTTCATGGTCCTTGTTGATTCCTCATCCTGATTTCTCCCAAGAGAAATTCACCATTGAGATGATCCATAGACCCATCGTGCCTGACAATGCAAATAATTGGCAAGTTTTCAATGATTACCAACATTTTCTTTATTTCTTGGAGCTCTGAGACAACTTTTATCAGTTGTACTTTGAAGGAATTGATAATCCACCTAAAGAGTGTGTGTCATCAAATGAAGAGGGTGTCAAAGAAGAGATGGATCAAGATGGATGCATAAAACTTAAAGGCAAAAAAATTCCTAAAGGGTTGGTGAGTTTGGAGAATATTTTTGATAAACATGATAGGTATATAAAGTCTGAGGTTTCCCAAGGAGCTCGACAATCTACTGTGACTGAGAAAGTGAATATTAGGAGTCTTGATGATCCCAAAATGGTCAACATTGGAAAATGCTGCTCTCAAGAAGAGAAAAAGAAGGTGGTGAATCTGTTAAAGAGGTATGTTGATGTTCTGGCTTACTCTTATGATGATCTTAAGGATTTTTAGCCTAAATAAATGCAACATTTCATTCCCCTTAAGCCTGAGATCAAACCCTTCAAACAAAAGCAAACACAATATAATCCAAAGATAGCTGATACAATTTTCCAAGAAATACAAAATATTTTGAAGGTTGGGATCATCTTCCCCATCCACCATTAAACGTGGATTGCTAATATAGTTCATGTCAGGAAGAAGAATTGTGAGATCTGGATTTGTGTGGACTTCAGAAATATAAATCAGGGTTCTTTGAAGAAAAATTACCCAATCCCCATGATGGAAAAAGTATTGCAAGTTGTTATAGGATCGGATATGCTATCGATGTTAGATGGATTCTCAGGGAACAATCAAGTAGAGGTGAATTATGTAGATCAACATAAGACTTCCTTTGCAACTCCTTGGGGCACCTTTTCATACAAGAGGATGTCATTTGGTCTCATCAATGCTGGTGCTACTTTCCAGAGGTCCATGGACTTGGTTTTTCGTAGTTTGAAAGGGAAATGCATTGTTGTGTATTTGGATGACTTGATAGTGTTTTCTAAAGCAAGAACAGATCACTTCTAACACACTGAAACATTATTATAGAAGTGTAGAGAGCACGGAATTTATTTAAACCCTAAGAATTCTATGCTTTTTGTCACAGAAGGAAATTTTTTGGGACACATTTTTTCAAAGGAAGAGATCAAGATTGATCCAGAGAGAGTTTAGGACATCCACCAAATTCCTCTTCTATCAAGTAAGAAAGGTATCCATTTTTCTTTGGTAAGATCAATTTCCTAAGGAGATTCATCCCTGATTTTGTAGAACTTACTATGAGCATTGCTCGCATGATGCAAGGGAAGAAAAATTTTGGTTGGTCCTCTGAAGGGAAAAAATCATTTGAGGACATTAA
Source organism: Taxus chinensis (assembly GCA_019776745.2). Lineage (NCBI taxonomy): Eukaryota > Viridiplantae > Streptophyta > Pinopsida > Cupressales > Taxaceae > Taxus > Taxus chinensis. Next base: position 212,053 of record JAHRHJ020002608.1, on the reverse strand, counting down.
ACATTCTATTGCAAAGAATCCAATCTTGGCATGCCCTAAATTTCGCAAAGATTTCATTGTCTATTGTTATGCCACTTAAAATACCCTAGCTGTTGTGTTAGCCTAGAAGATTACTGAAGATCATGAGCTCCCAATTGCATTCATGAGTTATGTATTAAAAAATCATGAGCTAAATTACACCATGATGGAGAAACATGCTTTTCCAGTTGTCAAAAATGTCAAGCAGTTTAGGTTTTACATCCTTAATTCTCATTCTATGATATTGGTTCCTGATACAACAATTAAATCCATTCTTACTCAGCAAGAATTTGGAACCAAGAGAGGTAATTGGGTAGCAAAGGTGCAAGAGTATGATCTTAACATCAGGCCAACAAAACTAGTTCGAGGTAAGGGCCTATGTGAAATCATTACTGAGGGAGATTCCAAGGACTCATCCAAAGATGGAGTTGATGTCCATGTTGTTCTGTTCCTCAGCTTGATAGATGTATGGTATATTGAATATTGCTCATTTTCTGACTTATGGAGAGTGGTCATCTCACTTGTGTGCCAAATAGAAGAGATCTATCAAACTGAGGTCTACACAATATGTGCTATGGGAGAATGCTTCATTCAAATGAGGCATAGATGGAAGGTTTTTGAAATGTGTAGACAAGGAGTAAAAAAAGAAGTTGTTCTCTACTTTTGATGACTAGGTTTGTGGAGGCCATTTCTCCTCTACTGTAACAACTCATAAAATACTTCGTGTAGGTTATTATTAGCCCACTATATTCAGAGATGCATCAAAATGGGTTGGTAAATGTGAAGCATGCCAAATGTTTATTGGAAGACCTAAGTTGGTTGCTTTGCCTCTCAAGCCTGTAGTGTTTGAAGATACATTTCAATAATGGGGTTTAGACTTCATTGGAACACTCAATCCATCTTCCAGTGCTAGGCATACCCATTTGTTGACTGCCATAGATTACTTCACCAAGTAGGTGGAAGCCATCCTGGTCAAGAGCACTACTTCCTAGGTAGTTTGTAATCTCATTAAGGATAACATATTGATAAGGTTTGGGGTACCAAACAAAATTGTGACTGATAATGCCTCAAAATTTTCTTCTACTGAGATGATGGAATTCTGCTATGGGTATGGGATCTCCCTTGCTCATTCTTTGGATTACTACCCCCAAGGGAATGGATAGGCATAATCAACAAACAAGAACCTGGTGAGCATAGTTAGAAAGCTTGTAAATGATTCTCAGAGGAATTGGCATAAGAAGTTATATGATGCTCTTTGGGCTGATAGAATTACACCAAAGAGAGCAATTGGAATGTCTCCTTTCCAAGTGGTGTATGGCGTGGAAGATCAACTACCAGTCACAGAGGAATTGTCAGCCTTGCATATGATGAAAACCATTGAAGATTCAAGTTCCAGTAGCTCTTTGGACAAGAGAATTTTGTACCTACATAATCTTGATGAGGATAGATTGTAAGTGGTTGACAGAATAGCAGCTCATCAGTCAAAAGTGAAGGATTTGTTTGACCAGAAATCCAAACCCATATTTTTCCAACTGGGAGACATTGTGCTGCTTTGGGACAAAAGACATGAACCACGAGGAATCCATGGTAAGTTTGATTTTCTTTGGCTTGGTCCTTTTAAAATCAGATGTTTTGCTGGAGAGAATTATTTTTATCTAGATTACATGGATGGGAATCCTCTCCCACTTCCTTATAATGGCCAGTACCTAAAGTTGTTCAATTCCTAGGTGACTAGGTGGTCCTTCTGTATATTTTGTACAGTGTTTTGGTTTTTGGCGATTCCTTTGTGTTTCATATTTTTTCTTCCCTTTTGTTCTTCCCTTTTGGTTTGTTTTATTTATTTTCCTATCTTATGTGGGTTTCCTTGTTTTGGTTTTGTTTTTAACTCCTTTTCCCAATGGATAAGGCACTGGTCCTCTTTCCCAGAGTTATCTGCAGTTCTTGATCTTTCCTTGTGTCTTTGTTCCAAGCCAAGTCAACCCCAGAAAGTGCCAACTATTGTCATCCTCAAAACTCCCCTCTTTTTAAGTCAAGTTTCAAAAAATTTGAGTCTGTACCTTGGAGTATTGGATCATGTCGAGCCTAGAATTTTTTACAGTTTTCCCATTCGTGGAGAACAATTTAAAATTTGGGCGTAATGGTGAGGTTTCTTCCTTTCTTTTTATTTTATTCCCATAGTCGCGAATGGCAGGCATATCTTCCCCGTTAAAGTTTGCCCCAGCATCCACGGGTAGTGTTTGGGCATAACTGATTAGATGTGGTTCGGTCATGTCTCAAGCAACAACAGAGGCATCCATGCATCTAAACAATGTAACTTTAGGCACACGGTCCAGGGGAAAATCCTCAAATAAGTGCAAGCTCTTACGTGTCCCAGGTATAAAATGAAGTCAAAACAAGCTAAAATCGGCTAAGTATGGAAGGTTCAGCAGACGGTGCCATGTACCTCATCAATGAAAATTCAAGAGTCAAAGCTGGGGGCAGTTCTCAAACTTGCACCAGTCCTCCATGTGTCCCAGGTCCAAAAAGAGAGAGACAATCATTAAAATTGACTAAGTATGGGCGGGTTGGTGGAATTCTCCATGTGCCCTAATAGCACAATTTTGGAAGTGAAATATAAGGCTCAGTCTCCAAGTAGCGCCAGCTCGCCACATGGTTAAAGTCAATGGGGAGACAGAGTTGGCCATTGAAAAGTCTAAGACTGGTAAAAAGAGCCACGTGTCAGCGTTGTGCATTTTCAGGAGGCGCTTCCAAAGAGGAAACTTAAATGAGTGGCATCCCTCCATGTGTTTAGGGGTCAACATAAGTCAAGAAGGAAATTGGCCCGATTTAGCTAAGTATAAAGGAACTGGCGGAGCTCTCCACGTGTCAGTCAGGCGCAGCTTCAAAGGCAAAAAAGCAAAATACGTCCGTTGGCCCACTCTAATCAATTTCTCCCATATGGGTGGCCCAAATTTGAAGTTGTAAAATGAAATTGAATGGCCCATGTTTAAACTAGTAAAATAATGTAACAACTGTATATTTAAAAAACTGGCTTTTCTGCCATTAACGTTTCTTTGCAAATCAAGAATTCGAAAGGGCATGGATTATTGGAATAAGTTATAACTATTTCTTGCTTACTCGAGGAATTTGTAACTATTTCTTGGTTTCTCAAGGAATTTCTAATCGTATCTTATGATCTATATCATGAGCTTTCAAAGCCAATAAAGAGGTTGGAATTTTGATATTCTGAAACTGTAATTTTTGACTCTGGGAAGAAATAAATACATGGGTTTTCCCCTTTTTCCTCTATTTCCTCTTTCCTTCTTTCTTTGATCCTCGAATCATTTAATCCTTACATGATTAGAAAGTTTGCATTCTAGTATATACAATATCAAGAACTTTGAGTCGGTAGATTGTGCCTGTCATATACATGAATGGTTGTATTTTATATCTCATTTGCTCAATACATATAAGGGTTTTCTCTGTCATCTCTTTCCCTTGAAAGTATTTCCTTCTTTTGCATCCCTCCTCTCTTCAAGTATTCTATCCTCATGTATTGATAACTCCCCAGGAAATAAAACACATTTCAAGAAATCAGGAAACCACCATTGAATGAAAGATTGTGCATTTGTACATAGTTTTTGCCCCTACTTTCAATAAGGGAACCTCTCCCATTAAAGAGGAGGGACTTGCTTGTCCCCTGACTGTGGTTTCATTCCAAGTGCAAATCTGAAACCCAACAAGTGGCAGATATTTTTGCTATAAGGACTCACATTTTTTTCTATCTGGTGGTGATCGCACAGTCATTTCTAATCTTTATAGTTGCCACTAAGTCTTGGTCATAGTCTATAACAGGTCGAGATGACTTAGTCAATACCTGACATTGCTTGATGATTGGCCCGTATCTTTTGAATTATTATCGTGGTCTAGGGAAGGGATTTTTGAACATGTGAAATTTTTCATTAGGTGTTTTTGTCTCAGAAGTATTTTAAACTTCTATGTCTCCACGTTCAATCAGGTCTAGTGGATGTAATGGCAGAGTTGCATGCACTCGATCAATATGAGTGACCTGGACTTATGCGATGGTAATCATAATATTCATCGTCCTTATACCAATTTGGTTTGGGTTTTCCTTTTTCGAAGGGTTTTCCGATGGGATATGTAATCATGTTGGAATTTTCCAAGTTACTCAAAGACACTAGATAGGATTTCTCCCAGAGGAGTGAATGTTCTTTGCCGATCCCGAGAAGGAACTTGATTTCTAGAGGATTATGATTTTTTATTTAGATTTTAATGTGTTGATGGGATTGTTTTGAATGTTTTAGAAATAACAGATATCAATAACGCCATTGTTGGCTATATTTTGGTTTTGCCATTAAAGAATTTAACATTTATTCCTAGTTTTGAGGGGTGTCTCGATAAGGTTGGTCCCTAAAGGGTGCTTTAAGTAAGCCCTTAAAATTAAGGGATTTTTTTATTTGTGTTCCCTTTTCAATGAACTCTTTGAAAAAATTCATAAAATACACCGGCATGTGGAATGATAATTTAGGATTGAGATTTGGAAAAAAAATGATAACTAATTATCTCCATCCAAAGTATTGAGCAGGGAAATCTGCTTGCAATTCCTTGCCATCATTATAAAAAGGAGGGAAAGACTTTAATGTTAGGACTTTGTCTAAATGTTACATTATATGTTATGTTTGTGGAGCCTATTTTCATGTTAGATTTTGGTACACCTTCCATGTGTTACACTCAGATATTTTTACGGCGGTCCCACTCACCGGTGAGCGGATCAAGGGGGTTTGGTGGGGTGAAGCCCCCTCGATGGGGGCTCGGGGGTGAAGCCCCTAAAGCAAATTTTCATGGGTGGTTTATTAACCCATGGGTAATGGGTAACCGTTAGGGGCTGTTTTTGGGCCCATGGTTTTTTGGTACCCATTGTTTTGTAAAACATGGTTTTTTCCTCTTTTGATACCTATTGATGTACTGCTATAAATAGATGAACATATAATAGGATTCACATGAGTTTTTTTTGTGAAGGTGAATAGTGTGTGTGAATTCAAGTGTGAATTCGGGAGGGTTTGTTGAGCATAGCTCCAAACAAGATCTGATTATTGTAATTATGAAGACTATTGGCTTGTAATAAAATCTGAGCAAGTGTTCTTGGTGGATGTAGCCCACATTGGGTGAACCACGTTAAATATTGTCTTCGTGTTGTGCATATTTCATTTCTGTAATTTTATTCATACTTCTTATTATTACGATTCTGAGGAATTATTCCGCATTAGATATTATTATTTCCTAACAATTGGTATCAGAGCCTGGTTTGGTTTGCTGAAGTGTTGAATCACAGGGAAAGTTTTTAGCTTGAGTGGGAGCTATGGTAGATGATGGAAGATCTAGGGTTGATAAATTCAATGGGTAGAATTTTAGTCTTTGGAAGATGTAGATGGAAGATTACCTTTATCAGAAGGATCTTTATACTTCGTTGTTTGAGAAGGTGAACAAACCCTCGAGCATGACAGATGTGGAATGGGATTTTCTGGATAGGAAGGCACTTGGGATAATCTGGCTGTGTCTTGCATCTTCGGTATTATTTAATGTTTCAAAGGAAAAGACTACAAAAGATCTAATGGATGCATTAGGGAAGTTGTATGAAAAACTCTCTACCTCTAACAAGATATTTTTAATGAAAAAGTTGTTTAATATGAAGATGTCTGAGAATAGTTCAGTAGCAGATCATTTAAATGATTTCAATATGGTTGTGAATATGCTAGCTTCGGTTACAATAGAATTTGATGAAGAAGTTAGGGCTTTATTAATTTTGTGCTCTTTACCTGAGAGTTGGAATAGCCTGGTAATGGCGGTAAGCAACTTGGTTCCAACTAACTCAAAGTTGAAGTTTGAGGATGTTGTAGGGGTGATTTTAAGTGAGGAAATGTGAAGAAAAATATCTGAGGAATCTTCTACTTCAGGGAATGCTTTGACAGTGGAAACTAGAGGGAGACAGAAGAATAGAGGAAACTGTGGAAAATCGAAAGATTGGGTAAGTTCGTAATCCAAGAGCAAGGTTGTATGTTGGAATTATGGAAAGTCTAGCATGCAAAGAAAGACTATTGAGAGATTTAGGATAAGAAGAAACAATAAGAAGAAAACAAGGAGGCAAATGTGGCATCGGGTAATGTATGCCAGGATGCTTTGATTCTTTCTTTGCATAATATTACTGAATCTTGGGTTTTAGATTCAGGGGCTTCTTTTCATGCTACTCCACATAGGCATTATTTTGTTGATTATGTTCAAGGGGATTTTGGGCATGTTTTTCTTGGTGATGATGAGCCTTGCAGTATAGTTGGAAAAGGTTCTGTTCAGGTTAAGATGCAGAATGGGAATACATGGCTATTGAAGGATGTCAGACATGTGCCTACATTAAGGAGAAATTTGATATCGGCAGGGCAATTGGGAAGTGATGGTTGTACTGTGATATTTACAGCTGACTCTTGGAAGGTTACCAAGGGTGCTTTTGTGGTGGCAAGAGGTAAGAAGGTTGGAACCTTGTATTTAACCACTGATAGTACTAATGATTGTAATCTTGTGGCTTCAGATGTAGATACAACATTATGGCACTATAGGCTTGGTCATATGAGCCATAAGGGCATGGAAATCATAAAGAAGAATTTTCCTGGATATACATAAACAAGGTTTGGATTTCTGTGAGAACTGCATATATGGGAAACAGAAGTGAGTAAGGTTTCTCAAGGTTAGACCTACGAAGAAAGAGAGTAAGTTAGAGCTGGTACATTCTGATGTGTGGGGGCCAGCTCAGGTATCATCTCTTGGGGGTTCAAGTTATTATGTTACTTTTATTGATGATGCAACAAGGAAAGTTTGGGTTTATTGTATTAGAAACAAATCTGATGTATTTGATACTTTTGTTAAATGGAAAGCCTTGGTAAATAATGAAACAGGTCTTAAGTTAAAATGTCTCAGGTCAGATAATGGAGGGGAGTATTGCAGTAATGAATTTGATGATTACTGTTCCAAGAATGGAATCTATTGGAAAAAGACGGTTCCAGGAACTCCACAACAGAATGGGGTATCAAAAAGGATGAACAAAACAATAATGGAACGTGCTAGGAGCATGAGGATACATGCAGGACTGCCTCTTTCTTTTTGGGCAGAAGCGGTGAGCACAACTGTGTACTTGATAAACAGAGGACCCTCAAGTGCCTTGGATGGAGGCATACCTAAGGAGGCTTGGTATGGTAAGAAAGTTGATTATTCATTTCTTAGAGTCTTTGGATGTGAGGTGTTTGTTCATATAGACAAGGATGATAGGACCAAGCTAGAGGCTAAATTAGAAAAATGTACTTTCATTGGTTATGGTGGTGATGACTTTGGATTTAAATGTTGGAGTATTAAGGACAAGAAAATCATTCGGTCTAGGGATGTGGTCTTTAATGAGAAAGTCATGTATAAGCAACAGTTGCATGAAAACAGGGAAGAATCCAAGAAAGAATATGCAGTGGTAGAGGATCTTCCAGATGGGAAAGTGACCCATGAATCAGTTCAGGAACCTACTCAATAGGAACCCCAAACTCCTACAGTGAGGAGGTCTTCTAGGGTAAGAAAAGAACCTGAACGTTTTTCTCCTTCTCTTTATTATTTATTACTCACTGATAGTGGAGAGCCAGAGAGCTTTGATGAAGCAATGCAGGTAGATGCCAGTAAGAAGTGGGAGCAAGCCATGGATGAGGAGCATAAGTCTCTCATGGAGAACCAGACTTGGGATTTGGTGAAGATACCGGAAGGAAAAAGAGCATTGCAGAACAAGTGGGTGTACAGAGTTAAAGATGAAGAAGGAGGAAAGAAAAGATATAAGGCCCCGTTGGTGGTCAAGGGGTTTGCACAGAAACAAGGTATAGATTTTGATGAGATATTTTTCTCCTGTAGTAAAAATGACTTCTATTAGAACTGTTCTTGGAATAGTGGCAGCAGAAGACTTGCACTTAGAACAGTTAGATGTAAAGACTGCATTTCTCCATGGTGATTTGGAGGAGGAACTATATATGCAGCAACTAGAGGGCTATGAGGTCAAAGGTAAAGAGGAGATGGTGTGTAAACTGAAGAAGAGCTTGTATGGCTTGAAACAAGCTCCACGTCAATGGTATAAGAAGTTTGATAGCTTCATGATGGAGCAAGGTTATATTAGATGTCATTCTGACCATTGCGTGTATACAAATAAATTTGAGGATGGAAGTTATATTATCCTATGTTTGTATGTTGATGACATGTTGGTTGCAGGTAAAAACATGCAAGAAATAAAAGTACTCAAGAAACAACTAAGTGAATCCTTTGATATGAAGGATTTGGGGGTAGCCAGACAAATCCTTGGTATGAGGATAACTCGGGATAGGAAGGAACAAAGCTGACTTTATCTCAGGAAGAGTACATTAAGAAGGTATTGGATAGGTTTAACATGTAGGATGCTAAACCGGTTGGGACTCCTTTGGCAGGCCATTTTAAGTTATCAAAGGAGCAGTGTCCCAAGACAGAGCAGGAAAGAAACCAGATGTCCAAGGTACCTTACTCATCAGCAGTTGGCAGTTTGATGTATGCTATGGTGTGCACTAGGCCTGATATTGCCCATGCAGTGGGAGCTGTGAGTAGATTTATGAGTGATCCAGGTAAAGAGCAGTGGCAAGCAGTAAAGTGGATCCTTCGGTATTTGAGAGGGACCATGGGGACAATTTTGTGCTACAGTGGATCAGACACCACTTTACATGGTTATGTAGATTCAGACATGGCTGGAGATGTTAACAGCAGGAGGAGCATGAAAGGTTATATTTACACTGTAGGTGGGACAACAGTGAGCTGGATTTCATGACTAGAGAAGTTGGTGGCTTTGTCAACCACAGAGGCTGAGTATGTTGCTGCCACAGAGGCAAGCAAAGAGATGATTTGGTTACAACAATTGCTTGAGGAGTTGGGGCATAAGCAGGAGGAATGTAAGTTGCATAGTGATAGTTAGAGTGCTATACACCTAGCTAAGAACTCTACTTTCCACTCTAGGACGAAGCATATACAGTTGAGATATCACTTCATCAGGACAACTTTGGAGGAAGATAAGTTGAAGTTGGAGAAGATTCATACTAGTCAGAATCCTGCAGAAATGATGACCAAGGTGGTCACAAGGGATAAAATAAAGCTATGTTCAGCTTTGGTTGGCCTTCGCGGATGACAGTGAAGGGTTGAGAAGCTTGCTCAGTGGAAATCAGTCTCCAAGTGGGAGATTGTTATGTTTGTGGAGCCTATTTTCATGTTAGAGTGTGGTACACCTTCTATGTGTTACACTTGGGTATTTTTATAGCGGTCCCGCTCACCGATGAGTGGGTTAGGGGGGTGCGGGGGGGGTGAAGCCCCCGAAAGGGGGTTCAGGGGCAAATTTTCATGGGTGGTTTATTAACCCATGGGTAATGGGTAACCGTTATGGGCTGTTTTTTTGGGCCCATGGTTTTTTTTTCGGTACCCATTGTTTTGTAAAACCGCCTCTTTAGACTACCCATAGGTTTATGGGACGGTTTTTTTTTTCCCATTGTTTAATACCCACGGTTTTGTAATACTACTTAAGCAGTTGTCTATTTATATGGTCTTATGCATATGATAGATAGACAAGCAAATGTATTACAGATGTGTTTTGAATTCGGGTGTGAATTCTGTAGAGTTTGTTGAGCATAGCTCCAAATTGATTTGGGTATTTTATTGAGAGAGTGGAGGCTTGTAATAAAATCTGAGCAAGTGATTCTTGGTGGACGTAGCCCAAATTGGGTGAACCACGTTAAATCTTATCTCTCTGTGTTTTGTTATTTATTCTGCACTTTTATTTGAGATCTGTAATATTTTCTGCATATTAGTTTCTACTGTTGTGATTCTGTAATGGGATTATTCCGCATATTTTATCTCTTATTTCCTAACATCAGATTTAGCCAAAATAGAACTAAGTACATGTATGTGTAATGACAATATTTTAACTAGTTTTGTTAATATATAACTATTTTTTTTTATTGTGCCACGCCTGTGAATCAAATGAACAGGGATGCTACCTATCATAGGTAACACCTGCGTATACATAATGAAGGAAATTGATTAACACAATTTAATAATGCTACAATGAAGGACATTATTAACATGTAATTTAACATTATATGAATTACACGAGAAATTTAACAAAAATATATGTCTGAATACCTCAGTGAGTTGTTACACAGATGAAATCGTAGCGGCAAACACCTTTCTCTACTCGTCACAGAGATGGTGGAGGTGTCTAGTGAAGTCAGCATATTTATCAAACATATATCATGTCAAGTTAGTTGAACATACAAGAACATACATATATTTGAGTTCAATGTGTGTGTGTGTGTGTGTGTGTGTGTGTGTGTGTGTGTGTGTGTGTGTGCATACGTGAAAATTTTACACAATTAACATTCTAAATTACCTCATGTAAATGTATGTGTAGGCATGGTGCTCACAACCTGTGGTCAGGATGATGGACGCCCTTCCTGGAAAAGGTTTTTAATATCAATGCATACATTGTACAAATAAAATTATTTCAAAAATTTAATAATCCTAAAGTAAATCAAGTACTCTGATTTTTTGTAACATCACATGGATGAAGATTACGTAATGGATATTCATTGATGTTTTTGTTCTGTCACCTTTCGATCATGACCATTGTTATAAAAAATCACCTGAGTTCTTGTTGTGACACCGAAGAATGTAATCCAAATGTCTCACTCAAAAAGGCATCTAACATAGTGGAATTATCGTGTGCACCCCCAGTGCCAACTCCACCAAAACGAGTATGCATGAGAATCATCGTCATCCTTGGGCCCCAAACATATGCTACCACATGACTAAGTAAAGATGTGGACTCATGTTAGTTATTCCCTGAGGGAATATTCTGATGTACCTCTACGAACATTTGAATAATTAAATCTCCCTCGTATGTCGAACAAGGGTATCAGAAAGCCCCTAAAGCATGTGGAGTGTATCAATCTCTACTATCTCCTTCACTGCCGGAGGGACAGACTCAGGGTGAGGGGGCTTCTATTCGGGGACTCTACCTTGCTAAATAGGTGCACATTGTGCACCTGGTCTAGATCCTGTACAAAGCCTTTTCCTCGGCTCTAGAAATTCTAGAAATCAAAGTAGTTCGGGATTTAAATTTGAGGATAAACTCGCAATAGAGTTTCCTCATAAAGTATAGTGGCACCTCATTGTTATTGTAAGGTGGAAAGTCAAACACCATCCACAATCAGTCCTAAAATTTATTTTTAATGAAAACATTATTGCTACTAGTGGATGGGAAACTGTTTGCATGACAATGGAACAATGAAAATTGGTGTGGGGGTCTGTGAATAAGGTGCATTATTGATGTCTTTTGAATTTTATTTTTTTCTTTGACAAATGATCCACATATGAACAATTTAGTTGGAATAATAAACCCTACAATGCTTTCTATAAGATGCCCAACGATCAATTTTCTTCTCGTTTCCGCATCAACTTGAGCCACTAATGCCTCCAATGTGTTTGGCTAAGAGAGGTGCGGTAGAGGTTTATAGAATGTGAATCCCTCATTGTTTTGATTAAATCTTCAATAATCTTGTTTTCAACTATATGGGCTACTAAATCTTCTTGACTTCCCAAAGGGATGTTGAGCAACTGATAGGAGGGGCTAGGAGGGATCTCAACATAATTGTAGGGTACAACGCTTTGTATAAGATGCTCCTTACGATCAATTTGAAGGGGTCATTTCCATTGTCAACTTGAGCCACTGAATGCCTCCAATGTGTTTGCAAGAGAAGGATTGATGCGGTAGAGGTTTATAGAATGTGAAACACTCCCTCATTATTTTTGATTAAATGCCTCAATTTTCAATCTTGTTTTTAAGCTATATAGGCGGCTACTAAATCTTCTTTGAATTCACCGGGGGCTGTTGAGCAACTGTAGGAGGGCTAGGAGGGATTACAAAACTTGTCGAGGTTTTGATATGTTGTGGTTGATTGCATTGAGTCAAACTGTAACAATAAAAAAAATGTATTCAATTCAAAATCTACTCTATACATTAATAAATTTTCAAATGCAATTTTTGATATAAAGAATTGTGCCCACCTCTTCTCCATGGTGTCATCATTGATTCGCATCTTGTGGAAATTGGAAGATGATCGTTTGAGCAAGCTACAACTTGAAAAATTTGTTTTGCACGAGGGCACGGTTTTGGTTGAAAACTCGTGTTTTGGGGTGTGAGTTAAAATGATAAGGGCTCGGGCTATTTTTTGTATTTATAACTTAACATATTGCTACGTACACGTTATAACATGTATGCATGATATGCTCATGGAATTACCAAACCAAGGTAAAAAAATGTTATTATATTACGGACCTGGGTAGCACGTCTTGTATTGTTTAACAAGACTGTTTGACCAATGAGTTTGGTGAAAAGGTCCTGTAAGACTTGGTGAACTTACCTTGTGCAACAAATGATAATCATGGCTCAGGAAACCATTGAGTAGCTAGAGAAGGGGATGAATGTTCTGTTGACACCGATCACTGTAACTCAAAGAGATGAGAAGCATCTTAGTTTATTAACTAGAGCCTGCATATGCCCATGAGGACACCGGGTGTGGAAGATTTTTCCCATAACGTGAATGTTAAAAGGGCCATTTGGGTGCAAAAAATGAGTAGAATCCATGAACACCATGACTAAATCAGCGCTGTGAAACTTATTTCACACTTGAGAAATTAATGAACAAATCAAGTTTAAGTAATCCATGTGTTGCAGATCTTTGTGAGCTAGGAAAAATGTAATAACAAGGAAGTAAAATAGATTTAATTGGAACCTTTTTTGAAAGTTCTATACAAACCTCAAATGGCCTAGGAAAGAACATTGAGGGAATTGCATGCTAAATGTAGGTGCCTTTCTAAAGATGGAGTGAGCCTCCCCTGTAGCAATGATCCGCTTAATGGCATTATAGGTTAAATGGGTAAAAGGACTATAGATTTGTGGTGCCAAGATTGAAGGCTATTTGGGAATTGATAGGTCAAAGGATCTTCCCTTTATTAGATCAAATGTTATGCAGAAATTGTGCCGATATGGCATTCAAGATTATTCTCCATGTGTCTAGAAGATGGGATAACCAATTCGTATAGGTTATAGCCTGGGAAAGTTATGAATTTGTGTCCCATGGGTAGAAAGTAATCATGGTTTAGAAAATGTGGGCATGATTAGGTGAGTGGGGACCACATAAGAATCATCTGAAGATTTGCATATTTTATTTTGGGTTTTTAATACAATAGTAGAAAATAGTAAAAAGAATAATACATGTGGTCAAACTAATTAAGTTATTTTTAAATATTCTAAATGGATAATTAATAAAAATGTATTTGAAATTCAAATGTATTTGAAGTGCGTGAAATGAGGATAGGGGAATAATTGATTTAGGACAAATGTTGTTAGGGTGTCTACACATTTACTAAAATACTATATTTGAGTCAAAGAAATATGAGCCTCTTCATTCTTAAAATTCTTGTTGAAGTATTGAGCTCATACTGGCAAATACAGTGTCGTGACCTCCTTTTTTCATACTTCATCCCATTTAGCATGTCACTTTCAAAAGGAGAACTGCCTTTTGCAATCAATCTCCATGCTGGCACTAGAAAACTTAACAATGTAAATTCAGCAATAATTAAGGTTGCACAGCTTCAAAATTTTGTCACTATAACCCTCAAAGATTCAAGACGTTATTCAATTGTGATAAATAACGAGAATCTTCTACATAAGCCACTCATAACAATGACATTGGGATTATAATCAAGGGTCAATACAGATAAACATTTTCACACGAAAAATTGAATTTGATATTCAAATAAATGATTAAGGTTGCATCACTCATGGATCTTCAAAGTCTTTTTCCCATATTAGCATTCACTTTGTTAAACATTATTATAAAAATTAAATTTCAATTATGTTCCATCATTGCTTCAATTTGCTATTTGAGTTATCTTTCACATATCATTTTGTTAATGCAAATGGCACTCTTTTAAGGGAGGTCCCTGAACATCTTCACATAAGATTGATGTGTGCTTATTAGAAGGGGTCCACTGTCATGAAATCCTTTTGGAAATTTCTGATAGTGTTTTATTGACCGTAAAATCTAAGGATTGCAAAACCTGACATTTTTCGAAGAAATAATCCACATGCATTGATATTTTATGTATGAATAAATTAATGTGAATTTTTTGTTCATCTCCTTGTTATGGGAGAAAAGTTACCCTATGATTTTGATGAAGCTAGTTTAAAAACATTACTTGGAAAATCACTTTTAGCTAACAAGGGCGAACCTTTCATTTTGACAAACAATGAATGTGGCTTAGGACCTTTAGCCACAGAAATAATGATTGATTCAAAAAAAGTTCACCTTGAATTGTTTGATACACCCTAAGAGGATGAATGATAAAAAAAGAAAAATATGATCGAAAGGAAAAAAGGAAATTCAACAATTCGGTCACTGATCCTATTGTATAGTGTGACATGGAATTATATGAGTGGATAATACAGTGATCTTGGATATTTTAAATTCCAAAATCTTTCATATGAATTATGTTTCAAGTAGGGACATCTACCAAATAAATTTATAGGAAATTCTTCATCTTAAGATTTTTTTAGCTCATACTGCGTTTCACACCTAAGAAAGTGGGAAAGATAGCTGGTTCTATGAACAAGTATTTTATCCTTGCATCTTTCTTACATTACAACTCACTGGTTTTCCTATGAATGGAAAATGATCAAGGATGTTCACCATGTTAATGATTCATCAATGCAAAAAGATTCAGTTTTAAATAATTGTTCCTTACCCCTTCCATGATAGGTTAGACATTTAGCTAGTGTTCCTTTTCCAAAATATTTTGAGATCATTGAGAAACAGGGACGGAAGCCTGTGTAATTTTATTAATCTCAATCAACTAAAAAATTACAGTGAATAGGCTGCAATATTTATAGATATTGCACAGCCAAATACATCCGGGAGAATAAGTTGCACAGGTGCAACCAAATGCCAGAATAAACAAGCTTCCAATAACATCCGGGAAGCAACAATTACATAAAAACAAATATATTGTTTAAAACAATATAACAGTATGCATACAGACAAATATGGTTGATTAACCATCTAACAAATAACAATTTATTATTTAATTAATAAAATTAATTAAATAATTAAACTATGCATAATTAAATATTAGGATAATAAAATTTATCCTAACATTCCCCCCCTTAATTGTGCATTGTCTGAAGAGATGAGGAGAGAAATGCTCTGAACAACTCGAACTTGTCACGTGCAAGTGACTTTGTGAAAATATCTGCTCGTTGTTCAGCCGTTGGACAAAACTGAAGCTGGATGTTGTGCTTCAACACATGTTCACGTATGAAATGAACCTGAACTTCAATGTGCTTTGTTCTCTCATGAAAAACTGGATTGCGAACAAGTTTGAGAACACCTTCATTGTCAACATACATGGTGGTCGGTTTGTCCTGTGGTATTCCAAGTCCTTCCAGTATGCGACGTAGCCAAATCGCTTCACAGACAGCTTCTCCTGCAGAACGATACTCGGCTTCTGTGGAAGAGCGAGAAACAAAGTGTTGTTTCTTACTTCCCCATGATATTGGTCCAGATCCCATAAAGAATACAAATCCAGAAGTGGATTTTCTATCATCAATGTTACCTGCATGATCTGAATCCGAATATCCAGTCAAGAAGAAGTTTTCATTCTTCTTGTATTCTAGACCAAGATCCACTGATCCTTTGAGATATCTCAAAATGCGCTTTGCTGCTTTCCAATGACAAATTTTGGGTTCCTGCATGAACCTGGATAGATAGCTCACTGCAAAGCTGATATCTGGTCTAGTGTAGGTCAGGTAAATGAGACTCCCAATCAGCTGCCGATAGAGAGTGGCACTTACCTCAGGAGATGGATCTGAACGAGATAACTGTAATCTGTTCTCCATAGGTGTAGCAATTGGTGTGCAATCCATCATCCTAAACTTCTCGAGCGTTGTCTTGGTATATTTCATCTGAGAAACAAAGATATGATTCTCTTTCTGCCATACTTCTAGTCCAAGACAGTAGTGCATAAGCCCGAGATCTGTCATGTCGAATGATCGCTTAAGATCTTTCTTTGTTTCATCAATCATCTTCACTGAACTGCCAGTGATGACTAGATCATCGACATAAACTACAACAATCACCATCTCCCCCCCTTGCTTTTTGAGGTAGAGATTGGGATCGTATGGATTTCTGACGAATCCATGTTGTACGAGATGCTCATCAATCTTGATGTACCATGCCCGGGGTGCCTGTTTGAGGCCATACAGAGATTTCCTGAGTCTGCATACCTTTTCTTCTTGACCAGGTACAACATATCCCTCAGGTTGAGTCATGTAGACTTCTTCTTGTAAATCTCCATTCAGGAAGGCACTTTTTACGTCCATTTGGTGAACTTTCCATCCAAACTGTGCAGCTAGAGCAAAGATCATCCTGATCGTTTTGATCTTAGCTGTGGGAGCAAATGTCTCCTCATAGTCAATGCCTTCTTTCTGTGCGTACCCCTTTGCTACAAGTCTTGCTTTGCACTTGTCCACTGTCCCATCTGCTTTGTACTTAGTTTTGAATATCCATCTGCATCCAATGGGTTTCTTCCCTGGTGGAAGATCAACAAGCTGCCAAGTGTTATTCTTCATCACTGATTGATATTCAGAATCCATGGCATCTTTCCAAGCTTTTGACTGTAGGGCTTCCTGGACTGTAGAGGGCTCGTCTGATTCAATAACTCTACTCATCAAAGCAAAGTTAACTTCTTCTCTTGCTTTACTGCGAGTCCGTGGTCCAGGGGTGGATGTATCCGGTGGAGCATCCAATCTTGCATCTCGTAATGTACTTGTACACCATTTAGGCATACGTTGACCTGTTCCCATGGGTTGTGGTTCTATCTGATCAACACCATCATCCCCATCATCACTTTCATCTTCTGAGGGAACATTAGCTTCAATTTTTACAACTGGTGAAAAATCTACATCTTGCGAGTCCGGAGGAGGAGTCTCTGCTTCCTTCTTCTCGAAAAACTCAACATCTCTGCTTGTGTAGACTTTTCTGGTCTTAGGATCCATCAGTCTGTACCCAAGAGTCTCTTCACTGTATCCAATGAAGATGAGATTTTGTGACTTCATGTCCAATTTCTTTCTGTTCTGTTTGGGTATGTGCATGCTGGCTTTGCACCCGAATACTCTGAGGTGTGCAATGGATGGTTTCCTTTTTGACCATGCTTCTTGTGGTGTAATTCCATCAAGAGCAGTTGTGGGCGCTCTGTTTAACAAATACACTGTTGTTTTTGCTGCTTCTGCCCAAAATGTCTTTGCAAGTTCGGAATCATCGATCATGCATCGCACCATTTCCATGATAGTACGATTTCTTCTCTCAACAACACCATTTTGCTGCGGTGTGTGTGGAGGAGGCATTTGTCGACGAATCCCGTGAGTTTGTAGGTAGTCTCTGAACTCATCACTGGTGAATTCCCCCCCTCGATCTGAGCGGAGAGTTCTGATGTGACGACCAGTTTCTTTCTCAACTGCCACTTTGAACTTTTTGAATGTTTCAAAGGCTTCACTTTTCTTGCGAAGACAAAAAATCCACATTTTCCGTGAATAGTCGTCAACACAGAGCATGAAGTACTGGAACCCTGAATGACTTGGCTGCATCGGACCGCACAGATCGGTATGAACCAGGTCAAGTTTACCATGAGCTCGAAAAGTACTCTTTTGGAATGAAACTCTGTGTTGTTTTCCTGCTAAGCAGTGAGGACACTTGTCTGTATCCTTCTGAAGAGATGGTAGCCCATGTACCATATTACACCGGCGAAGTGTTTCGAGATATTTGAAACTTACATGACCAAATCTCCGATGCCACAACTGGGCTGAGGTGGAGTTTTTAGCCACAAGTGCTTGATCATTTTTGTGAATGAAATCAAGTTGAAACATTCGTCCCACATTTGAGGCTTTTGCAATTATTTTCGAGCCTCTGGATTTATCTCGAATCAAACACATTTTCTTGCCGGATTGACTATCAAAGTCAATTTTCAGGTTGTGATCTAGGAGTTGACTGACCGAAAGAAGATTCTTTGTCAACCCAGGGACATATAGAACATCTGATAGTCTGCATTTGCGTGAACCAAGGGGTAGAGAAATGTTTCCAATCCCCTGAACTGTATATGAAGAATCATCTCCCAACGAAACATGATTTTTCGATGGCGTGTCCCTCATTGAAATAAACCAGTCTCTGTGGCCGGTCATGTGTCGAGTGGCTCCCGAATCAACATACCAGACGTCACTAGATGACGTGGATGGTTCACTTGATCGAGCAGTGAACAAGAAGTCTTCATTGTCTGACTGTTCTTGTTGCTCAGCAATATTACCTTGCTGGTGGGGTCTTCTTTTCCAGTTCCCCTTTTTCTGCCCGTGATAGTTGTTTGAATGTCCCTTGTAAGTTTGTTGTTGTTGTGGTCCAGAATTGCTTGATGAACCTTTCTTATAAGTGTTAAACCAACATTCTTGCAAGTCATGTCCTCTTTTGCAAATTGGACATCGCTTCTTCTGTTGATTGTCCCCATGATACTGATTCTGATGTGGGGACTTCTGATAGGATTTAGGTTTTCCTTTACCTTTTCCTTTCCATTTTTGATGTGAAGACAGTGCCTGCTCCTCTTCATCATCCTTGTTGTGCATTGCTTCCTCTTGTTGCAGTAGGTTTACTAGCTTGTCAAAACTAATTGTCGTATCTGACAAGTTTAGAGTTGTGACAAAAATGCGGTAAGAAGAAGGGAGAGCTCTCAGAACAATGGGAACGAGAGATTCATCTTTGACCTCTTCTCCTAGGGCTAGAAGTGAAGCCCTCAACTCTGCAACTCTTCTTAGGAAGGCTTCAATTTTCTCATTCTGTTTGAATTTCAATGTATGTAACTGACTCTGCAAATTGAGTATGACATTCTTGTTCTTGGCCTCATATATTGTGCTCAGCTTATCCCAAGCTTCTTTTGCTGATGTGGCATCTCGAATGTGGGCTTGCACATCGTCGGACACTCCAAACAAGATGATGAGTTTTGCTTTCTGATCTGCTCTATCAAATTGTCGTTGTTGTGTTGCATCAGTTGGTGATCTGGTTAGAGTACCAGTCACAACAGGCCAGATTTCTTCAAACTCAAGTTGTGTCTTTATTTTTGTCTTCCAAGCAGCATAGTTGCTTCCTCTGAGCAATTGTGAATCCGGAAGAAAAAATTTGGGGGCATTGGTGCCCATTTTGCAGAGATCACTGACAGGGTTTGGCTCTTATCACTCCAGGTATTAGGTCTCCCAATCTATATACCGTCAGTCCGATATACCGAACCTTTCTATATACGCGCCCTTCCGATATACCCGTCGGTACGTGGAAGAAGCTCGCCCTTTCTATATACCCGGCGGTACGTGAAAGAGGCGTTAACGTACGTGAAAGAATTCAATACGTGGTACCAAGACAGTACTGATGGGGTCTGTGTGATTATTGACACCGGCTCAAAGAAATATCCTCATACGCGCGCGTAACTTCGCTATATACTCGGATAATTTCTCAGTCCGGATTTATGTCTTGCAATCGTTCACAGACGGATGGGATGGTTCATAGTGTGTGCACTGTGACCTTATTACTCCCCGTCGATTTATAGGGACGATGCCCAGACGACGTTGTTGCAGCTATATTAGGCGTTAAGTGCAGTAGTAGTCGCGACGGCTTTACCCGTAAGCGCTTCCCAGAGGCACTGTATATACCGAACGCTGCGAATGAGATCTAGGATCTCGTGAGTGTTACAGAACCAATTTTACTATTTTTTATTACAATTCTGCCAGTTTCTGAGCAGTTACAAAGTTTTGCAGTTGACTATGGCAACCTGCAAATTAGTACAATATGCAGCAGTATACAATTTACATTCAAAAAATTTGAATTTGAATGAGGCAAAAAATTTCAGTTTCGGGGTCCTGGTGGCCTCCTGAGCCCAATACGACCCAAAATGCTAAAAATTGCAAAAAAATAGCTGAAAATGCAATTTTTAGATGGGTCTCCTTTTGCAAAAAATGTCTGGAATGAAAAAACAGACCAGATGGGAGAAAAAAAATTTTTTACCCTAAATTAGGGATTTCTCCGCTAAATTTAGTTAGTTGTAACTAAATTCAAAAAAGTCTGCTAAATTTAGCAGTTCCGCCAAAAATTCCGCCAGATGCAAAAGGAGAGTTTTTGAGTGTTTTTGGTGGGATTTGACCCTCAAACCTCTCACTCCCAAGGCGCATGCACTAACCAACTTGCCCACTTAGGGCGCTTGGGCTATGAAAGGAAGCAAATTGTATTTATTGACAAGTAAATTGACTTACCTCTTGGAAAAAATGCGACTTGGTGAGAGGCTCCACGTGGCGCATGCTGGTGAAGAGGCATTTTTAGGGTTGTATTTGCTCCAAAAACGGATCTGAAGCTTTGTTGTTGTTTTATTTGCCTTTGTATGGCCGCATTTCCTTGCTCAGGCCGCATTTTTTAGCTTTCCTCACGTTTGATTTTGCACTGATTTGCTTGTACAGGCCGCATTTTTTGCTTGTACAGGCCGCATTTTTTTCCTTGGCCGCGTTTTTTCCCTTGGCCGCTTTTTTTTGCCTTGGCCGCGTTTTTTTATTGTTGGGCCGTATCTTTTTAATGCATTTTGCTTGTGCAGGTTGCTGGAGACAGAGAATGGCACGGGCGAGGGAGAAGGGCAGGTTTTTTGCTCAAAAAAAAATGTTTTTTCCTTGTGCAGGCCGCGCATGGGCGCATATGCTAAAAAAAAAATTTTTTATCTCCTTTGTGCAGGCTTAGGAGGACAGGTCGCTGACAAATGAATTCGTTTTTGCTCACAAAGACGTTTTTTCTTTATGCAGGCCGCTTTTCCTCTTCTTTGGCCGCTTATTCTCTTCTTCCACTGTATATTTTGTGCAGGTCCAGCGTGGGCGCCTCCTTCTCCTTTTTTTTTATTATTCTTTGCTCTGTTTGATTCTTGATCACTGTTTGGATTTCTTCTTGTGCAGGTCACGAATGGACCAAGCTTTTAGCACTACCAGATTTGATCAGAGTTCCAAATCCAGTCTGAGGAGGCTGTTTGTTCACTGCAGGTGCATATACAGACCTCCAAAACAAGCCAAGCAACTTTCCAAATACAGTAGAGACCAAATAATGTAGAGAAAAAACCCTTATTGGAAAAAAAAAAAAGTATTATTTCCAATACCTGTAGCAAATTTTGCCTGGTGCAACCAGCACCAGTGCAAAAAAAATTTGCCTTCCAAGCACCTGGAAGGAACAGGAGGATGTGGGGGAGGCAGGGATGGGGCTGGGAGTTTGCACGAGGCTGCACAGGCTCTCAAATGCTGCAAACACGTCTCCAATCTCCTCTCTCTCTGCTGCTCTCTCTTCCACACCTTCACAGGGCCAGAATTCTCGCTCTGGTACCAAATGTAGATTGAGAAACAGGGACGGAAGCCTGTGTAATTTTATTAATCTCAATCAACTAAAAAATTACAGTGAATAGGCTGCAATATTTATAGATATTGCACAGCCAAATACATCCGGGAGAATGAAGTTGCACAGGTGCAACCAAATGCCAGAATAAACAAGCTTCCAATAACATCCGGGAAGCAACAATTACATAAAAACAAATATATTGTTTAAAACAATATAACAGTATGCATACAGACAAATATGGTTGATTAACCATATAACAAATAACAATTTATTATTTAATTAATAAAATTAATTAAATAATTAAACTATGCATAATTAAATATTAGGATAATAAAATTTTCTTATCCAGACAAATCTAAACATGCTAATTGCAATCGTAATATGGTCAATGATGGTATTATAGACAACCGCAATGTCCACAACATCCAAAACAATCAGACTAGACCGAACAAAGGTAAACAACCACTTGTTATTTCCTAGCAAAGAGGTTTCCTCCTCTCCTGATTCTAAGCAATGTCATTTCAATCCTTTGGGAGAATCTCCATCAAGTGTCCTCCAACAACTCCTTAATGCAAACACGGTTACTTATCCCATAGCCAACCCTTGGGTTAAGGGAGAACCCAAGCCTACTTGGTACAAAGTTGATACTTATTGTGATTTTCATCGCATAGACAGTCACCCAACTGATTGATGTTTTTCACTTATGTCACTTTTTCCAAGACCTCATTGATAGTGGAGATATCATTTTTGAAGAACCATCACCAAATAAAACACTTAATGACAATCTTAAGGTGTTCTCAAACCCATTTCCCAAACATGGTGGTGAAAATAAAAATGTTGAAAAAGGTCCCTCTACCAATAACGATTTTAGTTCAATTATCTCATTTATTGAGGAAGTACCATCTACAATGGAAACCATTAAATTCACACCTTTGAGTAATGTTGTGACCACACACCAATGGAAGATATGGGTTCCTGTGGAAAACCAACCTTCTACGTCTTCTGCAAAACCTCAAATGTCCAAACCAACAACTCCTTCAAATAAAAAGTCAAATTCTAATGCCAAATCTTCCACTCCATGTCAGTATGACTTCATCAAAAAATTATCAACCACACTAACACATATATCTCTCATAGAACTACTGAAAGAGTCACCTAGATTTCAAGATATTCTCACTCGTGCTCTAAATGATTCGTGTGTTCCTCATACTCTCAATGTTCAACAATTTTAGGATGTGATCGTAAACCTTACATCTAAAAATCCTATCCTATCTTTTGGACCTCAAGATATGTTGAACCCAAATCTGATTAAAAATAACTCCTTGTACATTGAAGCCTATGTTATTGATCATAAATTCAAGAGATTTCTTATTGAAAATGGAGTGGCTCTTAACATTTGTTCAATAAAAATGCTTTATTTTATTGGTCATACAATGGATGACTTATATGCAATTATCATTACCATTCATGGTTATGATAATATTGAGTGCCAATCCTATGGTACCATCACTCTTCCCATACAAGTAGGCCCACAACTCCTTGACACTATGTGTCATGTAGTTGACGTAGACACATCATATAACCTTCTTTTGGGTAGACCTTGGATACATGTGATGCATGCAGTACCTTCCACTTTCCATCAATGCATAAAGTTTCCACATAACGGAAGAGAGTTCACCTTACGTGGCGATACTGACCCCTTTGAATACTGTAATTTTTTCGAAGCAAGGTACAAAAAGGAAAAATATTGTCCATCTGCTGATAGCACAATTAGATCTAGTGCAACTTCCTATTGTTACCAACCATATTAGATCCTGATGTAATATTGCACCCTCATGCTTCTGTGTCTTCTTATGAAAAATCTACCCAGTCTAAAGTGTCACCTGAGGATATTCCTCACACATCTTCCTCTGAAGCATCTACATCTAAGGTGTCACCTGAAGTTACATTCTCTCATAAAGGCTTAGGTGAGTACACACTTGACAATACATTTCTTGTTGGCAAACTTCCATTATCACCTCACAGTTATGGGTGTCCTAACGCTCCTCATCTACAATAACCTTCAAATTACTATCTTGGAAATATTCTTTAGAGATGATATGGATATCTAGAAGATGAATATATTCCAATCTCTGATGACTCTTGGCTATATGATGACAGGATGGCAGAATGCTACAAATCCATTGATTACACCAGGGCCATAAAATGATGAAAAACATGAACTGGAAAGGAAGAGGCCTTGGCCCACAAGGGCATGGTGTTCTTGAACCTATGAATATCAATTCTAACCTTTACACATATGGTCTAGGATATGAGACATATGAGAAGAGGCCTATAGTCTTTGATGTATTACCTAACAATGAGGACTCAGATTCTGAAATTGAGACCAGTTCCACACATAGCCTCTTAGAAAGACCTAGCCAAACTACACTTTTCCTTGTAGACTACTTATCCATTCAAACCCTTGAAATTGTTTATCCTTCCCTAATTGATCAGGACCAACAATGTGCATATTTCCATGGATCTCTTTCAAAATGATGAGGCCATCCAGGAGTTCCTCAGGGCTCGGGACCCTTTTCCCTTGTCGGATCACAAGAAGGGTTTCGAAATAAACCTTGATGCTACCACTTACTTCATAAAATAACTTACAATCTTATTCCTAAAGAAAAATAAATTAAACATAGAAAAAAGACAAATTATATCTCGCATAGTGAAAACCTTTCTGAGGCATTATATGAGAAGCAAAAAATGAAAAAGAAAAAGAAAGAAAAGGACGCATCTCCTAGTGAAAACCTTTCAGAGGCACTAGAGAGAGGAGATTTGGATCCAGAAATATCCAAAAATCTACACAAGCCTCCAACATCATTTCAAGATAATGACACTTCTAAGCTATTGGTAGAAGAGATGACAACCATTAACATTGGAACTGAAGACCAACCAAAATTGTTACAACTAGGTGCAGTTTATCAGAAATCAAAATCAAAGCCTTCACATCACTTCTAACCAAGTTTCAGGATTTATTCACTTGGTCTTACAAAGATATGCCCGGTCTTGATCCTTCTCTTGTGGTTCATCACCTTGTGGTGCACCCAGATGTTAAACCTGTCAAGAAAAAACTACGTAAAATGCATCCCAAGGTTGCATTGCTTGTTAAGGCTGAACTACAAAAATTATTAGATGTAGGCTTCATATGGTGCATTAATTACTTAGAGTAGATATCTAATATGGTACTTGTTGTAAAGAAGACCCCCAAAATATGTATTTGTACATATTTTCCTGACATTAAAAAGGCATGTCCTAAGGATGATTTCCCTTTGCCTAATATTGACATGATCGTTGATTCTACTGCGGGCCATGAGATGTTATCTATTATGGATGGATTTTCCAGGTATAACCAAATTCAAATTGTTGAAGAAGACTAGCATAAAACAAATTTTACAACCCCATGGGGGACATTTTGTTACAAGGTCATGCCTTTTGGCCTTAAAAACGCTGGTAAAACTTATCAACGTGTCATGACTGTTATTTTCCATGAACTTCTTCATGACATAATGGAAGATTATGTCAATGATATTCTTGCTAAATCAAAGACTAGGGTGGATCATCTATCAATTCTTAGGTGTATATTTGAGTAGTTAAGGGAGTACAAGGTTCACCTTAATCCAAAAAAATGTGTCTTTGGTGTCACTTCAGAGAAACTTCTGGGATTCATTGTCTCACGAAGATGAATTGTAGTGGACCCTACCAAGGTCAAAGCTATAATAGATATGCCACCTCCTCATAATATTTGACAACTAAGAGGCCTACAAGGAAAAATATACTCTATTCATCATTTCATCTCTCAATTGGAAGATAAGTTTCATCATTTCAACCACCTACTTAAAAAGGATGTCCAGTTCAAATGGACACAAGACTATCAAGATGCCTTTGCAAAATTGAAAGAATACCTGACATCTCCATCGGTACTCATGCCGCCTATATAGGATAATCCTATGTTGTTGTATACATCTACAACAAAACATGCCATTGGGGCATTATTGGTGCAACACAATGATAAGGGTCAGGAACAAGCTGTGTATTACTTGAGCAAAACTCTTCTTGAACATGAGACCAAGTATTCAGATGATGAAAAGGCTTGTTTAGCAGTTTTTTATACTTTTGGCAAGTTGCAACACTATCTCCTAAATCATACCACCAAGATAATTTCAAGCGTTGATCCTCTTAAGTACTTACTTTCGAGACCATTCATAACAGGACAAATGTCTAGCTAGATTGGAATACTTAATGAATTTGGCATTGAAATTGTCAATCAAAAGGCTATCAAAGGTCAAGCACTGGCAGATCAACTAGCCGCAGCACCACTACCAGGTTCACAACCACTAAATTTGAATTTCTAGATGAATATTTTGTTGTACATAGAAGCAACACCGTTATGGACATTATTCTTTAATGTATCTTGCAATATCCATGGTTCTAGAGTAGGAATTGTCTTGCGTACACCAGATGGAGACCTTATACCTAAATCTTATCATATCAACTTCCCTTGCACAAATAACATAACAGAGTATGAAGCACTGATAGTAGGCTTAGGGTTTTCTATCTCATGGTGCCTATAAGAATTGAAAAGTTCTTGGTGATTCTCTTCTAGTCATTAATCAAGTTAATGGAGAATATCAGGTAAAAGATGAAAAGCGCTTACCTTATAAAAGAATGGTTGATATCCTTAGAGGTTATTTCTAGATGATCAATTTTGAAAAAGTTCCTCATGTACAAAAAAATAAGTGGATGCCATGACAACTATCACTTCCCTTATTTTGTTTAACACTAATCAAACTCACAATGAGTTCTTTGTTGAACATATTTTGGTGCCCACATACGAATTATTGGAGTCCACCATGGTTTATGAGATGCTTGGTCTGATCATCCCTGGTACCATGATATATACACCTTCATTCAAACTAAAGCCTATCCTCCTAATTTTAATTCAGCTAATAAAAGAGCCTTAGCACAACGTGCTTCGCGCTACACCCTTCTTGTTGACACCTTGTATCAAAGAGGCTATGATGGGACTCTCTTAAGATGTCTCAATCAGGATGAAGCTAATCAGATGCTAGCTGAAGTACATTTGGGTATTTGTGGTGCCCATACTAGCGGAATAGTCCTTGCAAAGAATATTTTATGCATTGGATACTACTGGCCCACAATGGAGGAAGATGCATGCAACTTTGTGAAGAAATTTCAGGCTTACCAAAAACATGGTAATCTCATTCATGCACCATCCCAAGCCTTACATCCCTATTACTTCACCTTGGCCTTTCTCAAAATGGGGACTCATTTAATTGGAAAAATAAAGCCCACATCTTCTTCTATGGCCACACATTTATTATAACTCATCCATTGAGTATTTCACCAAGTGGGTTGAGGCTATGCCTCTTACTAATGTTATTGGGTGTAATATTTCTAAATTCATTTTCAACCATATTATTTGTCATTTTGGCATCCCCGTTGCTATTGTCACTGACAATGGTGGTTCTTTCAAAAATAAGGATCTCAAGGCCCTAGCTAAAAAATATAATATCCAGCTAAAATGGCATACACCCTATTATCCACAATGTAATGACCAATCTAAAGCATCAAATAAGACTATCAAGTCCATTCTAGGAAAAACTAGTCAATAAACATGGACGTAATTGGCATACACAGTTATATCCTACCCTTGGGCCTACCACACTTCCTTGTGTACACCTACAGGAGCTACTCCTTTTTCCCTAGTATATGGCTCTAAAGCCATATTACCTATTGAAGTTGAACTACCTTCACTTCGTGTCTCCCTCCAACATCTCATTCATGAAGAGGATTACCATGTTGCACGCCTTGCAGAGATGGAATTACTGGACGAGATGGCTTCATGTTAGACCATATGCAGGTATATCAGAATAGACTGCACCATAATTATAATCACAAGATCAAACCTCAACAGTTTGAAATCAGTGATTTGGTCCTAAAGGAAAATAAAAAGAACACAACAAAACCATGAGAAAAATAGGGAAAATTTGAGCCTAATTGGTTGGGTCCTTATGTTATAACTACTAAATTTGGATCTAGTGCATACAAACTATCTATTGAGGATGGAAAAGAGTTGAAGGAGCCTATGAATGCCATTCATCTGAAGAATTTCTACTCCTGAGTCTCTGAAGAGTAACCCTTTCACTGGGGGCATATCAATGCATCCACCCGTTTCATCATTTCACATTGTTTCCCACTTGTAAATTTTCACCTTGTCGTGTGTCGCATGTTCTCCTTATTAGGTTGTCATGCCCATTGTCTACCACTATTTTTTTCCTTCCATTTATAATTTTTTCATGTCATGTTGGTTTTGACTTGGGAATTTCCTTTCCCTCTTCTTTGGCATGTGGTTCAAAATTCCCAAAAAAACCAAAAACAAATGTCTCAAAAAACAAAAAATAAAAATTGTTCAAAATTTTCAAAAACAATATAAAATTGTTCAGAAAATACAAACAAAAAAACATACAAAATGTTTCGAAAATGCTTTTCAAAAAAAAAAACTCTCACAACTATGTATTTTTTGTTCACCATTTTCTTCATCTGATTGTTCCCAATCATCTTTTCCAATCAATCAAGCCACTCTTTGCAATGTAACTTTACTTAGGGACATCACTTGGATTTGGATTTTCTCTTGGGGGAAACTTGACATCTGTATATTTTTCTTCTTATTAGAATTTTTGACATTAGTTCACTAGTTTTTGTTCACTAGCTTGTTTGCTTGTTTAACATTTTGTACATATGGAATTTTGTATTGTATATGCTTAGCTTAGTTTCTTATGTTTGATAGTTAGAATAACCAGTACTCTATGTATCTGGAATGCGCTTATGGACCAATTGCAGGAAATTTATACGCATCCTAGTTCACATATAACTTTGGTGTGGTTCCTTCTTATTCATATTGGGTTTCTTTCTATTGCTTATTTTATATCTTTTTGTCATTTGCACATGTGTTGTGTTTTCCTCCTGGTTTATTTAAGCCATGGAATTTTTCCTTTTTTCATTTTTGTTTGCATTTGTATTTTCAAACTTTTCCAAACTTGTGAAAATCAAAAATCCACAAAAAATCAAATATTTCAAAAATCTAAAAAATTTAAAAAAACTCATACAAAACTTTCAGAACAAGCATTCACTTATCATAGAAATCCTACAATTAAAAAACCCTTAAAGTGAATCATTCAACATCTCAATACAATCTTGATAAATGTCATACTTTTATCTATTACCCTAGTGATCGTGTAAATCTTATAACTATCACTTTCTTCCCTTTGCATGATATGCTAACTTTGCTTGGGGAAAGTCACCAAATTATTTTTACTTCATGAAATAACTTCTCTTGGGGAAATTTAATTTCGATCATTTTCACAATGGATCCAACAAGAGTGTCATAAGGAGTATCTTTAACTCCTCTCTTCCATTTTGATCCTTTTCCCACTTGGGAGAATTTACATCTACTTAATCATCATTGTGGCACACATTAGGGGCATGGGCTGATTGTCTTCTTTGTTGACTTTGTGTTGCTTTATTGATGTTTACTATTTTTTTTGGACCACTTACAAGTAGTGTGATTACATCTTGGTTCCTTTATAACCTTGATGTCGACACCTACTTTGTATATTGGGTTTGTTTTCCTTTTTATCTTTTCTTTGTTGTGTGTGTTTTTTTACGTGCATCTGGGTTAACCATCTTGATTCTTTCATAATCATGGTGACAACTCTATTGTGCAACAACAAAAATCAGGTTGCTCTAAAAATTTACTCTCCAAATAACGTTCATGCTACGAACACATTCCTTTCCCATCCTTGTTTTAATCCCTTGCTTTCTTCCTATCAAGCGGTTGTCCACCGCCTTGCTACGTCATCCACCCGGTTGAGGGGGCATTCCTCTACCATTCTATTTGCTGGGGCATCTAATGCTTCACAATTTTTCCGCTTCACAATTTTCCACTCACCAATCTGCATGTGTTTACTATCTTTAAAGAACTATTACTTTGCAATAGCACTTTAAAGAGGGGAAAATATAGACACCCCAAAATTACACTTATGTTTCCACTTGTTCCTAGTGTTATCCTAGTACACCATGTTATTCACCCATTTGTGATTAATTGATTAAATTAATTAATTAATACACATTGTACCCTTTGGATTAATTAAATTAATCCCATGTATCCTTAGTACCCCTTTAGCTAAGTTAATTATTATTTATTAATTAAATAATTAATTAATTAAGTGTGTGCACATCCTAGTCAACTACCACTTGATCAACATCCACCTAGACTCCACTTAGACTCCACTTGGACTCCCTATCCTTATCCTAGTTAATTACACTTCTAGAATCCTAGAAAGGTGGGGTCAAATTGAATTGCATGTACAACCACCTTTCTGGATGCATCTTTTTGCAATTAATTCATTTACTACCCCTGACACTACTGTAACTTCCTACAATGCCATTTTTAGCATATGCATTCACCCGTATGCAACCAATTTCTAACTACTTCTACCTCTATAAATTACAGGCTTAACTTGCTTACAAATCCTCTTGAATATGAAAGTACAAAAACTCTGCTAAATTTCACTGTGTTCAGTAGTAAATTACATCTACAGTTTGGAGAACATTCAAGAGCACCCAAATTCGTTTGCAAGGTTCCATAGACAAGGTCTCCATAACCTTACTTGAGGTTTGCATTGAAGTAAGTGTAGGGAAGGTTTGCATTATTAGTTGTTTATCTTTCATTCCTCTACCATTCTGCTTGTTGGGGCATCCCAATGCTTCACTTCATTCTGCTTGTTGGGGCATCCCAATGCTTCATAATTTTTCGCTGGCTGATCTGCATGTGTATACTATCTTTAAGTCACTATTATTTTGCAATAGCACTTTAAAGAGGGAAAAAATGTAGACACCCTCAAAATTACACTCTTGTTTCCACATGTTCCTAGTTCTATCCTAGTACACCCTGTTATTCATCTATTTGTGATTAATTGATTAAATTAATTAATTCATACACATTGTACCCCTTTGGATTAATTAAATTAATCCCATGTATCCTTATTACCCCTTTAGCTAAGTTAATTATTATTTATTAATTAAATAATTAATTAATTAAGTGTGTGCACATCCTAGTCAACTGCCACTTGGATCCCACATACTCTACTTAGATTCCACTCAACTCCACTAGATTCCACATCACTAGTCCAAATACACTTCTAGAATCCTAGAAAGGTGGGGCAATTAAATTACATCTACAACCACCTTTCCAGATGCAAAGTTTTACAAATTAATTCACTTCAATGGCATTTACCTTCCCTGACACTACTGTAATTTCCTACAATGCTATTTTTAGCATGTGCATTCAACCACGTATGTAACCAATTATCAACTACTTTTTCCTCTTACAAATCCTACAGGGATTTACTTGCTTACAAATCCTCTGTCAATCTAAAGTACCAATACTCTGCATATCTGTAAGATCTTTCTAAGAACAAAATGTATTCGTAGCAATTTCATCCCCAGTTTGGAGAACATTCAAGAGCACCCACAATCAATTTCTAACAAGGTTATACATAGACTTTAAGGTCCTCCACAATCTTACTTGAGGTTTGCATTGAAGGAAGTACAGGGAAGGTTTGAATTGTTAGTTGTTCATGCCTTCCATTACTGTAGTTTTTTTCATTGATTACACACATCTCTAACTACTTTATGTTACTGAGCTTTCACTCAACAACATAAAGTGGGGGAAAATGTTTGTCACAAAATCACACGCTTACTACTAATTTACTATACCGCCAAGAATGATTTTTTTATATATGGATCTTGTGTAAGAAAATTATTCACTGATGACCCATTTTATAGTCTAATACATTTATTTTGTTGGTCTTTACCACTGTTGGTCTTATACATTTGTCACTCACTCGCATAAACTCCAGTCAGGTTTCAGGGGATTTCTATCTACCAATACTCACTTTGTTGTCATTACCAGTATTTTAACTAGGGCACTTAGAGAGGGATTGGGGTGCCTAGGGCACCCCGGTCATGACCCTTCAGGCACCCTAGTCCCCGTCACATCTTGGTTTTATGTTTTAGGAACTCATTCTAAGGTAACATTCTCTTTCATCTTTATACTTCTCAGAAAATCCTAAGGTACTAGTCAGCATGTCAGGTCATTAGTGTCGAAATTTGAACAAGAGATCCCTATATAGACATAACATACATACTACCTTATGGGTAGACTATTTCTATCAAGGGATAGCTATCTACATAGAGAAAGGGATTACATTTGGGCATTATTATGCATCATACACTGTATAAGAAGGGGAGTTAATTCTATTCCATCCACACATTTTACATTTTATCTAGCTACTATCCGATATATTTGTGTCATTGGTGTTGGGGCAACATATGCACATTATTGCACACACAAGCACATAAAACTACATTGGTGTATGAGATGTAGTGCAAATATCAGTTGTAAGTCCACTATTGTGGCAACTGAGGACAGTCTGACCCCTTCATATACATCTTTATTTTTAAGGGTTTTGATGCTTTGCTTAAGGTTTTGCAGGTGATTTTTCATTGAAGGTTTACAACAGACATCAACAAACCAAGTGTGACATTCATGCGACCAAAGATGAAGTGCTGAAAAACCTAATGACCATAACATGGGATCAGATTCCAAGTTTTTTAGGGATGCAAACTAGGGAACCTAGACTTCATACCAGGACGCCACAGGAACCTCATCTTTCCCTAGGCACCCCAATTTAGCCAGATCTGCATCTACTACAATTTTCCAAGGTTTATTGTGACACTCTGTCTCACCATTCCATCACTCTATTTGTCCCATATCACATCCCTGATGTAAGTCCAATTCAAGTAAGTTACCTTCCCCTTTTAATATATTTCATTTAAAATATCAAATAAATTACTTAGCATTTATATTTCATTTGTATGTCAATTATCATAGCTGTACATTTTTTATTTTAATAAAATATTCACATTTTAGTTAGTCACACGACCCAAACAAAAGACTAAAAACAAGTCGATAAGGGTAATTAAATCAAGGTTGATTCAAAAGGAGAAATAAGCCAAGGTGACCAAGAAAAATAAAGGTCACACACAAACAAAAATCTAGTTTTCACATTATTTATTGTCATTTCTATCTTCATTAGGACATGTAAGGTAAGATCGAACATGACAAGGGACCATAGAGTTTGATACCAATTGGATAATTGTGCAATCTTAGAGGTGCAACCATTGAGTCCCATGTTCTCCCGTGGTGTGTACCTGTCACTTAAACACTCCATTACAAACATCATACCTATTTCAATAAAATATACCAAATGAAGCAATCACACACATATGAAGCAATTACGCCATATCCGCGCATCCAATCAATATTTATAAATTCATCTATCTAGTATACAAGATGTTAGATAATCACAACAATATTGACCATGACATGATTCATAATTTGTTACAAGATGCATGCTATATATGTACACAATCCATCAAAGTCCATATACTACCCATCCAAATGTGATAACCACATAATGATGTATCAATTAGATTAATAACCATTTCAAAAACATAATACATACCAAAATATCATTCATGTTGAGTTTAAGATCAATAATATCCATAACATCATAACTAAACCACACAAAAATAATGTAAAGGTAGTAAATTAATATTGCACGTCTCATAAATGTTCCTACAAAGAATACGTTAGAAACTAAGTATTAATATGACGATAAAATCAATATGTATTGAAATCAAATAGGTATGATAACATCAATCCCAAAAGTCCCATACGAGAATGACACAAGGAGACAACATCATCAAAGGGAGAGAAAAATTATGGGAACTATGAAGTGTAATGAACATATGTTATGCACATTCATATCGATTTATATATGATGAATTTCAACAAATGCATAGATAATACTTAGATACTATACTGATTTGATCTTTGCTTTGTGTCACAATCTATAATATGTTTATTCTAGATGGTATAAGTAACCCATTTCATACCTTGAGTAAGTGACCTTTAAGGGTGGATATGTCAAGACATGATGGTATTTAAGTGTTGGATAAGGTCATAATTGCACTATCATATTAACTAATATTTTATGGTTTCATTGTGAGAACCCTAAAATGAATGTTGTACTTGAACATTCTCAAAAGTTTTAGTAAACTGAGATATTACATATATGGATATACAAAAATTGCATATGTTACATACAGGGACATGACATACCTAATGTATCCGACACATACACACACAACATCATGGAGGTACATACATACATGGGGGGATATATGTATGTATCTAATGTATTTGTATATGTATGTGCAATACATATACATATTTTTTGAAGGGGATATCCCTATACATGTAATGTACAGACGACATTCAATATTGAAACAATACAGAGGGACGTCACACAGGACACATCACAAGCAATACATGTTGTGTGTTTGGCAGGACAGGTTGGGTCCCAAGGGAGATTCGGGGTACATCAGACACTAGAGGTAGTCATAGACATCGCATACGCGTATGGTTAAGGAATATGAGCCATATCTTTTTAATACATAAATATTATATTGCGTAGATTGTGTGAATGTGAAATGTGTGTGTGATATATAAAACAAACATATACATATGTATGATGTCACTATGTATAAGTGATCATTATGTAAGTTATAAAATGTATTTATGGCATGACATTCAAATCACATTCAATTTTCATCATTTAGAGCAAAGCGAGCAATCCAGAAAAGGAGAGCTTCATTTAAATCTTAGAACAAGTAATAATGAAGAAGGGCAAGATCAAGACTAGGCAAGAGGTATGGGTTGGTAATTTTATTTGAATTACAATGCTTAGTACAGTCTCTGATGCATTGCATGAATTTAGCTAGTCTATTTGCAATACCAAGGGTGATTGAGCAAAATGTGTTGATATCTGACGACAAAATCACAATTATGTCAACATCAAATAATTGAAAATTTGAGACAGGATTCAAAATAATCCCACTATCATTTGAAGGGGTAAAATATGGGGTCAATGTCATCCTAACGAGGAGTGAAAAAATAGTGAAGGATATCTAAGTAAATCTTTTAGTGATAGTGTAAACATTCTCTTTTAGACAAATCTACATGAGGACACATCTGCTGGTATTGAAATACCTAGGTGAATGAGGACATATGAGGTTCAGTGAAGATGAGGTAGCCTTGGGTGGGAAAGGAAGTGTATGGAGTGGGGCATAGGTTACAAGTGTAATAAATAATCCCTCCTAGGTTATGCATTTAATGCATATTTAGGTATGTAGATGATGAGACACACCACTAGCATACTTGTGAAATTACATGACAAATAATTAATGTGACAAATATAGTGGGTTAGATTCAAATTGTTATAATTCCTATCTAAGTGGGTGTACACAACTATTCTATATCTTGACCCTACGTAGGTGCAAATTGATCTAGAGGACATCAAAGAGGTTTCTTGAATGAATTTGAATAGTGATAGTAGGAACAATGGAACATCCATTGCATTGTAAAAACTCCAATAATTTCATCAGGAGAGTATGTTCATTTATTTGATAAATGATTTAATAGATATTTTGGAAATATACAATTTGGATACAAATTTTGCATTGTGAATGGTTCATTGGTGGTTTAATTGATCATTTTTAACACAAGTTAGTATATCATAATTTCATCCTATCATCTAGAAGAAAGCATTAGAAATTGCACTAGATCAATGTTGGAAGAATTTTTTTGGAGGTGACAATAAAGCTATAGAATCTTGGAACTAGTGGTAAAACTAAATCAAAATCACGACTTATGGTATGTGAATTTTTAAATAGAGGGGCATACCCATTTTGATTTCTTATTTGATCAGGAGTCATGGATATCATATATGTGACTTATCATGGGGCCTAAACCTATTCATTATATGCCCTTCACCTGATAATGTGCATTGCGGTCAATTAATGACCAAACCTATAGCTAACATAAGGATTTTACCTTGTCATATCACATTTATCTATTTTTTGCATATTATTATTAGGGTAACTGACCTATGGAGTAAAAATCAACCTATAGTAGGGTATATATAGGAAGTCAGTGGTTACATACTTGGAGAAAGAATAGTTTGCATATTCTATTCCATTATTGTAAGGTTGTGGATGTTGGTCCACTTACTATTATGTTGTGTCTAAAGTATTGAGTATTTATTATATTTTTGATGTTATAACTATTCCATGAATTTATCCCTACTTGTGTCAATTTATATGAAACCCATGGCTATCTGATATATTGTTGAAGATGATCTACATAAGTAATTTCCTTATCAAATGGTATAAAAACTCTAATCCTAGGAGAGAATCCTATATGACACAAACTTTTTTTTTGAGCCTAACATCATTTTTTAGGGATGTAGGACTAGAAAAAATAGCTTAGGATATGGAAAAAATCTATAATGGATCACCTCTCAAGCTGTGGGACTTGGGCTCGAGGTGAACCTCCGGAGAAGGCCAACTTCCTCTTCCTAAACTAAGCACTACACTACTCCTAATGCAAGAAAAATGGCTAACTAGACCTATGCTAACATTTCAAGGGATTAGGGAGAGAGATTTGCAAGGAAATAAAACCTATACTAGAAGTGGTGATGCACCAAGAAAGGGTTTTGCTAGAAGAGGGTGTGTGCAAAAAGTCAACTTTCAACTTAGCTTGCCAATGAAGAGAGATGATCATGAGGAAGAATGAACATGCATTACAAACCCAATTTACATATAATACTTCACTCCTTGATAAGCACAATGACCTCCAAAACTTGCAAAAGAAACCCTGGTTACACAGTTCACCTGCAAACATGAGAGAGGAAAATAGAAGCAAAAAATCATGAAAGGACATATAACTGATCACAAAACATAATTTCCATTACTTCAAGCACTTGCACAGTGCATCATTACATCAGGGAAAAGGCATAGGCTGCCATTACAATTTGAGAAGAAAGGCTTGAGAGCCTACAAATTCACAACATCTCAGCTTGTGAAGAGAGGGGAAGCTTGAAAAGTGTCTAACTCCTTTTGAATAAGCACCCCTTTACATTTATAGCACTTGCTGAGTGGTTGAGAGAAAGAAGGATAGTTTCTAGAATCTAGGCCAGAATGTAGGAAACAATTAATCAATGTTGTTGGCCATGCTTTCTCATTTATTGCACCTCCACCTTTCGAGGCACCACTCAAGGAACAAGAAAACCTAAAATTTTGAATGAAAAACCTCCAAAAATTCATATTCTGGTGATTCCATGGCATAGGTGTATCTCTCTTTCTCCCGATTCCAACGACTATAATTTTGTGAAAAATGGGCAACCGGGGAAAAAGTTGTGGCTTCTTGAGTGAAAGTTGCTTTTTAGGGCATCCCAGGGCATTGCTCATAAGCTCTGATAATTGCTCATAATGATTGTCAAAAATTCAAATTTCTGAATTTATCCCCATTTTATTAAAATAAATATTTTAATAATTTTTAAATGAAGACCATTTTTATGTCATTATGGGACCCCTGGTTTGAAAAATGCATTGGAGGGGTGTTTAATTAATTTGACTCCTTAATGGCTCACCAAGCAGCTCACCAGTTAGTTATTTCGCATTTCTTGTTACCACATAAAACTTTAAATGACTTCAAATTCTCCATTTTCACATTGTCATCTTCTCACACTTTTCTAACTCCTCAATTGATTATATTTTGGCATTGATTTGGATTTGATACGATTACATTGATTTCCACATTTTAACATTCACTCAACCGTTATTGGTTAACACCTTTCACAATTTTTTCCTCAAGCCACATCCTTTTGACTCCATTGTATTCTTGCATTATTTCATCTCCATTAATTCCATTAACATTCCACTTGAATCCATTGATTGCATTTAAATTCACTAATCATTACTCTTTAAACATTCCAAACGCTACTGGATTCATAGCCACCACTCTTGTCATTATTTTGATTCTAACTCATTCACTTACAACTTCCATGATTCCACATGTTTTGACATCATTTGTTGGTCATCAACTCATCAATGTTGAAGTCCAACATTGGTGGGCTTACCCACCCTCCTCAATGGTCTCCATTCAGGAAAAAATATGAACTTCGAAGTCTTTATTTTGAAATCCTAATGAATTTCTCTGAAACATCTGAAATCCCAAAAACCCAAAACTCTGAATTTCAGAGTTTCAGGCTTTCAAACTTTCTTCAAATTTTTTGTAATTTGTCTCAAGAGTTCCCAAATCAAAAATATTTGAAATCCCAAAAGGGATATCTCCAAAATAAACCTTGAAATCTTCCTTGGTGCAACCTCTCAGGCTTTAATCTTCTTCCTCTTCATTGCAAGCTTCGCTCATAAACTCAACTCTAATCCCTAGCCACTTCTAACTCTTCTTAATAATCAACTTTGAAAACTCTGAGCTAACTCAGATTTTCAATTTGAGCATCTAATCTTCCAAGTCCATCTACACCTAACTAATTTATCACTAGTCGAGCCCTCTTCCCCGAAAAACTCATTCCACTATCAAGCTTTCAATTTACCTCAACATCAATTGAAACTCATCTATGTGTCGATTGATGCTCCATACCAACCCTTTCTTCCTGATGAATCCATTCCTATTCCATCATCACCATTCACTCATGAATTGAACTCATGATTAAGCATTTCAAATCTCATTATCAGCTCACAAGCTATGATTTTCAATGATCCCATACTTTTGAAATTCATATTGAGCTTGATCAAACTTTTCAAATATGTTGCTTCAACCAATTTCGAACCTCTCACATTCTCATGCTTTGATCCTTTGAGTATCTTCAAGATTTCTAAAGCATGACTCAAAATAGTCTCAACTATCATCCAATAGCCTCCTTAAATCATGTATCACAACTCACTTCATGATGATGCTAAATCTCACCATGAATCTTATGACACCAAATCTTTCATTCATGTGCTTCTCCATGCAATCTCTTCATCTAACCAATCCATGCCTGAGATTTATTCTCTTTCTTGACCCAAGATCAATGCTTGACCTGAGCTTCAATGACCATTTATCTCAATGATTGTTCACTATCCAAGATCCTTGATTGTTTTCCTCATGCCAATTCCTATTCACTGACTTGGTTCATCATGATTTCTCCTTTCCTCACATTTAGCTTGATTGATTTCCTTTCAACCTATGTTCATGTTTCATATTGCTTCATCATCACTTGGCCATTCCATCCTTCAACCACATTTGATCAATTCACCTTATCATGACTGATCGACTCTCCATTCTTGAGTTGGATACTCATGACAATGAGCTCAACTCAATCTGATCTATCTTGACTTACCATTTGAATTCCACTTATGACTCTTTGCATTGGCTTCCACCCTCGTGAGTAAACATTCAAAATTTTCAAAGCTTCTCACTCCAATCTTCTTGATCTGAGCAATCAAGCTATTAGTAATTCATAAGATCATGATGCTCATGATCTAATAAATTTTGATCAATCCTCCAAGACTCTAATTTCATCTATGCTCATTGCTAGCTCTAACTTAGACATCCATTGATTGAACTCTTGTTTCCAGCCCAATTCAATGACTTTTGCCTACTTTCACTTTGCTCAAAAATTGAGCTTTATAAATTGGTCCATTCAATTCTTCATATTCATCCTAAATTCCAGCACTCAAGATCTCATCTCTTCAAGCTCAATACCATTGCATGATTTTTACTTGAGCTCCATTTTAGATTTCGACATCAGCTGAGCATGATTATCCTTTCACTCACCAATCTCGAACTACTCTTTGACTCACTCCTCTCCATGGTTTCCTTGATGCTCAATTACACTTTGACCTCTTCCATGAAATGATGGCTCACCTTTATCGATTTGCTCAAGCTCCTGTGTTATAGAATTCTCATCTTACTTGATTTCTTGACTCACCATCTTTCCATGATGGAGCTTGATATCAACTTGACTTCCTTTATTCTTTGAGCCCTCCTTCTTCTTTTAAACTTGAATTGGCTTCATTTATTCGGCTCATTGTCATAACTCCAAATATTTATGCATTCATTTTGAGTATTCATTCACTTCGAGCTTTCAAAGCTTTACCCAAGCATATCATTCTTTCAATACTCGAGCTCATCCATTGCTCGAGCCCATGCTATCAAGTTTCAACATGAGCCTATTCTAGCTGATCAAATCCATGTACTTGGATCTCATCAAAGCTTATTTCAATGTGTTAACATCAACCTAATCATCATGCATTATCTGAGATTTCACTTCATTCTTATGAGCTCCTTGACAAGATTTATCATTGACCATTTGGTACACCTTAAGCTCAAACATGACCACCAAGTCATCTAACATTGCATAGCCATTTTTCAATTTCAAGTTATTAGCTCCATTGATTTTTCACTAATTTGGAGCTTTCAAGCTCAAACTTTGTTTACAAAAATCTCAAGTTTGAAAGACCCTAATTTCACATGATTTTGATTTTAAATTTTTTAACTCATTGTCCTAATGGAACTTAATTTTTCCCATTCTAAACAAAAATTTTTTAAGATTACCCTCTTCATAACCTTTTTGAGAAAGAAAAAGAAAACATCCTGAAAATCCAGAAAAAATGAAAAACCACAAAATTTTTTTTAGATCCTGAAGTTATTTATCAAATCATATTTTTATGGTCTCCAGGGTAACGACTAGAAATCCCATGAGGGGTGTTGTCCAATTTTTCCAAGAGGGGAAACAATTGACAACATTTTTGGTGACCTCTCAGGGATGCTTTCCTGCTAAGCATGGTTCCAGTAGCCTTGTCTATCCATTGGGCATGGAGTCATAACTGTCAATCTGAGACCTGATGTTGAACCATGAAACTCCTGAATTGTGAGTTTCATGTTCCCAAGTTACCTGAACATTACTGCATCCTACATCCCAAACTTGGAATGACTACTACAGAATGAAGGATAATAAATGAACCCATCCTGAATCCCCTTGAACATTGCAATCTTGGACCTCCCTGGAATGCTAAGCATGAAGTATACTAATCTGATGAACACTTGGCATCTAGAGCATACTACAGAACTTTGAATGAAGCAGCCAAGGAATTGGGGATATCTTGAAACTTTCTCTGAAAACCTTGAACCTTTCTCTTCCTTGAAAAACCTCCAATGATGAAACAGTGTGCAAGAACAACACAAGAGTGACAACAAAACACACACACTGAAATGAAAAACCATACATGCCCCAATGAAACATGAACAGTTTGCAATGCACTTATTCTATAAGAAGAAAACCTATTACTACCCTACACTAATCAGAAGCACTGGTGAACTAAACAAACCCTGCAACTGGTTGTGCAAAATAGCTTCCTGTCCTTACAATGGGCAGCCATGAAGATGATGTGATAATGGACATGGCTGAAACTAAAAGTGAAAAACTGAAGCAAGCCCAATTCTTCACCTGGTCCACCAAGGCATCAACTGGAAAGAGAAAATATGCCTCTTTTAGTTGCTCTGTATTTGTCTTGTAGAGGCATAGCAATTGATTCTTGGGGCTGTGAAATTCATCCTCACATTCTGAAATGAATGTGACTGGATGTGACTTCTCTTTTGTCTCTAAAGAATCCAAATACCTTATGGGACATGGTCTAACCCTTGAATATTCCTTCTACTCTGAACTTCAACTTTAACAAGAAAGTCTACTGAAGACATCCTTGAAAAAATGATTATCTATGATCTGATTTTCCTCTTGTTTCCCATTTACAAACAATTGATCTTCTCCCATATGAATGAATGGTACTGAATTGATGTCCCTTCATTTATTTTCCCTTATTGATAACAAGAAGTTCCTCCATGACATGAAACTCTTTTGGACCACTTACAGCCTCAATGAAAACCACTTGAAAATATTGCAAGTGTTTGAAGATATTGCTCATATAGGAATTCCACTTTCATCTGAAAACAAATTTGTTCTGCATCTTTAACCTCCTCATCCCACATGAAACCTGCAAGATCAAATTCTTTCACCTATTGTTTTTGAGGACAATTAAGGGAAGCAAGACCTCCTTGGTTTTCTTCCACCATCACTTGTTCATCAAACAAATCTGACTCCACAATTGAGAGCAAGAAACTCTCAATAATGTCATCTTCACCCAAAGCCTCTGAATTTGACTTAGTTTCTCCACATGATCCTCTCTTTCCTCACTTAATGAATGTTGTAGAATATCTAATTCTTCCAATTCAAATTCAAGAGGATAACTTGAAACTAGTTGTGGTCCTTGAGTATTTCCTTGCATAGCACTAGACAACTTACATTGAAGGCTAGATAATGGAATAACAGAAATGGGTATTTCTATAGGCTCTTTTGCATCCAAATACTCCTCCAAATCTGA
Source organism: Taxus chinensis (assembly GCA_019776745.2). NCBI lineage: Eukaryota > Viridiplantae > Streptophyta > Pinopsida > Cupressales > Taxaceae > Taxus > Taxus chinensis. Next base: position 169,967 of record JAHRHJ020002608.1, on the reverse strand, counting down.
TAGACAAATTTTCTTCTTTGTTCTCTGACTGTGTAAAGGGTTCAACCTCCCTTATGATGTTTCCTGAATTAGCAACTGATTCTCCATGACCTTCCTCATCTTCAAACATAAAATTTGCAAGATCAAATTAATCTAAGAAATCAGAGTTTTGAAAAGAATGAAGGAGGGGAAGAATTTGAAACTTCCTGCATGGTATAATCTACACTTGAAACTTCTGAGTCTCCATCATGGAAAGAATCCCACTATGGTCAGTTGTAGCATTCGATGAGGATATTGGAAAGTTACTACAATGTTCCATAAATGCAGCAAGTTCTTGACATGCCTGACAATTTGGATCATTGCACTCATAAAATTCACCTTGTACACTTGAGAGTCCTTCTTCTTCAGCTTGCACATTCTCTTCTTCAACTTGTAGGGAATCAACAGTCTCCACAAACATAGTGACAACATGCATGTTTCACTTTGAACACATAGACTGATGCTCATCATCCTCTTGTACCTGTTTTTTAGTCTCCACCATCTGCTCTTGAATCTCAACCTTGGATAGAGGCTGAGTTATAAGAGGAACTTTCTTTACATTCAATCTTGCAGCCCACTCCTTCATATTTTTTGAAATTTCATCCTTATTAAGCTCCTTAACATTCTCCTCTTCATCTTCAGTATAATCATGTTCTTCCCAAAATGGATTTGGAACTATAAGAGGAGGGGTGGGTTGGGATTCAATGACTTCCCTCACTGTTTGAGATAGTGGAAGAGGTAAAACTTCTTGTCTTGGTGGCCTTTGCAAAAAATAAGGAACTTTGGAAGGGTGAGGAACAAAAGATTCATGATGGGATGGAAATATAGGAAATGAAGGAATGGAATTCTCAACATGGGCAGCTGGTGAAAAACTTGGAATTTGAGGTTTAGACTGAAATGACATTGACTGAGAAATGGAAAGAGGACTCTGAGGTGGTGGTGTAGGACTTACCCATTGACAAGGATTCCTTGCATTAAACTCATAAGCCTCTATCTCTTCAATCCAACCTTCAAGTTGAGGTAACATTTCAGTCATAAAAGTAATCTTTTCCTGCAAGTTGTAAAAACTTGGCATAGGGCCAACCCATGGACAAGGTACCTTGAAGCCAATCTTGAATGCCTTCATTTGTGATGTGGCTCTAAATTGTACCATGCCTGCCTTCATTTTTTGAATCTTAAGTTGTAACTTTACATCTTCATCTATGGGACAACCTCCATCATCTCCATGTTCCTACTCTTGAAAAGCTGCATAGTTAGGTGAAAAACCAAACTGATCATGAATTTTCTTAGAGGGATATGCATGTTGTTGATTCTCATCATAAAATGGAGTTGGAGGTGGGTTAAAATAACTTGAAGATGGAAAGTGTTGCTGCTGGTGCAAGTGGGAACTCAACTGTGGAAATGAAGCCATGATTGCACAACTTCATGAATGGGAGAAAAATGGAAAGATGTTGAAGGAAACTAGATGGAAATGGGTAAAATTGAAGGTCTGCAACATAGAGAGTGGGTCACTTTGACCAATGGAGTCACCAGTTGTGCTTGGGTATACCTCCTAAGGCTGAAATTTCACTAAGAGCACAACAACTTAATGAAATGAAGTGAACACAAATACACACACCTATGAAAGATATGACTCCTGTTGTCCCACCTATTGTCCCACCGGGCATGCCAAAAACTGTTATCACCAAATCACTGCACCCCTGAATGGCCTGAAAGTGAACATGACATTCGTGTGATTGGGAAATATGGGATCACCTCTCAAGCTGTGGGACTTGGGCTTGAGGTGAACCTCTGGAGAAGGATGAATTACTCTTACTAAACTAAGCACTACACTACTCCTAATGCAAGAAAATGGCTAACTAGACCTATGCTAACATTTCAAGGGATTAGGGAGAGAGATTTGCAAGGAAATAAAACCTATACTAGAAGTGGTGATGCACCAAGAAAGGGTTTTGCTAGAAAAAATTTCACACAAGTCAACTTGCCAATGAAGAGAGATGATCATGAGGAAGAATGAACATGCATTACAAACCCAATTTACATACAATACTTCACTCCTTGATAAGCACAATGACCTCCAAAACTTGCAAAAGAAACCCTGGTTGCACAGTTCACCTGCAAACATGAGAGAGGAAAATAGAAGCAAAAAAATCATGAAAGGACATATAACTGATCACAAAACATAATTTCCATTACTTCAAGCACTTGCACAGTGCATCATTACATCAGGGAAAAGGCATAGGCTGCCATTACAATTTGAGAAGAAAGGCTTGAGAGCCTACAAATTCACAACATCTCAGCTTGTGAAGAGAGGGGAAGCTTGGAAAGTGTCTAACTCCTTTTGAATAAGCACCCCTTTTACATTTATAGCACTTGCTGAGTGGTTGAGAGAAAGAAGGAAGAAACCCTAGAATCTAGGCCAGAATGTAGGAAACAATTAATCACTGTTGTTGGCCATGTTTGCTCATTTATTGCACCTCCACCTTTTGAGGCACCACTCAAGGAACGAGGAAAACCTGAAATTTTGGAATGAAAAACCTCCAAAAATTCATATTCTAATGGATCCATTGTGTATCTCTCTTTCTCCCGATTCCAACTATAATTTTGTGAATTGCTGATAATGAATTCACAAATTTCAATTTGTATTTATCCCCATTTTTTTTAAATATAATATTTTAATAATTTTTTGAAATATAGACCATTTTTTTGCATTGGTGGAGCCCCTGGTAAAAAATGCATTAGGAGGGGTGTTATTATTCACTATTTGAGCTTATTGGTGAATTCCTTGCATTTCTTGTCTACCACATAACACTTGATGACTTGAATGACCAAACCAACTTCTCCATGTGTCCTCATTGTCTCCCAACTTGACCACCCACTAAGTGACTTCTGAATCGACCCCTCTTACCATGCAATCATTACATTTAATCTTCCCAACCGTTGCATTATAAAAGAGCATTTCCACATTTTTGGCAAGCCACATCCTTATTGAATCCATCAGGCTTCTTGCTTTATTTCTGCGGTCTCCCCTTAATTATAGCAAGGTATTCATTTTCCATAAATTACATTTGAAATGAATAGCACCAAAATAGCCCACTCTAGGATCTTATTGCCACGTTCTCTCTCTTTATTCACATAACCACTCATTAATGAAAGGTGAGTTCCACATGTTTTACATTCCTTTGCATCTCACCCATCGCAATTACTTTCCACGTCTAACATTGACGGGATTACCATTGACTTGGTCTGACAAGTTGAAGTTGGCAACTTGCCAGGTGGTAATTAAATCTAAAGACATGAACTTCCGAACTCTAAATTTTGGAGTTCAGGCTTTCGGAACTTCATCTCCAATTTTTCTAATTTGTCTAAGGTGAATCCTGAATGAAAAATATTTGAAATCCCAAAAGGGATATCTCTGAAACAAACTCCGAAAGCTTCCTTGGTGTAACCTGAGCTCGGCTATAATCTTTCTTCAGCTTGTTGCAAGCTTCACTTGAACCAACTCCTCCCGAGCCACTTCCAACTCTTCGTTGAACTTTGCATTTCCTCTAAGCTAACTCAGATTTTCAATGTGAGATCTAATTTTCCTGTGACCACGATTTACCCACAAGCCGAGCCCTAAATTTATTCCACTATCAAGCTTTCCATTTACCCAAATAGCTCTGAGACTCCTCCTATGTAGTCGATTGATGAGCTACCCAACCCTTTCTTCCTGTACAAGCCATGCCTATTCCATCACTTACTTCGTGATATGAATTGCATTACTCATTATGACTTTGAATCTCATTATCACAATGATATTTAAATGTTCCATACTTATGAGAATATCATGGGCTTGATATTGGTATACTGTTGCCCAATCGAATCACTCATATTCTCCATGCTTTTCTTGATCCAAGATACTCTTCAAGATGAGCCAAGTGCAAAACTCCACATCGACCCCGAGAAGCTCATTCACTTAGATCACAACTCACTTCTATTCCTACAAGACTCAGAATCTCACACCAAGCTCATTAATGTGACTCAGCCTCTCTTAATCTATTCAACAAGCCACCCAGGATTTGATTCACCATTCTCGAGGGATGACTCTAATTGTTCATTTGACTACAGCGAGTACATACTATAATATATGTTTGGGTGATCTACTTAGACACATTTCTTAACACCTCAGTATATGATTTGGACACTCTCCTTACATGAGATCAACTAACCTATTCACGACAGAGTTACGTTGAAATTGGCCTTGGTCCTCACATTATTTTTCCCAAGTTGCTTATTTAATCATCTAATTCGATGGTTCGAATGAATCTCCAGTCTTTTGGGTACTCCATGACCAATCAACTTAAGCTAGATCCAGCTCACTTACCACGAACTGAACAAAATTTATTGCTATGTTGGCTTCCATAGTGAGTAATTTTAAAATCTTCTCACGAGCACTCCTCCATTCATTATTTGATGAGCTCCTATTGACTAATTAACTGAGCAATGGATGGTTATCTTCCAACTATTTTGAGTCTAAATGAAAACCGAGATCTAATGATCGAGTCATCCCTACTAAGTTACGGTATGGTCTTCTTTAACGGTTCAGACCACCTTGACTACTGGCTCGACTTGTCCTCTCTGAGCTCATCTCATGAGTTTAAACTTGACATATCCTTCGAGATTGTTCATGCTCAGTCGATTTTGTAGACAAACAAATACCTTGGATTCCACATCAAATCAAATTATTTTACTATGACGAGATTTTCTATAAATTACCTCACTCGAGCTAGCCTTACTGTGAACCACTCGTTATACAGGTTGGTTCCACTAATGTTGTGACCTCTTTTTCCATGAAATGATGAGATCGATGTGTCAAGCCATCTTCCTATGTATATAATTCAACTCGGCCCTTTCCCGACGTGATCTCTTCTATCTCCTTTGTCATTTGGGCCAAGAGAAGTCCTTTATTCTTATTGATCAATCCATTCTTCTTGTAAGGCTGGGTTCTTCATTATGTCAGCTTAATTTTCTTAACTCCCAAATATTTCTCTACATTCATTTTGTATGCCTTCACACCAAGTTTCAAACCTTCCACAAATCTCTTCTATAATATCTTGGCCATTCCATGGATTGAGGAATCAAGCTAATCACCTTTCAACATGTCTATTTTTTGATCCCTGTACAGGTCTATCAAAGCATATTTTAATGTGTTGATCTAGTTATTGGCTCGAGACCTTCTTGTGGAAAAAGGTTCGTGACTCACTGGGATGCTCTGAGCTCCCATGTCAGAGCTATTTCTTCTTGATCATGCACCGAGCTCCTCAAATACGCATGATTCATCTCACCGACTTGACTGAGCTACTTAGGTGAGCTATTTTTCATTTAGTGCCAATTCACCTTCACCAGATAATTTTTACCCTAATTTAAATTATCTTTGGCTTCTCAGGAAATGACCTTGTCCTCATTTTTGACCTTCTAAGGTTTCTTTAGCTAACCGGAGGGTAGAAAAAACAAAATATGACCCTTTAAGAAATGATTTATCAGCTTGATTATTTTTTATGCCCACAATGACTAAAAAATGGCTTGTAGGGCATTGTCCAATTTTTTGTCTAAGAGGGTAAAAATTGACAAGTACTAGACATTGACAACCCCTTTTTAGAAAATTTCACATTCTTGTAATAAAAATCCTTGGATTCATCTCAAGGAGGTAATCACAACTATATAATCAAATGGCAACCCTATTTTTTATCCCTAAATTATGCAACCATAAATTTTTAACCCAAACCATAAGAAAAGAACTCTAAACCCTTAAAAATGAACTGTGAACCCTAAAACATGAACCCTAAACTTTAAAATATAAACCCTAAACCCTAAAACGTAAACCTTAAATCAAGAAAGAGAGGTAAACTAAAGGCCAATGAAAATGTTCTTCCAATCTAAGAAAGACACCACATAAGGAAGGTGTAGATTCCAAACCTCATGATTAAAAGGCTTTGGTAACATTGTCCTTGTTCTAGGAAGAAGTCCAAAACATGGCGAAAAAAAATGATTTGGATGTAGTCAGTGACAATTTTCAGCCAAGATAGGGAGAATATTTTTCACTATTTATAGCTATCACTAGAACCTCAACTGATTTAAAGTATAGATACAATAAAACATTCCCATTCAGCTCACATATGATTTTAAAGAAACATAAGTTCAATTCTAGCATAAGATAAAAACTTGCCTAGATTTAATACAATAGTTCCAAATATATACCGAACGTGGATATGAGAAAGCTTGATGGGTAGGATCAGGTCACATGGATCAATCAAATGGATAATTTATTTGATTTACATCAAACCCCTTATGTAAGGAATTTGGTAATGAAATATGTGTATTTTTACTAAGAGGGGTTAATTTTATATTGATGGTTATGTACTCAAAATAATAAGAAGGACCCAATGATTACATGTTCAATGGTCACTGATAAACTATAGTTGCATTTCTGAAATAGTGTGAAAAAGAACTAATTTAGTAAGATAGAAAAACTATAGACAATAATTCATATCAAATATTATACTCAAAAATTACAAAACATGTCCTTGTCAGTGGAGGACATCAAAAAAATAAAATTAATTACTCGTTTTTAGGTGGAATCATGGATAACATCCTACTTCATGTTCACATGATTAATTTGAGTTTGATGTCACATTCCACAATATTTTCCCACAGAGTAGAAGAAATGGATATGGATAAAGAATACATGTTCAACACTGACAGGGAGCATAGTAATTGATTCACATCATTTTCTCAACCTAACAAACTGTCTCCTCAACAAATTGAAGAGAAAAAATAAAAAGGTTTTTGTTTCAATTATAAAAAGGTATAATGGAGGATATAAATGTGTTAAGAATAAAATATTTTACATTTAAGGTTCTAAAGAAGAAGAGGAGGATGATGAATTTCTAGGTGAGTTGGAGGAAGAGACAAAGGAAGGATTAAAATACTCCTTGTAGCTCAAAATTGTACCATAAGATTTTATCATGGAAGATCGAGAATTTTGGACAACATTATATGATCTCAACAATGTGGAACTTACATATTGAGAACAACCTCTAGAGAAGACTGATTCCTCTACTCAGCTGACCTAATGATAACACTACCCCTACAACTGGAAACATAACTATCTGAGCCTAAACTTGTCATTAAAAGGGACCAAGGTTAGAAATATTGCATAAAATGAAATCTTAAGCTAAAGGGGTTGGTGATAGCACCAAAAGAGAAGGTGAACACTCTCCTTGGATTCTTAGAGAAGAAATATGATCTAATGAAAGGTTAGAGGGAAAGTGATTTCCACTTTGTAAATATACAAATAAATCAGCTTAAAACCCTGTTAAAAGTCACACAAATGACATGAAACTTTGAAAAACATGAGAGATACATAATAAAAATGAAATATTAGAAATTTAGAAGATAATAATACAAAAAAGGGGAAGATTCAAGCCAAATTTAACATTATATTATTTCTAAAAGAATGCACAGACTGCTAAAACCATTTAGAGAGTAAGATGAATCAAAAAACATAATAACATTACCAAGGAAGAGAGGACCCATTTCAATGAAGAAACATGTTAAATTTATAGAAAGGAGGAAAGGATATGGGATCAAAAGATGACTGAGGATATGCTCGACCTATTAAACATTGCTAAAACCCTGTAAAATGCCTACAATAGGCAATATCCTCACCTCATGATGGCTCATGCTTTTGGAGTTACCTTGTAATGAAATCAAACTCCATATATTTCTTGTGGATGAGCACAAACTATAGATCAATGGATGCCCATGAAATTTGGGAGAGAGAGGAATGTGAAATTTCTAGATGTCTAATTATATTGCACAAATCACCATCCTTCATCATTTTGGTTAGGAATAGAAGAATATGATCCTCTGGAAACATCTAGAGGGTCCCAAGGTAAAGAAGGATAAAAAAGAATCTTGTAATTGAAAATGACATCTCTTGACCTTAAAAAGTGACTTGAAATGTCCCCAAAATCCACAAATTTGATTTTCCAAAAGACTTGACCCTTCATTGCAAAGTTTTCCTTTTTCAAAAGGCCTATCTAAGATGATGATAATGGATCAAATATGAGGTGAAATGGATCTCTGAAACATAAGATATCATCAAAAAATAAAACCTAAGCACCCACAAACAAATCCTTTATTCCATGGCATCCAGAGCATTTTACCTTTTTTTCACAACTTTTTATGACTTCCATAGGGTTTTTCTTGTTCCACAGACTTATTTCATTATTCTGTGGATTTGTAAAGTACTTGGAACACTAACTCTTTGAGAATCCCATGGAACACTACGTAAATGTTCCACAACTTAAAAATTTTGTGGGTTAACCATTTGTCATGTAGATTTTGAATTTGGTGACTATTTTCCTTTGTTCCAGGGCTTTAGAGAGTTTGTGGAACACTACATTCACACAATCTGTGGAACATTAGGATCCTTTTTTATGTACCTTTTCATTCTGAATCTCCACCTAACTCTTGAGCTCCAAATCCTTTATTATTCACACTCAAAATTTATTCTACCTATAAATTATTTGTCCTTTCTCCACAAACCACAAAAATTACTCCATTATGCATCACAAACCTTGAGGAAGAAAACCCATGTATTTGATTTGGAAGATAAGAAATATATTTTTATATTTTTTTCTTAAGTCATTTTTCTCAATTCCTTTGTTCCGTGGACTTGGAGAGTCTATGGAACACTGAGTTCCTGAAATTCATGGAATACTAGGATGCAATGGTCTATGATTTTTAAACCCAAAAATGCCTAAGTCCAAAATTGATTTTGTAAGTTACTAAAATATCCTAGGGGTTATTTTGAATAATAATTTTGACGACCTCTAGGAGATATCTACCTGCTAGATGATTGTTGGCAAAATAATTTTTTAGGTGGAAAAATTAGTGAACTTTCACCAACAATGTATGGGATTAGGTCCCTCTGCTTGAATGAGGAATATCCATTTATTGAAAATAGGGAAATATTTTCACTATTCTAACAACTGGGGGTGGTCTTTTGACCGGGGATCACACATGGGTACTTCCTTACACTTGTGGAAAATTTCTTGTAGATACTACAAGGGAGGAAAATATCGAGAGAGAGAGATAGGTATGGAGGGAATAGGAAGGAGGGTTTTTCACAATAAATAACATAACAGAATTTATTGCTTAAAATTAAAATATATCCATGATTTCAATGAGGATACACCATTCACATATAACAAGGAACAAAACACAATAAGTACAAGTATTAATACATCATATTAAACAAGCACATGCTCATGGAGTATAGTTGCGATGGTGAAGAAATGGAATCAAAAGAGAGGGAGGAATTTGATCACTTATTCCTAGAAAGAAATATGGGAGCTAGTAACAAGAATAACCCTCCTTTGAAATGAGGAGGATCTCCCATTTTTAGATTTACAATACAACTCTTCATATTCCCATGTGAATTTTCGACTTAAAGTGAAATCCTCAACTAAGAATAATAAATTTAAGTGACATAAGTCACTTCTTACAACTTTCTTCTTAATTAAGAAATATAATTTTAGAGAGAGAGAGAGAGAGAGAAGAAAGAGAGAGGTGATAAGCTTCAATATCAATTAAATAAGATCTAATTGTGAAGAAGATCTGCTCCTCTAATGAACCAATGAAATGTTCCAATGCAATGATGAACTATGGATCCTTGAAATATTTTACACTGTGAGAATCCTCCTTTTGAATGATAAAAAATTGTAGCCTATTGGGTACAATTAGAAGCCTCATCTTGAAATTTTTTATCAATAGACCATTGGAAATAATGATGAATACCTTCATTCACTTGAACTAGTCTTTCTAAACCATGTATCACTGCCATGTATTCTTGACCAACCACCCATATGAAATGAACTTGAAACAATTTTTTCACACAATGCAATCATGATGACATTTCCACCTATCACCTTGAGAACCTAGTGACTAATGAAGTGCAAGGCTGGACACCCTTCAAATTCTAGAGGGGTGAAAGAGAGAGAGATGGGATGAAATTTCATTCATATTTTGCATGAAAACAAATGATGATGAATAAAAATATCCTTTTGAGCATCCATTGGGCATGGATCCAAGCTTAAAAAACTTGAAAACCAAACCTTGAAAATATTACCCCTAGATTTTCATGAACTTAGAATTTATTTGTAACTGTTTATCCTTGCTCTTAGAAGATGGTTTCTTGGGAGTTTTTGATAAAAATTGTGCACTGTCCTAGAACTTGATAATTTTCCAACGAAGGAGTATGATGAAATGTAATTTTTACAACTGATATTGGGGGTTGAATGAATGCATCTTGAAACTACCTCAAAATTGTTTATTTACAGCATGAAACCCCTATGAATTGAACAATGCAAAAAGAACAAGAGGTAAGAAAACTATATACAAAGATGGAAATCATACATGTTCCAAATGGAAACATGTAGAGTGTCCACAAGAACTTGTTTGTAAGAATAAATCACTATGTATAAGGTGAAACCTTACCTCATTAAAGGATCTCGAGGTACATCCCATTGAATGGGATATGTAGTTCATCCCCATTCAACCATGATAATTGGAAGACATTATTTGATTTGCAGGTGGAGATTTTATCCCATTTGAGGAAAACATATCCTTTCTTGAAGGTTATTTTATTTTCTTTCTTGTCAAAGCATTGCTTCACTTGGGCTTGCTGCATTTCCATCATACTCATGGCCTTGTCTCTTAGCTCTTCTAGTTCCATCAGATCTACATACCCGACCTCCATTACCTCTTCCTCAAACATCTAAAACTAGTTTATGAGTTCCAAGGATAGAAGCTCAATGGATATCAGAAATATTATGTCTTTTCCATCAACAATATTGAATAGAAAACTACTATTTTATCTCTTAAGAGTGATCCTATCATCCCACAAGGATGATTTCAGTTTGGTATGCCATGTTATTTGATTATCCTTCAAGGTTCTTCTAATAATCCTTAGAAGACTCTTGTCTGTTGATTCTATAATCTCATTACCTTTGTGGTAATAATTATAGGATGTGCTTAGATGAATTCCATTTATCATATCCCATCCAATTATTTAAGCTCCAAAAAATTCCAAGTAATTATCTGATATGATTGTGGATGGGACCCCAAATTTGTTTACAATTCCCTCATAAAAATACATGATATTAATTTCAGTTTCTTCCTTCAAAGAAATGGCTTTAGTTCATTTGATAAAATAATTAGTTGCAGTCAATATCCATTTGTGCCCCAAGCTTGAATGTGGGTTAATCACCCCTATAAAATCTAAACCCCACTACATAAAAAGATGCTCAACTGAAATAGGGTGGAGGGGAAGGTTGCAATTTTTTATTTTCCCATAAAGAAAGCACACTTCCTACATTTTCTGATCTATGTATAGAAATCCTTGAAAATAATAGGCTAATAGTAACCACCTTTCATTATCTTGAGTGTTGTGGCTCTTGGGGAAAAGTGTCCTCCCATAGGTCCATCATGGAACTCTTGCAAAACCTTTTATATTTGATTGGGATCAACACATCATAGAATAACACCATTGATTTACTTATTAAACAAGATTCCATTTATGAGCACATAGGGAATATACTACAATATGAAGTAAATTATTTTTATCTTGTTCAAACCTTGAGGATAGCCACCTATTTGTGAGAAGGTCATCATATCTTAGTACCAACTACTAAGAAATTGGGGAGGAGATGGCTAGTCATCTTGTAACACACATACCTCCTTATCAGCTCCTAAATCTGTCATAAGTTGTTCATATAACCATTTTCCTATCAAAAGTTTGGTGACCTTGATATGAACATCGTACTCCATGAACTTAGTGATCCACCAAGCTCTCTTCTCATTCACATCCTTATTCAAGAGGAATTATTTCACGCTTGGATGGGACACCATTAGATGAAGTTTATTATTTTAAAAGCATGTGTATGAATTTATTAAGTAAAAAGATGATAAAAAAATTCTTTTTTGACAAAATTGTACCTAATCTCATAATATTTGAGTTTTTGAATAAAAAAAGCTATAGGTTGCTCCAAGAAATCAAGGCTCACTTGTCTCAAAAAAATGCTAAAAATAAGAACAACAATAAAAGTTATAAGAACAATAAAAATTAGATTCATACTAATAACCAAGTTAATAATGTTGAGCATTCCATTGCTCTTTATATTTCCCTTTTAACCTCCATTGACAACGAATGGTTCCTAGATAGTAGCACATCTAGACACATGACATATATGTATGATATACTCCATGATATTGTTGAGTGTCATGAAATTTTTTATCTAGAAGATAACTTTGTCATTAAGTTTGAATATTATGTCAATATTAAGTTTTCAAATGGAATCATTAGGAATGTACTATTTATTCCCAACTTAACGAATAACCTTTTATCTTGTTCACAATTAATTAAAGATGAATGTAAAGTTTTGTTATTACAATATAAAAATGGTATGTTAAAAATAATCTTGGTAATGTAATTGTTGCTGGTTTAAAAAATAATAGACTGTAATTTTTAAATGGATTTGTTGTTGAATTTTGTCTTTCCAATTCTTCTTGTAATGTTGTTTAATTATGACATGAAAGGATTGGGAATGTGAACTTTAAAATTTTGTATGAGATGTTCCAACTTAACCATGTTATAGGTCTTCCTAAGATAAAATCATACCACAAATCTTGTGGAAGTTGCTTGCATGGTAAACAACATTGCACCCATTTCATAGAAATAACGAGTCAAATTCCTCTTGCTTACTTGAGTTAATGCATAATGATGCTAGAGGTCCTTCAGAAGTACCTTATCTTAGCGAATATTTATATGTTGTTAGTTTTATTGATCATTTATCAAGAATGACTTGGTCTTATTACATTGGGAAAAAATTTATGTCTTATCTAAATTTCAAGAGTTTAAATCCCTTGTTGAAAACATGGATAATATGAAAATTAAAAGAATAAGAATGGATAATGGAGGTGAGTATGTTAATAAGAATTTTGATGAGTTTTATGTATATAATGGAATTCAAAGGGAGATAACAAATCCCTATTCTCCTCAATAAAATGGCATAGTTGAAAGGAAGAATAGAATAATCATGGATTTGGCTAGGATTATGCTTTATGCTTCTAATATGCATAGCTCTCTATGGAATGAAGATATGAGCACTTTTGTTCACATTATAAATATAAATCCTACCAAAAATCTGCATCAAACTACACCTCATGAATTTTGGACTAAGCAAAAACCTGATATCTCTTATTTAAATATATTTAGAAGTCTTGTTTATGTTCTTATTTCTAAATTTAAAAGAAAAAATGTTGATCCTACCACTTACTCTTGAATTTTTTTTGGGTATGGTAGTAAAATAAAATGTTTATGATTATATGATCCAATTAAGCATGTGATTGTAGAAAATAGGAATAATCATGTTCTTGAGAAACCTTTTTGTAAATATGATGATCTTCGATTTTCTAAGTTCCTCAGTTTGAGACTAATTTTCTAAATGATAATCCTTCCTTAGACAATACAAAAACTGATTTGTAAGAGTCTGACCATCCTCTTCGGATATGATGGACGTATAAATTGAGGGGGAAACATTGCAATCCTTTTCTCAATCTAAGATTCCAAAATGGGCCAAAAATCTGGTTTAAAACTCTCAACCTAATGATTTGAGGAAGATGACCCATCGTTAGAATTCTTATCATGCCTTGTCAACTATTTATGAGGTTAAACCTCAATATTTTGAATAATCTATCCTAGATGAAATATGGGTTACAACTATGGAGGATGATTATAATGCTCTAATCAAGAATCAAACTTGGGAATTAATCCCTCTTCCTCTTAAAAGAAGCATTGTGGACTATAGATGGTTGTATAAAATAAAATACAACTCTGGTGATAAGATTGATAAATTCAAGGAAATATTAGATGTTAGAGGGTTTACTTAAAACTCTTGCTTAGATTATGTTAAAACCTTTTCTCCTGTTTCCAAAATGAGAATTTTTAGAAATCTTCTAGCTTTAGTTGCTCAACATGGTTGGGAGAGTCACCAAATGGATGCTAAAAATAATTTTTTTAATGGTGAGTTAAAAGAAGAAATTTATATGCATCAACCTAAATGTTTTGAAGAACCTGGAAAACAATTATTTGTGTGTAAACTTAAGAAATATTTATATGTTCTTAAAAAATCTCCTAGATCTTGGTATGCTAAGATAAATAGTTTCTTTCATGAGATTGGTTTCTCTAACTATTTTTCTTATAATGATTTTTTTTTCAAGTATGAAAAAACCATGTTATCATTATTATCTTATTTATTTATGATATCTGGATTACTAGTAGTGATAAGAATCTTATTCTTAGAATCAAAGAGAAGTTAAGACAAAATTTTGAAATGACAGATTTAGGACTATTAAACAATTTTATAGGCATGATTATTTGTCAAAATAACAAATATTTTATTACATATCAATCAAAATATGTTGCTAATATTCTTAAAATATTTAATATGATTGATTATAATCCTATCTCTATTCCTATGGAAGTTGGTGTTAAATTAGATCCAAAACCTTCTTGTGATAAATTTAATTCGACTTTATATAGACAACTGGTTGGTAGTTTAATTTATTTAACTATCACTAGAATTGATATTTTCTATGCAGTTGGAATTGTTTCTAGATTTATGTAGGATCCTTATGGGGACCATTGGAAAATGGGAAAAAGGATTTTAAGGTATATTAAATGTATAATCAATTATAGCTCATGTTATTCTTCTTGTGATGATACAATTCTATTTGGTTATTATGATTTTGACCATTTTGGTGATGTTGTGGATAAAATATCTACTTATGGATATGTTTTCAAGTTGGGTGTAGGTGTAATAACTTGGAGCAATAAGAAGCAACTAAGAACATCTATATTTTGTACTAAAGAAGAGTATAAAAGTGATATGAAAGTAGCAAAAGAAGTCATGTGGCTCAAAATACTATTGGAAGAAATTCATATGGGCGTTAAAGGAAGAACTCCACTTCTATGTGAAAAATAAAGTAGCATAACTCTTCTAAACAATCTAGTCCAATGTCAAATAACCAAGCATATTAAGATTCATATCCACTTCATCCAGGAAAGAGTTCTCAATAGTGATATAGATCTCAAGTTTTGTTCCACTGATGAGTATGCTACAATTTTTTTTACGAAGCCCTTAGGTGCTACATAGTTCTACAAGTTTCATACTATGTTGGTTATTTTATATATTAAATCTTGTGATCATGTGGATGATGTTGATCTCTACCTCTGAATCAACCGAGTATTTTTTGTTTAGCTCTTATGATCATGTGAATTACGTTGACATTCACCTTTGAATCATATGAATTTTAGCCTTTCAGATATGTCCTTGAGGGGAAAATAAGAAATGGGCATGTTGCATGTTCTTCCTTGTGCAACGAAATCTCTTACCATCTTGAATGCGTCAAAGTGGATACTCCTAAGACTATTTCTATGTTGTTTAAGTAAATTGTCATGTATGTGAAGTTTACTTGTAATCGCAGTGAAACATTTGTTATGAAGAGTTTATTAACTCCATAGTCTGATGTAAGTCTTCATCCTTAATAATTTTATCTTGAGAATCTGTAATGTTCTTTTGTATTGCGGTTTTATGGAATTCGTGGATCACTACTTTGAACTATAGAAAAGTAGTGTCTCATGGATTCTCTAAAACCTGAAATGTATTTACAGTTTTTCAAATATTGTATAAGCCTGCATGACACTACTGTAGTGTACCATGGAATTGAAAAACCCATGGGACTCTATTGTAGTGCACCATAGTACTAAAAACCCACAAAAGAAGTTTTTTTTGGGTGCTAGCATAAATCACGTGTTGATTTATGAATTGTAATTCCTTTCGTAACAAAATATGACTTGGCATAAGGAACACAATTTGACATGTTTTTTGCATGTTTCCCTAATTAACATTGAGGGGGAGTGTTATGTTTATAATCTTAAGCAGGAAACTACTTATTTATGAATCCTTCCAAAGATTGTATATTTTTGGTTTATAGCTTATATTAAAAATATAAATATGCTAGACCCAAATAGGCCATCTTGCAAGAGTGGATCATGACAACCCACCATGTGTATAATAAGTGATCTCATTAGGGACGAGTTACACATGTTGTAACATGTATGTGAGTTATATGTGCGAGATGATTACAGATACATGATGTGAATGAGGAAAAACACATGAGAAAATGTATGAGACAATTTTTAATCCCTTTTTGAATGTGTAACTACATCTAGAAATAGTGGGAATGTTGGGTGAAATTTTGTTCTCAATAAAGATAAGTGATTTTCAGTGGGTTTGTTTTACCTTTTATTGTTTTCCCACTTATATATTTTGTCTCTATGTACATTTAATTTTTTTTTCATGTTGTTTGTATTCTATAATATGCATTATAAACATCTAAATTTATGTTCTTAAAGATTTCTCTTCATAAACTATAATCTTCAAAAATTTATATTATGAATTTACAATTTGTAACATTTTTCATCCCTTAAATTTCCTAACATAACATGTGTGGTAGATTTGGAAAGGATTCCATTCACATTATATTTTACCTCCTCATCCTCTAGAGATATTGTTGTCTTGGTGTGCATCTCATTTCTTTCTTGGTACTCTTCTTCACTCCTTTCTCCTTCTTACCATAACCAATGATTTGGGTTTTCCTTGGATGTTATTGAGGTAAAGTATTATATTTGAAGTAGTTCAAACTCATTATCACTTTTTAATTATCTTATTTATACCACAAACTTCTCAATGTTTTCTCATATGAGGAATCTACGGTATAACCAAAATGTACCCTTCCTTTCCCTATCCTTGTGCACTACCCATGTGTGAAAAATATTTAGTCATCCATAGGAAAATTATCACTTAATAAATCCACCATTATCTTATTTATTTCCAAAATATGTCGCTTCAAATAATATCCTCACATCTCATGGAAGAAGTTGAACTTAGCTTTGTCGATGCTAGAGAAATGTATTACCATGTATTCAAGAATGTAACTGGAAAGTGTACCTTTCCACTAGTAATCCACAACTTGTATCTAAGTTAAATTATGTCTTGAAATTGTCTTAGTGCAATTAAGAGTATAAGTGTACATCATCCTGAGATTCAAACTTACCTTGGCAATAAGAAACTAACTAAGCATATAAATTTACTAGTAGTTCACTGAAGAAAGTTTCTTAGAACACATCGTACATGTTATTTTCCATCCAAGTCTTGGAGAAATTTAGAGAATAATTCTCCTAGATAGGATGTATTTACATGAATGTTTCTTCTAGTCTATCTTTCCAATGCTAAATATTATCTTACACAAGTTGGAACATTTTGTGCCCACATCACCATATTCACACAATTATAATGGGTCCTAGAAACAAAACAAAACTATTTCATGTCTAGTATTACCACTTTACAAACTATGACATGCATGAAAATTTTGTTACTTGGAAAACTTAGTGTAAGGTTATCACCTTGCACTAACCTTTCCCACTAAGGAAAAAACCTTAACATTCTCATTTGAGGGTTGAGGGAAATTGGTTTTAAGGGGACCAAAAAAAATCCGTACATAAAGATACCAATTTTAGCAAAAAAACCAAAAAAAGCCATGGAGGCTAAGTCAAAAAAGACTTGACAGCATAACCACCACAAAAAAGAGCCAGACTACCTTAAAGTATGCATATTAAACATTACATTTTTTGATAAAAAACCTAAAAAGAGAAACCAACAGGAACAAAGGAAAAAGGGCAACCAAAGGCCAACCATTAGTTCTCCATAGCCTTGTTATGGGATCTGGTGCTCAACCCACCATCCTTCTTCCCTGCAACTTTAATGATCACCCACTTAGGTCTTTTCTCCTCCTTTTCCATAGTCTAGGTGTTCACATTCACGGGATATTTTAGGATTTCCTCCTTCTTGTCCTTAATTTGGATATTCACGGCCTCCATATCCAAACCCTCATCAGTCTCAGAATCTTCATTGTCAGAACTACTAAGCATGAGCTTCATATTAGGCTTGTTGTCCTCCTTGGCCATTTGATCTTAAAGGATAGAGATCCTTTGTTCCTGCATGAAAAAATCTTCTTGAATACCCCCAATTCTCTTGTTCTGGACCTCAATTTTATGATGGCACTCCTTCAATTCCTATATCAAATTCTTATTAACAGTGAGAATAGTATCAACAGTCGACTCAACACACATCAATCTAGCCTCCCATTCCACAAAATCCTTTTCCCTGTTACCAGAACTCTCACCCACATTTTGAACCCCCCCTTTCAAGTTACACAAAATGTCCACTATCCCCTCAGAAGTGTCTTTCCCTTTCCTTTTCTTCATACATTTGAGGGTCGACGCAAGGGTTTCGTGGTCAGAATTAGGATCACTCTTGAGCATAGGTTGAGCCAGGATAATGGGTTTTCTTATTTGGACTAGCAAAATAATCAGGCCTTGATGGAGAGGGACATCAATTTTCTTATTTTTGAAGTCCTTAATAGTGGAAAGTAGGGACCTATAGAGGAAGAAATCCAGACTCATGATTTGGTTTCTATGGAAGAAGTTTAAAATAGAGAGATGATGAGAGAAAATATTCCAGAATTTTCCTTCCAAAGTCAGGTATTTCATGACCACTAAGTAGACATTGGCCCAGTGAATCAGGGAGGAAAATATGGGCTATACCATCATCGTAGGCAAACAATATGTGCTCACTAGCCTAAAAAAAGTGGCAATCTCATGTTTCTTGGAGTTTTGTCCTTATATATTTTAAGCCCATCCATTATAATACCCATTATATCAGCTATGGAATCCTCAGAGACCCTAATTTGAACCCCTCTAAAACTAAATCCCCCATCAATCCAAAAATTTCCAAAATCAATAGAAATCGTAGGGTCATTACCTTTAAGGTGCCGAATATACCTAGTGAAGCCCCCTTTGTGTAGTAGTTTCCACAAGATAGAGTAATTTTTTAGGTGAAGGAAGGTAGTAGGCTTTGTTCAAACCCTGTTGCCTCCCATATTTTTCTTATTTTTCCTTTCTTCGAGCACCAACCAGTTGCAGTCACCAATATCAAAAAACTTGAGTAAATTCCAAATCAAATGAATCATAACCTTTTCCAAAAGGAAGAAAGTCTTTTCAAAATCCCAAGCGTGTGAGTCTTGGTCACTCATCATTACACAACCTCCTAATATGTGTCATCATTAATCAAATTTTTAATATTTTTCCCAAGGAATACATGTCCCTGGCCACATCATCAGATCAGACATGTCATTTCCTTGATTAGCAAGTGCATCCACAGTTTATTACCATCTCTGTAAGTGTGTTGGATGTCCACTTTATCAAATGATTCTAAAATTCCACAAGCCTCCTTGATAATGTTGATGAGTTTCCACCCACACTTACTCTGATCCTTAAGAGCATTAATAACACACAAGGAGTCACCTTCATAATGATGGATTTTAAACTTAGATCTTGCACATCATGATGCCCCAGAGCATAGCCTTGGCTTCCGCATAATTATTGGTATGATTACCAATGGGACTGGAATAGGCTCTGATACATCTACCCATGTGATCACGAATCAAACCTCCTCCTCTGGAAACATTATCCTTCTATTTGGCCGAGCCATCAAAATTGAGCTTGAAGTTGTTGTCAGGGGGTTTTGACCATTTAACATTGTGGATGACCTTCTCCTTCACAGGACTGTTAGGAATGATGTCCATGTTACTGAGAATGTTTTTTTCCCAATCCGGGCACTTTTTAGACTATTTGGTCTTTAAAATCTGAGCATTATCTTTAAGGGATTGTCTCACCTTTTCGATAACCTTCTCTAGACTGGAAACTTTGTTCTTGAAAATCCTATTATTTCGTTCTAACAATAGTCCCCATAATGTGTGAGGGAGGGAAAGTTTCCATATTTCCTTAACTAGATCATGCTGAAAATTGAAGCTCCATTGATTAAGAAGAAGGGCCACATCCCCGGGAAGGACCATGTGTAACTTAAAAATACTTAGGAAAATAGAGAAGACTTGAAAGGAAAAGGAGCATTCCAGGAAGAGATGTTGAATTGAATCTTCATTACATTTACAAATACTACATCTATTAGTGATGATCATTCCCCTTTTTCTTATCTTATCCATAGTTAGGATCTTACCTTTAACAACTTCCTAGAAGAAAATATTGATTTTGGGAATAAGATTCTTATTCCAGACCTTCCTCCAGAGAGTATTGGGTTCAATATGCTCAAAATTTAACAGATAACCAAACTTAACTCCATACTCCCTGTATCCATGGTTCTCCAAATCAACTCATCCTGAGCTCTATCATGGGGTATATGATAATCTTTAAGGCTCTTATTTAGGTTTTGAAAGGGCTATAAATCCCCAAGGTAGTGGGGGGAGGAATGAGGGGGATCCACTTCCTCTCTTCATTCCAATAGTTGCAAACCAATTCTCCATGTTCCTGGTTAAATAATGGCCAAAGATCACTCCATGGCTCTTCATTTTTAGGGCTCTATCCTTGATCCATGGGTCCTCCCAAAATTTAATCCTAGTTCCATCACCAAGATTCCATTTACTTCCTTTTATCAACAAATTTCTAGTTTGGCATAGATTATTCCAGAAAATAGAACCTCTAGGAAGCTCCAAATCAGAGAAGAGAGCCAAAGTTCTACCAAAGGGCCACAAATATTTCTCCTTCAGGATTTTAACCCAAGTTCCCTCCTCTCTGTGTGTAATCTAATCCAACCTTAGCTATTAGTGCTTGATTCATGAATTGTATGTTTTTAATCCAAGACCACCCCTATCCTTAGGTTGAGTGACTTTATCCCAAGCAACTAAAGGGATTCTATTCTTTTCCTTTGATCCAGTCCATAAAAACCTTTTCTGTATGCCTTCAATAGCTTTCTTGACTCAAATTGGCAAGGTAAAGATGGACATAATGAATAAAATAATACCCTGTAGACAAATTTGAAGGAGCTGATTTTTTCCAGCCTGTGAAAGAAATAACCTTTCCAAGAGGAAAATTTTTATGAAATATTTCTATTAATTTATTCCAACCTCCTTCCTCTAACGTTTTTCCCACAAAGAGGAATTCCAAGGTATGTATTTGGGAGGGCCTTCATGGTGCACTCCAGAATGTTTGCAAGCATATTTTTCTGCTCCTCCCCCACATTAATGAAGAAACATGAACTCTTTCTAAAATTTATCCTCTTCCTTGTAACTTTTTCATAGTGTTTAGTGATGATTTTAAAGGCCCAAGCCTCTTGAAAAATTAGTTTGACCAAGAAGAACCATATCATCCAAAAACTACTGTAGAATTGATTCTCAACTCCATGTGCCACTTTAATACCCTCCATGATACCATCACTTTGGCCCTAGAACATAAACCTACTTAAAGTTTTAACAACTATATTATATAGGAAAGGTGGTAGGGGATCTCCTTGCCTCAAACCCCTTTCTGATTTGAAGAAACCATTGAGCTTACCATTAATTATAATATAAAAGCTTGGGTCTTTAATGTAGGCTTGGATCATTTTGATGAAGTGAGGATGGTAACCCAGTCATATTAAAAGGGAGTACAAGAAATCCTAGGAGATCTTGTCATAGGATTTTTGCATGTCCATCTTTACAATCATTTCCTCCCTGCTTGAGAGCTCCACAGAGTGTATCATCTCATGAATAGTGATTATGTTTTCCAAAATTTGTCTGTCAAGAACAAAGGCTCCTATTTTACCTAGGTTAATTATGCATTGCACATAGTTAGTTTGATAATTTTTTAATTGTTATATGGTTATATTTATTTATAACCTTCTATATTGTTTTATTCAAACATACGTGAGTTGTTATATTATTTTAACAATACTATTGTTTGTATTGTTTCACGGTTGTACCCGTGAAACCTATTTCTTTGGTTATATATAGCTGTACAAAATGTATAAATATTGTAGCACAACTATTGTAAACATTGTTTGATGATTAATATAATCTTTTAGGCTTCCATCCCTATTTTACATTTGGTACCAAAGCAGGAATCTGGACCTGTGAAGCAGAGAAGGTTGGAGAGAGGTTGCAGTAGGAAGAGAAGTGTCTTGGAGAAGAATTTACACTCCAGGAGACCCTGTGTTGCCTCCAACAAATTCCTAGACATCCATGCATCCCCACAACCCCCTGTTTCATTCCAGGTGTTTGGAACGCAATTGTTTTTTAGCACTGGTGCACCCTGCACCAGGAAAAATTTGCTGCAGGAAAAGAAATTTTAAAAAAAATCCCCATTAGGGGTTTTGTCACTAAATTTGGTGACAATTTAGTTACTAACTAACACTAGCTTACAACACCAAATTGGAGGATCCCTGCACCGAGTTGACCGAGCTCAGACAGAAAAAGGATGTGTGTCATACATTGAGTTGGGGTCGTTGAATGTTCCACAGAGTTGAAGACCGAGTTGCTTTCTTTGGCGGTCGAGTTGATTATTGAAGACTGAGCCCAATTAGTTATTGGCCGATTGAGTTTTGAAATTCACCAACGAGTGATCAACCAGTGTTCACAAGCCTGAGCCATGAGCCACAATTATTCTTGGATGAGTTGATTTATCATTGGTGTGTCCATTTCTAACATAACCCCGAGCCTATTCTTGAGCCAAATTGGATTCAAACCGAGTTCGCATTGGATCGACCACTCACCATTCAAAAAATACATGGCCAAGTTTGAAAGTAGATGCCACAAACAAACCAAAGAGGATGGAGTCAAACGAATACAATAGCAGATCCTATAAATAAAAATTAGAGCATCACCAAAATATAGTGATCCTTCGCATTACATTGCATGATACACATGCCAACACAGAGATCAATAACAAAATCTGAGATCAATAAAAGCAAGCCAAACTTGTCAACACAAAACAATCAATAGAAAAAAAAATCGGTGGATCCAGTAGGAAAAAAAAATCAAACAAAAAAATAAAGGAAAAGTGAAGGAAGATCAGATCCATTTCAAATCTTGCAACATAAATGCCTGAACCCTAAAACCCTCCACATCATCACCACGTGGATCCTCCACAGCCACATTTTTTTCAAAGGTTAGTCAATTGATTTGAATTTTTCAAATACAATGCTTCATTTTGTATGCATAAGCACTTGGTGGTGCCTAGTTAGATAAGTGGAAGGCTTTTGGTGTGGGAGGTTCGGGGTTCGACCCCCACACCCAAATTACTTTTTAAACCATTTTGACATTTAGTGGTGAAATTGGTAGAATCGCCAACTTTAGAGGCAAAAATAGCGGAAAAACCTCCTTTAAACCCCTTAGTGATAACTAAATCCACTACTAAAATAGCGAGAAAAAATCTTTAAAAGGGTCAAAAAAATTTTCCTACTATGCTTATTTTTTGATTCTAGACAACATTTTCCAAAGGAGGGACACTAAAAACTTCGTTTTGAGCTATTTTTTTATGGTTTTTTCTCATAGAGCTCGTATTGGGCTCCGGAGGCCACCAGGGCCCCGAAAAATAAAAAAAATTTTGCCTGTCATTCAATTTTTCAAAAAAATTGAATGTAATTGTATACTTCAGTGTATTGTACTAATTTGCAGGTTGTCCATAGTCAACCACAAACATTGTAAATTCTCAAAAACTGGCAGAGAATTGTAATAAAAAATAGTGAAATTTGGTTCTAAAACACTCACGAGATCCTAGATCTCATTCGTAGCATTTGGTATAAACAGTGCCTCTGGGAAGCACTTACGGGTAAAGTCATCACAACTACTACTGCACTTAACGCCTAATATAGCTGCAACAATGTCATCTGGGCATCGACCCTTTAAATCGATGGGGAGTAATAAGGACACAGTGCACACACTTTGAGCCCTCCCATCCATCTGTGAATGATTGCATGACTTAAATCTGGACTGAGAAATTATCTGAGTATATAGAAAGTTACGCATGTGTATGAGGATATTTCTTTGAGCCAGTGTCAATAATCACACAGACCCCTTTCAGTATTGTCTTGGTACCACGTATCAAATTATTTCATGTACATTAATGCCTCTTTCACATACCATCGGGTATATAGAAAGGGTGAGCTTCTTCCATGTACCGATGGGTATATTGGAAGGGCACGTATATAGAAAGGTTTGGTATATCAGACTGATGGTATATAGATTGGGAGACCATATACCTGGAGTGATAAGAGCCTAACCCTTTGTCAGTTGATTCTACAAAATGGGCACCAATGCCCCCAAATTCTTTCTTCTAGATTCACAACTACTCAGAGGAAATAACTATGCAGCATGGAAGACAAAAATCAAGACACAACTTGAGTTTGAAGAGATATGGACTGTTGTGAATGGTACTCTGACCAGATCAACAACTGATACAACACAACAATGACAATTTGATAGATCTGATCAGAAGGCCAAGCTAATCATCTTGTTTGGAGTGTCCGATGATGTGTAACCCCACATTCGAGATGCCAAAATAGCCAAAGAAGCATGGGATAAGTTGAGCATGGTATACGAGGCCAGAAAAAGAATGTCATACTGAATTTGTAGAGTCAGTTACACACACTGAAGTTTAAACAAAATGAGAAAATAGAATCTTTCTTGAGAAGAGTTGCAGAGTTGAGGGCTTCACTTCTAGCCCTAGGAGAGGAGGTCACTGATGATGCTCTCATTCCCATTGTTCTGAGAGCCCTCCCTCCTTCATACCACATTTTTGTGACAACACTAAACTTGTCAGATATGACAGTTAGTTTTGACAAGTTAGTAAACCTACTGCAACAAGAGGAAGCTATGTACAATAAAGATGATGAAGAGGAGAAGGAACTTTCTTCTCATCAGAAATGGAAAGGAAAAGGAAAAGGAAAACCTAATTCCTATCAAAATTCCCAATATCAGAATCAACATCAGCAAGGGGACAAACAACAAAAGAAGAAATGTCATATCTGCAAAAGAGGACATGAATTACAAGATTGTTGGTATAATACATACAAGAAAGGTTCATCAAGTAACTCTGGACCACAACACCAACAATATCACAAGGGACATACTAACTACAATCAAGGGTAGAAAAAGGGGAACTGGAAAAGAAAACCCCATCAGCAAGGAAATATTGTTGAGCAAGAAGAACATTCAGATACTGAAGACTACTTGTACACTGCTCGATCAAGTGAACCCTCCACATCATCTAGTGATGTCTGGTATGTTGATTCAGAGCCACTCGACACATGACCAGACCACAAAGACTGGTTTACTTCAATGAGGGACACACCTTCGAAAAAACATGTTTCGTTAGGTGATGATTCTTCATACATGGTATAGGGGATTGGGAACATTTCTCTACCTCTTGGTTCACGCAACTGTAGATTATCAGATGTACTATATGTCCCTGGGTTGACTAAAAATCTGTTGTTAGTCAGTCAACTCCTTGATCATAACTTGAAAATTGACTTTGATAGTCATTCTGGAAAGAAAATGTGTTTAATTCGAGACAAATCATGAGGCTCAAAAATAGTTGCAAAATCCTCCAATGTGGGATGCATGTTCCAGCTTGATTTTGTCCACAGAAATGATCAGGCACTTGTGGCTAAGAACTCTACCTCTGCACAATTGTGGCATCAGAGACTTGGTCACATAAGTTTCAAGTATCTCGAAACACTTCACCAACACAATATGGTAAAAGGATTACCATCTCTCCAGAAGGATACAGAACAAGTGTCCTCACTGCCTAGCAGGAAAACAACACAGAGCTTCATTCCAGAAGAGTACTTTTCGAGCTCATGGTAAGCTTGATCTGGTTCATACCAATCTTTGTGGTCCAATGCAACCGAGTCATTCTGGATTTCAGTACTTCATGCTTTTTGTTGATGACTATTCAAGAAAAATGTGGATTTTTTGTCTTCACAAGAAAAGTGAAGCTTTTGAAAACTTCAAGAAGTTCAAAGTGGTTGTTGAGAATGAAACTGGTCATCACATTATAACTCTCCGCTCAGATCAAGGGGGGAAATCACCAGTGATGAGTTCAAATACTACCTACAATCTCATGGGATTCATCGACAAATGCCTCCTCCACACACACCACAAAAAATGGTGTTGTTGAGAGAAGAAATTGTACTATCATGGAAATGGTGTGATGCATAATCGATGATTCTGGACTAGCAAAGACATTCTGGGTAGAAGCAACAAAGACAATAATGTATTTGTTAACAGAGTGCCCATAGTTTCTCTTGATGTAGTAACACCACAAGAAGCATGGTAAAAAGGAAGCCATCTTTTGCACACCTCAGAGTATTCGGGTGCAAAGAAAGTATGCACATACCCAAGCAGAATAGAAAGAAATTGGATATGAAATCACAAAAATAATCTTCATTGGGTACAATGAAGAAAATCTTGGGTATAGATTGATGGATCCTAAGACCAGGAAAGTCTACACCAGCAGAGATGTTGAGTTTTTTGAGAAGAAGGAAGAAGAGACTCCTCCTCCAGACTCACCTGATGTAGATTTTTCACCAGTTGTAAAAAATGAAGTTGATGTTCCCACAAATGATGAAAGTGATTATGGGGATGATGGTGATGATCTGATAGAACCACAACCTAGAGGCACAGTTCAACATATGCCCAAGTGGTATACTAGCATGTTACAAAATGCAAGAATAGATGCTCTACTAGATACATCCACCACTAGACCAAGGAATCACAGTAAAGCATGAGAAGAAGTAAAATTTTCTTTTATGAGTAGAGTTATTGAATCTGATGAGCCATCTATAGTCTAGGAATCCCTACATTCAAATCTTGGAAAGATGCCATGGATGTTGAATATAACTTAGTGATGAAAAAAACACTTGGTAGCTTGTCGATCTTCCACCAGGGAAGAAACCCATTGGATGTAGATGGATATTCAAAACAAAGTACAAAGTAGATGGGACCATAGAAAAGTATAAAGAGATACTAGTAGAAAAGGGGTATGCACAAAAATAAGGCATTGACTACGAGGAGAAATTTTCTCCCACAGCTAAGATAAAAATGATCAGGATGATTGTTTTCTCTAGCTACACAGTTTGGTTGGAAATTCCATCAGATGGATGTAAAAAGTGCCTTTCTTGAACTGAGATTTAGAAGAAGTCTACATGACTCAACCTGAGGGATATGTTGTACCTAGTCAAGAAGCAAAGGTATGTAGACTCAGGAAATATCTGTATGGCCTCAAACAGGCACCCTGGGCATGGTACATCAAAATTGATGAGCATCTCATACAACATGGATTTGTTATAAATCCATATGATCCCAATCTCTACCTCAAAAAGAAAGGGGGCAGATTGTGATTGTTGTTTCTATGTTGACGATCTAGTCATCACTAGTAGTTCAATGAAGATGATCAATTCAATGAAGAAAGATCTTAACCAATCATTCAACATGAAAGATCTTAGGATGATGTATTATTGTCTTAGATTGGAAGTATGTAAGAAAGAGAATCACATATTTGTTTCTCAATTGAAATATACCAAGAAAATGCTCGAGAAATTTAGGATGATGGATTGCACACCTATTGCTACACCTATGGAGAACAGATTGTAGTTATCTCATTCAAATCCATCTCCTATGGTAAATGCCACTCTCTATCGGTAGTTGATTGGGAGTGTCATTTTCCTAACCTACACTAGACCAGATATCAACTTTACAATAAGCTATCTATTCAAGTTCATGTAGGAACCCAAATTTTTTCATTGCAAGGCAGCAAGGTGCATCTTGAGATATCTTAAGGGAACAATGGATCTTGGTCTAGAATATAAGAAGAACTGTAATATTCCCATTTTAAGAATTTAGAAACAAGGATTTTTTTTGAAACATAATGTTCTATGTTCTAAATAAAATATCATTTAGAACACACATTCCATGGCAATCAATCTCATAACAGATAACCAGATGTAGTTTTAATGACTCGGTATGCTACCGATCTCTCATTCCATGACTCGGTTACCAACCAATCTCTCATGTTAACTTAAAGTATAGAATACTTTATGTATACTACATATACTTGGTTCTCCTACCCTATTCCGGGTACTGAGTGATCTGTCTAAAGAACCTATCTGAATATTTGTTACCAATATTCATCTGATATCACGTTGCTTTAAACTAGGTGACATAGGACAACACAACCAGCAGCTTGCGATACTTTGGCCAAAGATTTTCAACATACTGTTCATGTTACTATTCCTAGATGACATACTCATCATTCTAGAATACATCCTTCACCTCACTCTTCTGTTATCTAGATTGGTCTATACTGACTACCGTCAGTCCACTTGCCCAAGGTTTAACCCTAGTCCAGGTTAGAAACATAATTTATTATAAGAAGACGCTCACAATGCCTTAGGGTATATGGGCATACTCAGTTGACCTAAGTCAACCGGATGTGCCAAGGTACCCTGAGGCATTGAAAGCTACTACCTATCCTAAACATGCTACTAACTTGAGCTAGAGAGAAAATGAGTTCAAGTCCTTATTTGTGTGTAGATCTAGATGATCAATGCAGAAGGGTGTTGCCACATGTCAACTGCAATGTTGTATCCTCAAGAAGACCCATGTCTTCTCGAAGGTACAGTCCTATAGTTGGCATGTGCCAACATCCTACAGAAACTACCTCATCACGATGTGCATACCCCAAGGAGGTTATTAATACATTATTAATTTGGATTATTACACAGATTACAACAACCCTACTAAACCCTAATACAACACTCCATAAGTCCTTTTCTATATTTGATTCAATTAGTTATTAAATAAATTCCTTAACTTAAGATTACTTTTTATATTCACTTTACTTGGCTTAACGAATAGATATCCAAAATAGGACAACAACATCATAAGTTCCATTATAATGTAACTTAACCATTCAAAGAAGGTGTAACCACCAAATAGGTTCAACTATAGAAGACTTTATAGGAAATGAAGTCTAATGATTTAATGATCATATCACCATTCTTTAGATTACATTCCTTTGAGTGAGGAAGAGTCTTCCTCTACATGATTAAGTGTTAGGGTTTGTCATACCCTTCTTATCTTTCACAATTTCTATAGTTTTACTGCATATTCATAACACATTCCATTACTATGTTAGAATTGTTTAGATAAAGATCGTTATCTTATGCAACTTAACAAGCTGCATCTTAATAAGGGAAATTAAACTAATTCCCTTTATCCAACAAATCAAGTTTATCTGAATTAAGCATATAATAGATATGAAGAATATCATCAAGATAGGATTTCCATTTCCTTTATAAAATACAAGATAATTTATACAACCAATACAAGTAAATCTCAAACATCCAATTCATCATTATAAACTTGTACATTTACAAGACTATGCCTTTCAGGCATACTGTTTAACATATAGTCTCTATTCCAAAAATAATACAACTTTTATTTTTCAATACAATTCAAGAATGAATCGAAACTCTTTACATAAGATACAAAATTAAATAAGCCAATGCATCATGAAAGTTCTTGTCTTCTTTTATCACTTACGATGTCCATATGCAAAAATTGCTAGCACGGGTTAGTTCAATGAACTGAGCATGATAAGCACTAATCATTAAAATAAAGTGCTTTCCACTAATTGTTTCATTAATCAACTCTACTTTTATGAAACAATTAATATGCATCATACCAATAATCATAAGTAATAACATCAAGAAAGAAGTACAATTAAGAGAATTTGAATTCACTTTTAAGAAAAGAGCATAATTTAATCTGCAACCTCATAATTATATCACAAGACTTAATTGGTCCTATCAATTACTTTAAAACAGTCAACAAGTCTTGTCCTTCAATCATTCCATAATCCGTAAGAATAGAAATACACATTTATCTTTTCCAAGCAGCAAAAGAAGTTAGTTACAACATAAGCTCATGTTAGTATGCTTCTTCTTCCCATATAAACCAAAGAAGAGAATCAATACATACCTATTCCTCAGACACAATTCCTCTAAAGGAAAGAATTAGGTTTAGTACAAACAATACTGCCTCAGTCCAAGATATCAATATAAGGAGTCCATAAATAAAGAGGCAACATCTAACCAAGAATCTCAATTCAATCCAAGCAGATTTAAAACAGTCCAACTAAAAGTCTTACTAACTTCTGTATATTAACATATTATGATTCAAAGGTCTGGAACCAACCTTTCCAAAAATCCAAGCTATACTCCAGTAAAATAAATTCTCTTAACCAATCCACAAGAAGTTCCCATCTCAGAAGAGAGTCAATTAAAGAGAAGTTCAATCAATGAACTTATACAGTCAACAAAAAAAGGATCTCAAACTGAAAAGGACCCAATCAATATTTCATTTCATTTATACTATGAAATGAAATCCTTTATTAAGTACAAACTTAGAAATTCTTTAGCTAGTTCCCAAAAGAGAACTCAACAGAATGCACAGTCAAAGAATGCACATTACCAACTTCCATTACAAAAATTACAAAAAAAAGACCTATTTCCATTCACCCAGCTCAAGTTCAAATTCAAACTCTAAATGAATTTCACAGTGCCATCTCTAAACAACATATAATACCCAAGAGATCCTATTTACTTCCCTGTCTAAAACTCAGAGATCCATTCAAGGAACCCAACAAGGAATAGAAATACACAACAGTGCAAGATAGACAAGGGTCAATAAAACTCATGGACCCAAAGACTGAATTTCCAAGCATTCAGAATAGGGATACAATATCCCTTCATACTACACTAGCATACAAGGTTTAAATTCAACATTCAAATAAAACCCTCGAATTAGATGAAAGATCAGAATGTAGTAAGAAACTAAACAATTTGTTTATGACAAGTAATGTCCCAAACTTCTTCCAACTCGACTGAACAGAATCACCACAAGCCTCTCAAGTTCCATTCAAAGGCTTATGATAGGTAGGAATTTGTTCAACATCAAGACAAAAAGGAAGTAAATAATACATTCCAAAAACCTCTACAACTGATACGACTGTCCCATAATGGAACATAGTTCCAGTCCATATATTTCAAGAATAAAATAGTCAAGCTTCCCACAAGACATGGGTTCACTCAGGGCAGAGAGGAAGAAGGTACATTCCTGAAATTCACATGCCCTATCAAGTTTGAGAACACAGTTCATCCTGAAGGACAGAAGAATACAACCATTCCCTCACAAGAAGCAAAACAGAGGAGGTTTCAAAGAGAAATTTCACGGTCTATGTCCGACCAAAACAGAACTCTCAAGACCCCTTTGAGCAGACAGTCTGAAAAGAGAATAAAGCTTTTCAAAACCAAAACCAACCAAAACCCAGCTCGCGAAACAAGTAAACACATCAACTCCCACATAGATCCAAAACACACAAAAATAGAATACCTGTACAATGTCGAGTATGAACTTCGAACATAAGTTCAGACTTTACCAGACTCTAACACCGGCTTAGTCAACACAAAAATCCAATGCGAGTCTAGTATTCATAGTTCCATAATTAAGAATAAGACCTTAGCTCTGAGTAAAAGTACAGAGAAAAACTCACAACTCAACTACAAGTTCAGCATAAGAACTAAATATAAGTACAGTGTCGAATACGAAGGCTCAACCAAAATTTCAGATCTACACTAAGTTCCATTCAGTCCAAAACAAACACAAGGCCCCAACAAAAGCTCATAACAAAGCACAAAGCTTCACACAAGCTTAGAACATCCATGAAGCTCTATTACAACTCCCCGAAACACAAAACTTAAATAGAGATACAAAACCAAACAAACAACAATGCCAGTTCAGAATGGCCAAGGAACTCTACTACAAACTCAACAAACTAATGCTCTTAATGATAGTTCAGAATGAAACATATGGCAACACGTGTATGTTCAGACAACACTAGACTTGAATACAAGCTACAGAGCTTTCAAAAACAAGTTCATTTGAATACCACCAAAAACTAGTACAGATAAAGTTCTCAAAGGTGACTATTAACAACAAAGGATTAACATTCCAAAAACCACATAGATTTCAAGAAAACATGCAAGTAAATAACCAGATACATCATGCAAAAATATATATATCCAGTGACCAGAGTTGTTTTAATGAATCATTTAGAAGAAAGCAAGAATCTTAATGGGTAGAGCCTATCATGCCTGATAGTGCCTCTACCAATTCGAAGAAGACTTCCAGCCGAGTTTACAACACCTCTTCTTCTCCAAGAAAGATCAACCAACAATAATATTTTTCCACCATGCCTCATATACTTTCCTCGAATCGAAAATAGATTAGAGAAATAAAAAATAGCCACAAAGTGCAGATCAAACTGCTGGTTCAAAGAACCAGATAGCTCCATGCAGAGAAAAAATCGTGAAGCATGCAAAGCAAAACAACCCCCAACAAATCTTCCAGCATGCCTTCC
The DNA here is from genome assembly GCA_019776745.2 of Taxus chinensis. Lineage (NCBI taxonomy): Eukaryota > Viridiplantae > Streptophyta > Pinopsida > Cupressales > Taxaceae > Taxus > Taxus chinensis. The sequence goes on along the minus strand of JAHRHJ020002608.1, from coordinate 137,467 downwards.
AAGACGGTTTGCTCACAAAACCAAGGTGAATTAATGACATTAAATTGTATATTCCTGCCTACCTCTCCTTGCCACCGCCATCCAAAGTTGGTGAGACCTAATTGAACTTCCACATGCATTTCCAAACTTAGTGATGCCTCCACGTAGGTTCCACTAAATTTCCATGTAATCACCAAATCTGGTAGTACTCTGCCCTATTAAATAAAAATCACATCTCATTAATAGCTTAGGAACCACCGCTTAGCTCCCACTTTCCAATCGACCCATAGGTTCCCTTTCATACCCATTAGTTTAGGATAGATACAATTTTCTTAGGTTAGATCTTAGGTTAATTTAAAAGTATAACCTTAGGATATAACCTTCAAACAATAGATTGCCACCTAGGTTAGGACATAGATTAACCAAATAGTGTAGGAAATAGGTTAGAAATAACTTAGCATCCCTTAGGTTATTTCCCTTCATGCTAACTTAGTATTAACAACTTAGGTTAGGATGTCATCCCACGTAGAGTGGCATAGAAAGAGTTAGGAAAATTTACCTGAGTCTCGAATCCCATTAGGATAGACCTTATGAGATCTAGGACACATTATATTTTCTCTTTCTCAAGAATCCTGAAGAAGGTTTCTTTTTGCCTTTAACGCCATTAAGTTCCCTGCAAGGGTCAATCAAGAAGAGCTGAGCACAACACAAAACAGAATGCAGGAATAGTCTTTCAAGATAATAAAGAATTTGCAACCAACACAAGTTCAGTCCATTATGTATTTTAACCAATGAATGTTAGTTTACCATACAATCTATTAATAAGATTTAAAACATTCCTTGGATCACTAAAATTGATCCAAGGATGAGTCAGTCAAAAGAGATAAGTTTGCAACCCTAAAAATCTGATTGTAGCTTATCAACAAGAAGTGAAAATGGATTCCTGAAAGCCATACCATTTCAGTCCACTGAATCCAAGAGAAAAGATGATTTATCCATAACAAGCATGATTTTCAACCATCAAGGAAACATACCTAATTTAAGAAAATCACATGCCAACGCTTGTAATGCAAAGAGAAATATAATAGTTTGTTCAAGGTGTTACATACTTCCCTCCTAAAAAGAATCATCATCCCGATGATTATCTCATTTTAATCAATGCATTCAGGATAATCAATTTATTCACTTTCTTAACATATGTTTGCAACAATATTGAATTTAAAGTTCCAGAAATCAGCATTCACATAGCTGTTTATTCAAAAACAATAGTTATATGTTCATAACCGATAGACCTATTGACATATAAAGATAAAATCACAAATTTTTATCAGTCATCATAGTCAATTTTGATCAAATAAATATGGAAATATAGTTTTCATATCATCCAGGTTTTCCCAAGTTACACTTTCTTCATTAAACTGGTCCCACTGGACCTTACATTGACTTATCTCACAATTTCTTAAATGCAACTGGCGAGTTTCTAGCACTCGTATGGGTTTAACCATGATTATTCCTGGGTCTTGGACCTGCAAGGAATTCCAATTTAACACATGTGATGAATCTGAAACATATTTCTTAAGAAAATAAATGTGGAAAACATCATGCATTTGTGACAAAGCAGGAGGTAATGCTAAATGGTAAGCTACAGGGTTGATTATTTCAACTATCTCAAAAGGTCCCACATAACGAGGTGATAACTTGGCAGCCTTGCCAAAAGTTATAGAGCTATTTTTTGGTTTAACTGGAAAAAAGACTTTCTCACTAAGTTCAAATTTCCTATCAACCCACTTTAAATCAGCATAACTCTTTTACCTATTTTCTGCTTCTTTCAAGTGCTCATGAATCATTTTAACTTGTTCCATTTCCATAAGGATTTCAGGTCCAATTACCTCTCTATCCTCAATGTTGTCACAACTAACAGGGGTTCTGCATTTTCTTCTGTATAATTCCTCGAAAGGTGCCATTTTAAGAGAGGCATGATATGTGTTATTATATGCAATCTCAACTAGTGGAAGGTACTATTCCCACTTATACTGCTGGTCCATACAATACATTTGTAACATATCCTCTAAAACTTGATTAACTCTTTCAGTCTGTCCATCCGTTTTTGGATGATACGCAGAACTGAAATTCAGCTTAGTTCCTAGATCTGCATTAAGCGCTTGCCAAAACCTTGACATCATTCTAGTATCTTTATCTGATATGATTAATTCAGGTACTCCATGTAATATGAAAAATTTCATGTACAAATCTTTTAGCTAACATAGGAGAATCATCCTTCAGATTACCAATAATAAAATGTGCTACCTTTGTTAGTTTATCCACAACTACTAAGATAACATCATGTTTATTTCTTAACATAGGCAACCTTTGTATAAAGTCCATGCTTATCACTTGCCATTTGTATTGCGGTATGCTATGATGATACAATAAACCTTTTGAGTGCATATGTTCCGATTTAACAAGTTGACACTCAAGGCAATGTGTCACAAAATCTATAACATCCTTTTTCATTTCTTTCCAAAAATATTGCTGTTTTATATTAGCAAGCATCTTTGTAATACCGGGGTGTCCAAAAAAAGGTGAGTTTTGAAATTCTGCTAATAATTTCTTTCTTAAATCATTTAGTGAAGGTATGTATACCCTGTTTTCAAATATTAAGATTCCTTGGTTATTGAATTGAAAAAATTTATATCTTAGATCACTAGGATCTACAACAAGCGTTGTCTTTACTTGTTGAAAGTAAGAATCATATTCCATAACACTTTTTACTTCATCTTTAAATTGAGTTCTCAATGTTTCAAGTGCATAAATGTGCTTCCTACGACTTAGAGTGTCACCCACTCTATTTTATTTACCTTTGATATAATTGATGTCAAAATCATATTGAGATAAAAAATCTAACCACCTTCATTGTCTTGTATTAATATTTGGCTGAGTGAAGATATACTTCAGCCTAAGGTGATCAATATTCAATTCAAAAGGTTTACCAAGCAGGTAATGCCTCCAAACTTGTAGTGCATGAACAATGGAAATAAGATCTAAATCACGTGGAGCATAATTCAACTCATGTAGCTTTAGTTTTCTACTTTCGTAAGCTATGACATGATCATTTTGTAACAAAATACCTCCTAGACCATCATTACTTCTCCATAGGTTTAATATAATTGAAAAATAATCTTCATTACTTCTTTGTTAACCGTCAAATGAAATTTGGGTTTCATAGGTATTAATTTTTGTTTAGTGTCAAGTTTGGTCAATAGCTTATGGACAACTAATTTGGGGTTGAATCTAAACATGTCCTTGTAGAATAAATTTAAAGTGAGTGAATTCTCCAAAAGGATCTTAGCTCAGGAGAAAGTGTAGAACCCAACTTCAGAATCTTAAGGTCCTTGTCTATATCGATGTTAATGTCTATGGTGTATTTTATTAGGTAAGAATTCACTTCCTCAAATTTAGAGGAAGTGAGATATATTTTGAGAGTTTCCTCATCCACCTCAAAAAAGTTGAGTTCATGCTAGGAGGAATTGGGAGCATGTTTCATTCCTAAGTAAGAAAAAGGATGATGCTTGAGAGGGAAAAACATCTTGTGATGAAATAGAGGGATATTTTTTCAGATTATAAGAACCATAAGATTGAATCATAATTCTAAATAATATCCATGGTAACATGTTTTTTCTTATTTTACACATATGTAAGAATATTTTTACTTGACATCCTTCATACTAAAGGTTATATCCTTAAAGACAAGAAAAAATCAGATTTTAACAAATTGATCTGAGGAATAGACTATGAGCAAAGGAATCCATAGTGTTAGAAATAAAATTTCTTTCCATATGAAGGAATAAAATGAATATGAAATCGAAATCCTTATTTCATGCATGATAGTTTTGTAGAGTTGAAGGTGTTCAGATATGGTCTCATATAATTTGAAAACCTGATTGTCAACTAATTATAAATCTTTAGGACTATGATATTTCATTCAAAATATAATTTAAAACCAAAGGCCATGATTATTTTTGTAGGAGAAGTTAGAATCACCCACCCATGCACCTACGCCATAATGACATTCCCCCATCATAATTAAGCATCCATAAATTTGGGGGAAGAAAGGATTGTAAAGTTCCTTAGAGGAATTTCTTCTTGAAATTTAGATACCTTTACCATACAAATGTCTACAAGGTAATAAAAAAGGAGGAATGCTAAACGTAGAAAAATTACCATTCTTGTTAGGATCAAAGGGGAGAGTGATAGATGAATCATTATTTAATATATTAAAAGATCATCCATGGATTTGGTAGATGATGCCTCTATAGTAGAAATATTTTCACAAAACTTGATAAGACATTAACCTACCACACGCATAGATATAAGTGTGGGATAACCTATGACTTATATAAAATTTAGACATGATAATGGATTAACCTACCACATGCATAGATATAAGTGTAGGCTAACCTATGAATTATATAACATTTATACTTGTATTCATTAATTAGTTAGTCATTAGGTATAAACTAATAATAATGAAGGGGTATGACCTTTCAAAATCATACCTATATATATGGGTAAGTAATTACCCCCTAAGGGTGTGAAGAGTGTGAGTTAGTGTCTTATTGTAAGACTTAGGAGGTTGCCCCCTCGAAGTGGCTTAATAATATATTATAAATTCTGGCATATTTGCATTTATATTCAAGTAATTCCATTCCATTTGGTATCAAAGCATTGATTTCAGAAATGATTGGTTTTTCACTATATCTTAATAATAGTTGGACATTTTAAAATATTATTTTACTACGCTTGGAAATATATATTATATAGCTTCATTAAAAATTTCAGAATTTTTCTCGATGTTTTTTATAGTTATTGCCGATATACTATCTTTCATAAAATCAATCTACAGGCCGCATTTTTTGGATTTTTTTTTTATATTTTTGGAAATATATTCAAATTTATGTATAGGTCTATTATTTACATTTTCACATTTTAGGTCATATACATTGAGAATTTTTTTGGTCAAGTTCGGTCAAACAAGAAAAATTGAATTGTGTAAGTGCAATCCCTTGTTATGGAAGGTCCTAAAACTAGGGGTGAGAATAAGAATTTTGATACTCCAAGTAGAAAAACTTATAAAGATGATATGGAATCAACAACAGGGATAGATATATGATCTACTCTTGGTTTTTTCTCAACAGATCATAAAGTGTGACATATCAAATATGATATGTGTAACTTACAATTGCATATAAAAACTAAAGTGGAACATATCAATCTACACTTAGATGATCTTATGCAACACCTCATTCCAAACTTGAATGTTTCTCAACCTCAACCCAATTCAACACATATTTATATACAACCAAACCATGGTGGATCTTCTACCCATGCCAATGTATATAACAATACACATTAGGGAAGGAACATATTTTCAAAAGAAGAAATGCTTAAGTTTGATGGGAAGGATCCAATAACTTAGATCAATCAAATGAATTTTTTTTATGTACATAAAACACCTTGTGGACAGAAGGTTATAATGACATCCTTATATCTCGATCCAAATTAGTTCATTTGGTATAAATGGATTTATACCCAAAAGAAAAAGAAGGGTTTTTGATGTCACTTGGTCAGTACTCATAGATGACATATAATTGCACTACTCTAATAATTTTACAGACAACTACTTTAGCCAGTTATCCAAGTTATGAAAAATGGGGAAATCAAAGGATTATATTCAGCAATTCTAGAACTTATCCTTAAGGGTGGATGATATCTCTAAAAACAACCTAAATGATTTGTTCTTAAGAGGCCTGAAGGATAATATCCAATTGGATGTGCACATGTTCAATCCATGTTCTATATCGAAATCCATGATATTTGCACAATAGGATGGGGAAAGAGAGATAGTAGAAAATATTTATTTCAATACTAATACAAAGCCCATGGGGTCATTACAAACATTCCCTTGACTTACTCGATTGAATCCTCAACAAATTGAAGAAAAACAAGAAAAAGGTTTATGTTTCAATTGTGATAGCAAATGGACTAGGGGACATAAATGTGTTGAAAATAATTTTTTCTACATTAAAGGGGCCAATGAAGATGCAGGAGATGAAGAATAAATGAAGGTAGAAGAGGTGACTAGAAATGATGCTTTTCTATAACACCATCCTGATTTGATCAAAGTTGATGGAAATGTTGTTTTAAAGGGGAAAGACATGATAAGAGATTAACCTACCACATGCATATATATAAGTGTGGGATAACCTATGACTTATATAACATTTATACTTATATTCTTTAATTAGTTAGTCATTAGGTATAAACTAATAATAATGAAGGGGTATGACCTTTCAAAATCATACCTATATATATGGGTGGGTAATTCTCCCCTAAGGGTGTGAATAGTGTGAGTTAGTGTATTATTGTAATACTTAGGAGGTTTCCCCCTTGAAGTGGCTTAGTAATATATTATATATTTTACATTATTTGCATTTATATTTAAGTAATTCCATTCCAATTTTTTTCTAAGGTTTCTACTCATGGATCCTCTATCACTTATTAGAGTATTCATAAAGATATCTTGTAGAAAAATGAATTCACATGAACTTGTAGAAATCAAAATAACTAACAAAAAGTGTAATATAATATTGAACTCACAAGTGCATGAAAGTACTTGACAAAAAAAAAAACAATATGAGGAAAATCCAACAACCACAATATCCTCTAATACACCACCTGAATAGATCAAAAATGAAAATGTACACATATGAGAATGAATTTATAACTCCTCCATGAATGGTGGAAAAATAACCCAAAATAGAAATGTAACTCCCACACTTGGCAAAGTCAAACAAAGAGTTTACTCTCAGTTAGCTTACAATGATAGCCAAGTGTAAATCCTATGAATAAGTAAACCTAAGTAAGCTAACACCATAAGTAGAGGAATAATACATGATAAATAAATATAAGGAAAATAATATCCTACACTAACATCACTTTTGGTTTATCTGTATTTTTTCTTTTGGATCCCATTTGGCTGTTACAGCTAAATATTTTGAAGAAGAAAATTTACCTATCTAATTTTTCAAAATTTCATACTCAATATGAATTATAGGATTCCTTTTGAGGTTTTCCTAGTGTATGCGAAATGTTTGGTATAATTTAAAAATTTCCTAGATACAAAAACTCTACTTCTTGAAATAAAGGTGAAGGAAAGAATTTCATCCTACATATCCAAGATCTTCCTAATAAACATGTTATAATTTGTTTATCTATTTTTATAATGTATAGTTTTACTATGATGGTATTCATGAAAATGTAAATAAGTAGAAATATAGTCTCAATTAGTTGATTTGAGACTATCATAGCCTAATAACATGTTTCTAATTGATGAGACATTGGTCTCCCAAAAAACCAGTTTATACAAAAGTAAAAAGGAAATCTTTTCATGACAACCCCATCATAAATCAAAGGTATCTTGACATAATTATTAAACCCACACTTGAAAGTACAATTTGGGATCCCTCGCTTAGTTATCTCATAGTTGGAGGGGATTATCCTTATGTCAAAGAAATACCCTAGGTCTTTATCATTTCACCTAGGAGGATGTATATAAAAATCAATATTATTACTTTGGGCTTATGGAGGATGGAAAAAATTGATAAAATGGAAAAGGCATAGTGTATCAAGAAGATAATAATGATAAGTGAGATATTTTTTCAAAAAATTGAGAAAGGAAATGTGAGAGAATGTATTCGTTAAAGATGTGATTAGATCATATGCCCCTATTATCTTGGGGAAATTTTGATTTTCATATTGTAAATAAAAAATCAGGGAAACTGTACGTACCCAAAATTGTAGGGTATTGTACCACCAGAACAATGTTACACATGCCCCAATGATGATACAGGTCACCTTGCAAGGTGTTTGGAATCCAGGAGAGCTCTCCAATTATATGTTAACATCCCAAATGATTTATCCATGTTCCTTGTGCTTTGTTTTATTCCTCTTCCTTTCTTTTCTTAGCTTATTTTTTTGTCCTTCAGTGTCAGGGCGGGGGCGGTCCTTCACGCATTTTCCAGCACGCTCCTTTGATCATGAATTGCATAATTTTTCAACTTTTACAGCTTTTCTCAAACTACCTTGGCTCGTATTAATGTTTTATGTTACCTGGAATAGCGTTTTCTTCATTGTTTAATGGTAAAAGAGTTATAATAGGAATTACCTTTGGGTGAATGTGAAATCTATAAATAGCCAGCTTGTTTTCAAGAAAATGGCTCCTCAACTTCTCATTTCCATTGTTTATTCTTTCAATATCTTGTCTAGATCTCATTTTGTTTTCATGTTTACATCCATGCCAGTTTTCTTTTACTGTTAAAAGCCATTCGATCTTCTTTCTTCAGTCTTGTTCATTATTGTTCATACAATTTAGTTTAGAGCAGAGTAGTGTCATTGTTTTTGTAGATTGAATTCATTATAGTTGTAGGGTTGTGTTATTCACAGAAGGTAGATTATAGAATCTCTCGGTACACACTTGTGTTGTATTCCTGCAATAAATCCTGCTAGGAATTGCATACGCAAGCTCTGTCACTTGCATTGTCCCTCTCCTACTTGCATTATATTCGGTCTATATCCAACGCTGCCATTGTTCAAATACCTTTTTCTATTGATGCTAGCATATACACGCTCTTCTAGATTCATGTGAACATGAAGAAGAAAGAGGAGATCATTCTAAGGGGACAAAATTCATACACACTACTGGATTCACCACTATTCCTTTCTACAAATTCTAGTTTTTATCTGTCAAAGTTCTAGTTAAAACATATCAAATAGAGTAGTGAAATATTTTCATTTTAGTTAATCATTTTTGATACAGCTTGCCAGGGAAGCTGTGGGGATTGATAGTTTTTGAGAAACTATTTCATTCCTCATTTCTTGATGAGAAGCTTCTTTCCATTTTAATCAACTATCTCTAGTTATTTAGAATAAAACTCACCCGGCACAGGCAAGTAGTACACTGGGCTTACGTTTTGTTGTTTTTTTTTTTAAGATGGTTATTAGATTAGTTGATCTTTCAATTCCCACTTTCCATCAAGGTACAAAAAATAGAGGAATACATATAGTTTTAGGATATATCTTGCATAATTAGTTTATTTCATTTCAAGTTAGAATTATACTTTCTTGAACTTGTATTGACAACTCACGGGGCAAAAGTGGATGTTTGGGAATACGTTTTTGAGCCAATGGTTGATTAGTTGAACCAAATATTGTTATTCACAATTAGACCAAAATCTTAGAATTCAAGGTCTTCTGAGGGAATACATATTGTTTTACTATAGATCTTGCATAAGAAGTTTATTTCATTTCACCCAAGCTTAAGAGGATCAACAAAAACATAGAAGACCGGACCATAGGGAGCCCAGGGAATACGTTCTGAGTCCAAATCAGTGCCCAAACCAAATTTGTTAAAAGATTTGTTGATAGATCAAATCCTTAGAACTTCAGTCTTCTAGAAGGACCTGCAAAGGAGGAAGACACATTAAGATTGTGATTAACACATAGTCGACAAAGGCCATAATGTAGGCAGATCCCAAAAATTGTGTCCTGCCTTGATTAGATATCCATATGCTTACCTAGCAAGACTATGAAAGAGGATCCAAACAGTTCGCCACTAGTCCCACACCATGTTAGGTACTCCTTGTTCCCACCCTACAGCTTATGAAAGTCTCAAGTTGCCCAACTCCTAGTTCAAAACTTGAGGAGGAAAATACCCCCGAGAAAAATGCACTTCCTAGTTCTGAGCAAACCCGAAGAGGTACTGGATAGGGATATGGACTTTACGGATACTTGGAATTAGGGGTTCAAATCTTCCATATGACCATAGAGGTCCATAACAACCACAAAATTACTAAACTGGTTGTGATCCACAGGTCCCACAACCCAACAGAGGAGCCTACAAATCAACGCAACATTGATGCTGGTCTTCTGGAACATTAGTGTTTAGGTCCTCTCCACTTCCACCCGACATTATCACACAACTGTCATTATTAAACGTTAGTGGTAAATCTCCGTAATCACCTTTTAAAATTTCTAGACTAGACCAGAGAATCGTCCATAAACAGACACCAAAAAAAAAATCCACTGCACATTTAGTCATTCATTTTCATGACCTGCTTGTTGGGAGACATAATATGAACGAAGCACCACATGTAATCTTCCATTGGTATTCCATAAACCCATAAGACTTTTCGGATCATGACAGAACTCGATCTAAATTGATTGGAGCCTTCGAGCAAGTATCCTTGCTGAATGATCTATCACACACAGTTCAGGTTAGGAGGGCCTCTTTAACTTAGATTCGTAGAATGTCCGCAGATATTGCGTGTTGAAGACAATAAGATTACCTAACTAGCTTATTTTCCCATCCCAATGTAAGTCCATCCCCACCGGTCCTCTCGAAACGACTTCGGGAGGTTGGTGCAGGTTTGGGAGGAAGAGTTACTTGTAGATTCTCATGCTCGCATGTCACTTTTCCATCGTTAAAGGAAACAATCACAAGGGATTAGCTAGTTTTGGTTTCATCATGTTAAAATTATAGTTCTAATCATGCCATAATTTATTTCTTTTCTAGCACGGGAAAGGTTAAGATGCCACACTCGTGGTTACTCATAAGTAGAGGCTTTACTGTAATGCCCCTAGAGTATTACTTGATTGGAAATAGTGGAGGTTTATTTTATTAGACAATATGGACACATAGGAAAATAATGGGTTTAATATTGTATCAACCTATGATTAATCAATACTAAGTTTGAATAAATAGCCACTGGAAATAGAAACTGACCTCCTACAAACCAGGAAGTCCTAGAACATACCCAAAAAACAAACCATTTTCTATATCATTACGGGTACGCACTAACAAGGTTTATATTGTTGAAACAATATAACAAACCTATATTATTAATAATGAGTTATCTTAACTCATACGCTTAATAGTATTACAATAGGCTAATAATGAGAGCACTATGATGATTTCTTTAACAAATTCCAACAATTTCACTGGCATTTGGCCAAAGTTCAAAGATAGGAAAATTTTGTGCCCCTGCGGATTCCAGGGGGAAGTCCTCCCTCCTTCAAAGAAGTCAAGTTATGGCACAAGTGGAGAGAAAAGGGGAAAGGAAAGGTGGGAGTGGCATCGTGGGTGTTAGTGGGTTGATTTTGCTTTACACCAATTAAGGAAAAGAGGGAGAAGGAAGGTGTGGCATTACATTTTCCCACCATAGCCATGAAGGGGACATGTGATCCTCAGAGCTTGCTGATTTTGGTCAAAGTCAAAGAAGACCAAGGAGGAACGGGGTGGTGAAAGAATTTAGCGCCTAGCGCTTGAGGGGAAAAAAGGAAAGAAAAGATGTGCGGGTCCGTGCGCCCATGGAAGAAGGGAATCTAAGGGAGAAGGTGGAGTTTCAGGCCATGGGAGGAATTTAGAATTTTTCCCAAAGGCCCAAAAATAAAATTTCTCCTGAACCTCCACCACCACCCCAAGGTGCCACATGGCATGCATTCAGTGGCCGCGGGCTACAGAGGGTCAACATGGAAAATTTTCCCCAAAAATTTATAAAAGCTAAGGGTTTTAAAATAACCCATGCCTCTGCCATAGGCACAAGGGGACATGTGGCACCATCTGATTGGCTGCGGGCCAGCGGAGGGAAAAGTGAAAATTTTCCAAAAATTTTCAAAAAGTTTAAGGGGTAAAATTTATCCGTGCCTCTGCCTCAACCCATGGAAGACACGTGGTGGCCTCTGATTGGCTGCGGGTTGGTGCAGGGAAAAGTGAAATTTTTTTCGAGCCTAAAATTTCAAAAAAATTCTAAGGGCAATTTTGATGGGAATTTTTTGGGTTGCGGGCCCGCTAGGGAAAATTTTCCCAAATTTTCCCGTTAAGTCACAAAAACTTCAAAGTGTCATAACTTGAGCTAGAAAGCTCGGTTTTGGGAAAACAAGGACTTTTCAAAAATCTCTTGATGCCCTCATTGTACAGATAACATCAAATTTGATTTTAAATGAAGTTTTAAGGGTCAATTTTGTAAAAACAATCTGCAGGCATTTATTTGGCAAAGTGACAATTTCTAACTTATAATTTTGATAAAATTAGAACTCCTTCACTCAACATGTCCAACAGACATGGAAGATCAGTATAGGGAGGGTTTAGAGTGTTTTAGGGAAGTCAATTTATCCAATTTGTTCAATGTTGCATTTTTTCGGTAATAGACAAAAAAAATGACTGTGCAAGCTTTGAATTGAAATTCATTAAGTTTTGGGGATTCATTCTTGACTGTTATAGTGAATTTGAGTTCCTTAGGTAGTACTAAGTCTAATTTTCAATGTTTCATAACTTATTGTTTAGTGCAAGTAAGAACTATTCATTTTTATTAAAATGTGGGTTGCCAGGATGAAGTATATTACAGTTAACTATTTCTTTAAATTGGAATCTCCATTTTGTCATTTAAATGTGCATATGATTCCTAACTTAGTCAAATACATTGCTTATTAAATCATCCATCCAATTCTAAATGAAACTACATTTCTGATTTAAGTGTTAATATACATTTTGCAAGGAAACTAACATTGACTTTCATTCCATATGCATTCTTCTTTCAACATTTCAAATAGAGGTTTCTCATTTCATGTAAAATTCAGACTTCCAATAGAGAAGATAGCATATGAACAAGGTAAAATACTTTTGAGAAAGGAATGCAATCCTTCATTGATCATAAATACAATTTTGTTACTTTCTATTTGATTTCAAGCTACAGTATATAGAATAACAACATTGTTTCTTATTCTTTTTCAAAACAAAGATATCATTCTTAGACAGCAAAACAATTCCAATATACAATCCAATTTTGAAACTACTTCAATCTTTTATACGTAATTCAATGACACTTTTACAACATAACACTCTTCCGATTCAATTACAAAATACAAATTACAATGCTTATAATATGCTTTACATTTCTTTCCAAAAACATAAAACAAGTGTAATTCTTCTTTACATTCCTCAATACAACTATAACTTCCATTAACAATGTAATGCTTCACATTACAACATTTATACATTCATGCACTTAAAGTGGGAGAAGTGACATTAAATTACTCAAAGGGAAATGATTGTCATACTATGAAATTCCTCCTTTCTCTAAACAACAACATGCAAGTTTCTTCTTCTTTCATCTTGATCACAACAAGGAAGGGGGAAAGGCAACGCTCTCCACCCAAACAAGACATCTAATGAGAAAGGAGAAGCCATACTTTCCTCATTGGCCCCTAAGCCCCAACCATATTGAAATAAAGTATGAACATCAACACATGGAAAAAAGGTTTCTTCCACAATAAACAAGCATTCCTCACATTGCATACAAAAAATAAAATACATATACCAACAAGACAGTAGTTCCCAACTACATTTGAAATCATACACACAACACCTAGGCTTGATCAAACAAGCCAACAAGAGTAAGAACTATGGGGAACTCCTTATACCTCCCAATTTGGAATTGGGAATCCACCAAAATGCATACCTCCAATAAACATATCAACCCCATAAACCTTATATCTCCCAACCCCTCCTTATGCACCCCCCCCCCCCCCAATTTTATCCCTTATGCCCCCCCAAGAGTAAGAAATGCAAGCAATTTCTTTTCCAAGGTGGATCCCAAACCAAAACTCCCTCCTCAATAAAACAGTGCCCTTGGCAATCCCTTATGCCCCCCATATGAAATCACCATAGCCTTCTCCTACACCATGCCCTAAGGATTCTACCCAACTAGCCAAGAATGCAAACACAAACACCCTTCAAACATGTACGCAAGAGAAGGAAAAGTAATTAAAACACAACTCAAGATCCTACCTCTCCATACTGGAGTTTGTTCCAAGCTCACAAGCTTTCCAAGATGACAAATACAGTCTAAAATTAGTGAGGTTCAAGCAAGAAAAAATACTCCAAGCTCTTCCTCAACAAGTTCTAAAAGAAACAACACCAAAAATACGCCCAAGAGGAAATAGACAAAGTTCCAACAACCATAAACAAGCAAGGAGTTTCACTTTTATAGGAGAGGGAAGAGAAGAGGATGATGTGGATCCATGCGGGATGCCACATCATTCTTGCTCAACCCCAAGATGAAATTCAACATCCTTCACCAAATCATAATAAATAAAATGAAAAGAAATGACTTACACACTCCAAAAATGCCCATACTCCAAAATGACCAAATTTAAAACATGTAAGGGAAGTGCAATTAAAACTTACATATTGTCACTTCAAAATGCATTATAAATGCCTACATTTAACCTCCAAACCATAGGCATGGTTGGTGGATCATTTTAAGAGGTGTGGAACAAGTTTAACTTATCCCGCAAGCCTCCAAATTTGGCCTTCAAGGTCAAATTCGAATTTCATCCAAGATGGAGTGCTTGACCTTCCAAAATCTACCTTACAAGACTCTTACATATTTCTTACACATTCTTAAATGTTAACTTACACACTCTTCCAAAATTATTATTTAAACTCAATAACTTTATTAATTACATTCCATGTCTTAATTAAATTTAAATAAATTTTAACTATATGATCTCTCACATTAATCTATCACATTTAAATTAATTAAATGAAGGAACACATTACAAATAAAATACATACAACAAAAATTTAAAAAGGAACACATAAATAAAACACTTATCCCATGGTCACATATAATGGAGATCCCCCCATGGGAAATCCTAACATAACTCAACACACAAACGAACAACATAGTTGCCATGGTGACCTTATTGATTTCACCCAGAATTTCAATATAGTTAGTCTCAAATCCCCCAACATTGTTGTGATTTTTAACCTACAAAATGTAAATACCTCCTTCAACCTCGTGGTCATATCAGAACATCCTAAATGATATAAACAACATTCCAAGTTCATCTAAACACATGAATCACAACAACATCAAGAATTCAACATCATCATTTTTAATTCATAAATCAACTATATCATCATCAAAAATTACCATACTAGGTCTACTCCAAATATCAAGTGTCACAAGTCCAAATCAATATCCATAATATGTCCCTATCAAACAGTATATCATCAACCACATAGAAAATGTCTCTAGTAACCATCATGCATAATAACTGAATCTAGATCAATAATAATCCATGACCTAACATCTAACCCTCATACTAAAACAAAACATAATAGTGTCCATAATATGATCAATAGTATCAAAATCAGTATCTAAAAGTGTCAAAGGGAAGTGGGCACTAAATGGATAGTGCGGTGTAAATGGAAATGAAAAAATGGGAAGAGTTAAAAATTAAGTTTGTGCATACATTCAACTTATCCTCTAACAAATGTAATCTACCCCAGTCACTCCAATCGATTCGACATAGAAATTTTAGGATATGATACTATTGAGGAGGCATGCATGCTAAATATATGAAAATAAAATGGGATGACATTTCTAAAATCATACAAGGAGTGTGTATGTCCCTAGATGGACATTTTTTACCCCCAGATGGATTTTTGGAAAAAAACCCCAATCTAAAGAACAATTTCTAAATAATTTATAAAATATTACAATGCAGATTTGATTTTTATACATGCATGGTGACTTGCATAGGAAATGAAAACCACTCAAAATTGATGCAAAACCACTGAATATTTAACTCAAACAACTCAACAAATATTGCAAAGGTGAAATCATAAAAGGAATACTAGATTCGGTCTGCAATATAGGCTGATTTTATTTTGTAAAAAACTGCAGACAACTGTCCTAACCAGTATAAAACCCTTTTGCCAAAAATTATACATGTTGGTTGATCTGACGGTGGTTGACATGCGGATCAAATAACCTACATGTGGATCAAATCACCGGATCTCTTTGGCACTGAACAAACCCTTGAAATTATCTAAAAACACTGTCTGAAAATCTAAGCTGAGTAATGCTCCCAAATAGCAAACTAGGTATGGATCTTTCACCACTGAAGAGTACTTTGCTAGCTAGGCGTGCATCTCTCACCACCGAAGCTAGGGTTCCTGTAAAATCTTACTTCCACAAGCAAAGAGTGTAACCAACAAAAACTCCAAATATCTGTATTAGTGAATGCATGAATGAATCCTCCAAAAGACCCCCAAATGTATATTTATAACCTTTTTCTTCCAAAAAACCCTAATCATGCCCTTTGGTTTGGGACTTTTCTCATAAACATAAATATAACTTATGTGACTTTGTTGTGCACAAACTAAAAAGTACACTTAAGTTGTCCCAATGGAGAAATAAATTATAAAGTACCTCCTAGTTGCCCATCACTTAAGTCAATGACAAAATATAACATAAAGTGAAGGTGGTAATAAAATAACCCATACCCAATAACCTCCACATTTCCAGCCCCTTGGGTATGACCAAAGCTAAGATGGAAATAAGCCTCTAGGCCTCTGGCGTAGGAATGAGGACATTACAGTGCTCCCTTCCCGAAATTGCTTTCCCTCAAGCAATTATAACTCATATATCCAATAGCCATGTGCAAGAGATAAAACATGCTATAATGCTCCAAGATCCGAGCTCCTGTACCTATTAAGTGAGAGAGCTCTTGCTACAATACATAGCTGTTATGATGATCATATGCACAAATTTGCATCAAGGGTATCACATACTTTAAATTGCAGATTTCATCCTGTAATTCCTCATTTTTCTCAGGAAGAAAATAAATTTGAATATTCTTTGCCTTCATGATATCGTGGCTTTGTTGTACCGAATCCTTAGCATCATTGTTCAACATGGGCAGAATATCTTCGTGATATAACTGCTGCAATAAACAAGAGTATGTACCTTTTTCTATACAATCCACATCTCGTACAAGTGTGGTACCTATGATAACCACTTCTCCTTCTTTCGCTTGGTCTTCAATCATCTTTGGATCAACATTATGTCCATCAACTCCATCTGAAATTACCTCATGTGGTGTTGTTATTGG
The DNA here is from genome assembly GCA_019776745.2 of Taxus chinensis. Lineage (NCBI taxonomy): Eukaryota > Viridiplantae > Streptophyta > Pinopsida > Cupressales > Taxaceae > Taxus > Taxus chinensis. The sequence goes on along the minus strand of JAHRHJ020002608.1, from coordinate 120,469 downwards.
TTCTAATGAGTTCTTTTGTAATTCAGGTACCGACATATGATGATCTTGCTTGGGTTTGTGACCAATCTTCATCATGCAATAATCTGGAAATGACATATTATCTTTGAAACCCTTACTCAAAGATTGGTATTTTTCCCAACAAGACTCCTCATTAATCACCTCTATTGGCTGCCCTTTATTACTGTTATCACCTTTTTCCCCATTATTCCCAGATCTAATCTGATTCATGTTCTGTGTGAGTTGGCTCAAATAAAGGTTAGTGGTTTCCTGTTGTTTTTTTTTTTACCATATTGATGAATAATTTATTCATAAAACCCATTTTGAGATCTTTCCAATCTGCCATATTTTGACCTTCTTTTGGCTACCCAACAGGGTAGAGGAAAGCCGGCTCTGATACCACTGTAATGTCCCCAAATGGACACTTTATACCCCCATATAGATGATTGGCAAAACCCCAATCCAAAGAACAATTTGTAAGTAATTTATAAAATATTACAAAGCAGATCTGATTTTTTATACATGCATGACGACTTGCATAGGAGATGAAAACCACTCAAAACTGATGCAAAACCACTGAATATTTAACTCAAACAACTCACCAAATATTGCAAAGGTGAAATCATAAAAGAAATACCAGATTTGGTCTTCAAAATAGGCTGATTTTATTTTTTAAAAATTGTAGACAACTGTCCTTAGACACAGCTGAAAAGTACAAAACCCTTGAGCCAAAAATTATGCATGTTGGCTGATCTGACGGTGGTTGACATGCGGATCAAATAACCTCTATTTGGCACTGAACAAACCCTTGAAATTCTCTGAAAACGCTGTTTGAAAAAATATGAATTGAGTAATGCTCCCAAATAGCAAACTAGGGATGGATCTTTCACCACCGAAGAGTGCTCTGCTAGCTACGAGTGGATTTCTCACCATTGAAGCTAGGGTTCCTGTAAAATCTTACTTCCACAAGAAAAGAGTGCAACCAACAAAGGCTCTAAATATCTGTATGAGTGAATGCATGAATGAATCCTCCAAAAGACCCCCAAAGGTATATTTATAACATTTTTCTTCCAGAAAACCCTAATCACACCCCATTGGGACTTTTCTCATAAACATAAATATAACTTAAGTGACTTTATTGTGCACATACTAAAAAGTACACTTAAGTTGTCCCAATGAAGAAATAAAATATAAAGTACCACCTAGTTGCCCATTACTTAAGTCAATGACAAAATATAACATAAAGTGAAGGTGGTAATAAAATCATAGACACAAAATGATGCACTTTAGGTAACTATTTATTCCTTATTACATACTACTATTCATATGATTCATAAGTAAGAAAAGTAATATTTAACCCATGTCGTTGACCACCTTTCTTTGCTTTATGTTTCCTTGCACCTTTACTGTTTAGTGTTACTTTTTATTCCTCAAAATTTATCATCTTGCACACCAGCGCCCAGCCAGGATGCCACTGCTAGGTGCCTTCGTTACCTCTGGGTGCCCCTGACCTCATTATACTTTTTTCACACTTGTCAGGTCCTTTCTAGCCATTTGAGCATATTTTATTTTTGGTAGTTGGCCTTTTCAGGGTTAATTACGAAATTCAATAAAGGGAATCATATAAATATAAAGTTATGTGATCACAATAAGGTACCAATCAATAAGCATTAGTTATCACCACCTAAGGTTATATCCATATAAAAGGAATGATAAAAAGATTGTTCCAAGCCGTGAAGATCTCAGATGATCATAGCACACCACATTTGATAAACTGCAAGAAATTCACCAGAATAAATTTACAAAAGAATTTACAAACAAATAACAATAATTGATCATATATTATTATGGAACTCTCATATCTACAATGAGAATGGGCCTTATTGATATAATCAAGGAAGATCAATCTAAGAACCAGTCAAGGCCATAGATCAAGCCATAAATCAAGGAAAGAACTAGTCAAGACCTTAGATTTAGGAAAGAACTAGTCATTAAATATCTAGTAAATACCATCGATCAAGGAAATAACTATACCTAATAAGTAGATAATATCTTCATAATATCTAAATAATATAAAAGAAATATCCACACACATAAGTGGGAGAGGATAAATACAATAAAGGTAAATAAAGTACCTAGGTGAACATGAGCTAAGGTAGATATCTACTCTAACACCATCAAGCATCTAAGAGCTCTATTACATACATATAACACCATATAAAGGACACAAGGAATGGTTATTATGCATACACTTCATAGGAGTGAAGTTCATTCTATTCCATGCACACATTTATTACATTTATTTACATCTATATATTTTCTCACTATCAAGTGCAACACACACAAGAGCCACTTAGGGAACAATTCCACACATACACACATAGAACTACATTGGTTTTGAGATGTAATATAATGCTCATTCATAAGATCACCATTATGGTAGGTGAGGATAGTCTGAACCCTCATTTTGCATATTTCATTTTTTAGGATTTGATGTCTCTTTGAGGGTTTTGCACGTCATTACTTCATTGCAAGTTTCTAGTGACTTCAGAAATAATTTTGTGACCTCATAGCGACCAAAGGATAACAAAAATGAATATCTCATGACTACACAAAGTAGGTTTTCTAAGCATATCCATAGACATAGGTTTCCAAAAAATAGGTTTAGGGTGTCTACAAGTGCCCCTATCCCTCTCCAGGCACCCCAATCTAGGAAGATTTTCATCTTGCACACTTTTTTGAGACTCTCTGTGTGACGTTTTCTCCCTTTCTATTTACCCATTCAGCACTTCGGTACAATCAAGGAATAATGTGAAAACAACTAAGTCATCTTACCCCTTATTTTCACTTAGGGTTTAATATATTTTGTCTTATTTTACTTAAGTTAATTTCTATATTTAATTGATTATTCATTTACTGCTACAACATCAATAAGATTATACATATATTTTCATATTTATCTTAATAAAAAATAACACATACCCAATAACCTCCATGTCTCCAACCCCTTGAGTATGACCAAAGCTAAGACAAAAATAAGCCTTTAGGCCTTTGACATAGGAATGGGAACATTGCAAAGTGCAACACACATAGTGACCCTAGTGGAGAAGATGAAACAGTTGTGGTTGATGTGAAATTAAAATTGGAAGGGTAAGGAAAATTGGTTTTTTAGATAAAAGAAAAAAATGCAAACAACCTCAATATTGAGACCTATATTGGATCATGTGAGGTGATGGATAAAAAGGAATTATGTAATGAGGCATATGGAAATTCATTAAAGTGAATCAAGATTAACATAGGAATGGAGGAGATGCCTAAGATAGTAACAATTAAAAACGAACATAATGATTAAGTGGTCTGGCCAACCCTTAATTAATATGGGTCCATCACTATTATATAGGTTAAATATTTAATAATATGAAATATTTTCTATTATTAAATATTCATACCTAGGTAATATACATTAGGTAAATATTTAATAATGTGAATCATTTATGTTTATATTTATTAAATACACTCACCTAGGTATATGTGTCAACCATTTAGGTTGAAAAGGTGGGTCGGGAGACATACCCGATCACCTTATATAAAAAGGACTTTAGGTCCTCATTTGATATATTCGGGAAATATATCAAAGGTGTGCAAATCAAGTGATTTGGTTTTACCCTTGGTAAATAGGGTTTTAAGGAGGAGGTGATCTTACTAGATGTAAAATAAGTTCTCTGAAGTAAAAGGTTATTTTCAAAGTGGTTTTTACCCTATTGGGGTTTTCCACTATAAATATTGTGTCACCTGTGTTATTTATTTCCTGTAAGTATTTCTTTATTTACTTATGTTATGATGTAATATTTATTTAAATATTTATTGTAACATATATAATTTAAGTTGATTAAATCCATATTTATTAGAATTATTCTAATATGGTAACAAAGAAAGGTAAATTAAATAAATAAGATCAAATGTTTTGAATCCTATTTAAATTTGTAACATGGTATTAACCAACCCAGAAAGGTAAATTAAATAAATTAAGATCTAAATGTTTTGTATTTTATTTATTTAATTTGTATGGTTTTTTCAACCAACCCGAAAGGTATTTAAATAAATTAAGAGAAAATGTTTTATATTTTATTTATTTAATTTGTACGGGTTTTTTCAACCAACCCGGAAAGATTTATATGTAAATGTAAAAAAGGCTTTTTGTCTTGTATGAAACCAACCTAAGGGTATTTAAAATAAGTGCAACCTAAAAGTTTTACTTTTGTGAAGAATCAAGGTGAATTCATAGGTGAAAAATTTGGAAATTTCTTACCTTCCGTGAAAACTTGTGTAGAGGTAAGGGTAAAATATTTGAAATATTTTTTTCTATAGTTTTAATATGTGCAGGTTGAATTTTGTCAATGGTAAATGAAGGAGGAGACAAAGCTCCATCAAAATAGGATTTGAATTTTTTCCATTGGATGTGTGAAAAATGTTGTCTCCTCTGTAAATTCTAAGGTTTATGTAGAATTTAAAATTACATGGCCTGGTAAATGTTTTAAATTTTTTTTCATGAGGGGCCCCGTAATAAGGGTTATATGTATTTATTTATTTTAAAAAATATATATATACTATAGTTTATAATTTTTTATAGACTATATGTTGTTTTTTATTTAGATTATATTAACTATATACCTCTTTTTTTTAAAAAGTGAATATATTTTTACATTATAAATTATAATAGGTTAATATAATGTATTAAAATATAACCTCCCTAATATTATATAGAAGAAGAAATTCTGGAATTTCACATTCTGGAAATACACAACAAGTTTTGACTCCATTAAATTTGACGGTCAAATGACCATCACGACAGACCAAACATAAGGCAGTATGACGGTCATTTAGACTTAAATTTAAGCTGGACCAAATCTTTGTCTACATTATTTTTTTGTCTACCAGAAATTTGAAGTTGTTTTGCATTCTTAGGGGTTTCTTCTTCACTTCTATATGGTCAGAAATTTGTTTATATAAGTCTGGGGTATAATGCAAAGCCTTTTATATTGTGGGTTATTATTTTGATCATGGGAGGTTAATTAATATGCATTGTAATGACAAAATTAGTTATGATTAAATAGTTTATGTAGATCTATAAAATTTAGATCTATTTCTATTAAAAGTGTTTTTTTTTTTATAAATATGTATCTAACTCTGTGGTACATTGTATATTATAATGGGGTGTGTTTTACAGGTTCAGGAAAACAATGGCATCCAACTATTTCTGTCTTGACAAAACCCAGATCCTGAATGGAACCAACTACAACATTTGGAAGATCAGGGTCAAATCAGAACTTATGGCGAGGAAACTCTAGACAATTGTTTCTGGATCTGAGGTTGCTCCCACCGGTCGTCAAGCAACTGTAGATAACATGAATGCATTCTCGCAACGAATGCAGGAGGCTCTTTCCATGATTTTACACAATGTGAATGATGAGTACCTTCTACACATTGGTAATATTGAACATCCTAAAGAGGTATGGACACAACTAGAATCCATGCATGAAGGTACGTGTTTATCTAAAATTATTAAATTAGTTTTAGAATTGCTTACAACTCCTATAAAAGGAGATGAAAAAGTAGTTAATTTCTTAGCCAAAATTAAAAATATTAAAGCACAATTAGATGGATGCAATTGTGATTTAATTGGTGAAAAATTAATCTACTTTATTGTTCAGTTAAATATACATGAAAGATTTAGGAATTTTATTTCTATCTTGAACTCTAAATATAAAAATGAAAAAATGATTTACCTAATTTAAATACCTTTAGTTCACTTTTGATACAGGAAGAGCAAGTGATGATGAACTTTGACTCTAAGGAGAATGCCTCTCAGGCACTTCTTGCTCAGAATTCAAAGTTCAAACCTCACAAGCCCTTCTCAGATCAAAAATTTAGATCTAAATCTTCTTTTGTTGATAAGAAAAGTTTTTCTTCTGATCAATTGCATGTTAGCTTTAGTGGTAAATGTCACAAATGTGGTAAATTTGGACATAAAAAGGAAGATTGCAAAACTAAGAAACCTATCCATAAAAATAAAAAATAAATTGTTTCTTCTAAATATAATTTAAGGAAAAATGATAGCTCTAATGATATTCCTAAAACTGTTGCATTATATGTTGCGTTGTATTCTTCCTCTAATTCTGAATGGATTCTAGATTCAGGTGCATCAAATCATATGACTGGTGTTTCAAATTCTTTATTTGATGTTGTGAAAATCAATGAACGTGTGTATCTTGGTGATAACTCATCTTTAGAAGCAATAGAGAAAGGAAAAGTAAAATTTGCTAATGGTGTGTTGAATAATGTTTTATTTGTTCCTAAGCTCAAAAAGAACCTTTTATCATGTTCTCAATTAACTCATGATGGTTTGGCTATTCAAATTTTGAAAGATACTTGGTATATCAAGGATAGTAATGATAATATAATAGCTGAAGGAATTCAAAGAAATGGTCTGTATATTTTTGATGATTTCTCTTCTGCATCTTGTTTTGTTTCTCAAAGTTTGAATAATTCAAAACTATGGCATGAAAGATTAGGACATGTTAATTATAGAAAGTTATATGAAATGGCTAGATATAATCTTGTGAAAGGTTTTCCTGTGTTGTCTTCTTCTCATGATGCGTGTGAAGGGTGTTTACACTCAAAACAAAGTGCTAAACCCTTTCACTCACATCTTGAAGAGAGTTCCTCTTCCCCACTAGAACTTATTCATAGTGATGTTAGAGGACCTCTTGAAGTAGCTTCATTAAATGGTTCTTTATATGCTGTGACTTTCATTGATGATTTCACCAGGATGATTTGGTCATATTTTCTTAAAAATAAATCTGATGTACTTGGGAAATTTAAGGAATTTAAAGCATCTGTTGAAAACTCTTCAAATTATAAAATTAAGAGACTTAGAACAGATAATGGGGGTGAATATGTTAGCAAAGCATTTGAAATTTTTTGTATTGATTGTGGTATTAAAAGGGAATTAACTTCTCCTCATTCTCCCCAATCTAATGGTGTTGCAGAACGTAAGAATAGGACTATTTTAGATATGGCTCGCACTATGCTTCATTCTGCTAGTCTTCCCAAATTTCTGGGGAAGAAGCAATGAACACAACAGTCTACATTGTAAATAGGATTCTCACCAAATCTATTCATCTTTCAACTCCTTTAGAAAAATAGTCAAATCAAAAACTTGATATTTCTCATCTAAATGTTTTTTGGTAGTCCTACTTCTTTATACATTCCTAAAAAGAAAAGAAAGAAACTTGATATGACTTCTTTCTCTTGTGTTTTCATTGGATATGGTATTAACACTATAGGTCTAAGGATTTACGACCCTGTAAAAAGGGAAGTAACTGAAAACCGCAATGTGGTGGTTTTGGAAAAATATTTTTGTTCATCTGATAATGGTAAAGATGTTCCTAACTCTGTCAATATTTATAATAATGGTTATGATTCTGATAATTGAGAATATAGTAAATGGTCATGATGATGTTTCTTGTGTTGATACTATAGATGCTTCTGAATCTCCTAACTCCCTAGTTAAGAAACCAAAATGGGCTCAATCTGTGTTAGAGAGTTCTAATCCTATTGATCTTAGGAAAATGACCAGAAGCCATCATACATACCATGCATTAATGACCTTGTATGAACCTGAGCCATAAATTTTGAAGAAGCTTCTCAGGATGAGAAGTGGATCAATGCAATGCAAGCTAAATATAATGCCCTAATTCAAAATCAAACCTGGGAGTTGGTTCCACCTCTAGAGAAAAGAAGTATTATAGGGTCTAGGTGGTTATACAAAGTAAAATATAATACAGATGGTAGTATTGACAAACATAAAGCTAGACTTGTTGCTAGAGGTTTCACTCAGAAACCTGGTATTGATTATGTTGAGACATTTTCCCCTGTAGCTAAAATGAGTACTGTTAGGACCTTATTTGTAATTACCACTCAATTTGGGTGGGAAATCCACCAAATGGATGTGAAAAATACCTTTTTGAATGGTGATTTAAAAGAATAACTTTACATGTCTCAACCTAAAGGATTTGAAGAAACTGGTAAAGAAAACTATGTTTGTAAATTGAAAAAATCCTTGTATGGTTTAAAGCAAGCTCCTAGAGCTTGGTATGCAAAAATTAATTCTTTCTTTAAACAGTTAGGATTTGTTAATTGTTCTTCTGACAATGATCTATTCATTAAGCAAGAAGGATCACATATTATCATTGTTTGTATATATGTTGATGATTTTCTTATGACTGGTGATAATCCTGCTTTAATTTGTAGAATTAAAGAAAAATTGAAACAATACTTTGAAATGACTGATTTAGGTCTCTTACATCATTTTCTTGGCATGGTTGTATTTCAAGATAAACATTCTATTGTTGTTTCTCAAGCACAATATGCAACCAATGTACTGAAAAAGTTTAACATGATTGATTGTAAACCAATTTCTACTCCTATGGAAGTTGGACTAAAAATTGATCCTAAACCTGCATGTGAAAAATTTGATCCTACTTTATATAGGCAGTTAGTTGGTAGTTTGATATATCTAACTATCACCAGACCAGATATTTCCTATGCAGTAGGAATTGCTTCTAGGTTTATGCAGGAACCTTATAGAGATCATTGGAATCTTGCAAAAAGGATTCTTAGATATATTAAAGGTACAATCAATTATGGGTTGCATTATACTAAGAATGAAAATGCTAACTTATATGGATTTTGTGATTCTGATCATGTTGGTGATGTATTGGATAGAAAATCTACTTCTGGTTATGTGTTTAAATTTGGTGCAGGTGTCATTACTTGGTGCAGCAAAAAGCATTAGCCAACTGTTTCTATCTCTTCAACAGAAGCTGAGTATAGAAGTGCAATGGAAGCTGTAAAAGAGGCTCTATGGCTAAAGAGGTTGTTTGATGAGATAAAGATGAAGGATCCACGTAGTGTTCCTTTGTTCTGTGACAACCAAAGCACCATAGCTCTTGCACATAATCCAGTACAACATCAGAGGATGAAGCACATTGAGATACATATACACTTCATCTGTGAGAAGGTGCTAAGTGGTGAGATAGATCTCAAGTTCGTGCCGACTGAAGAGCAGGTTGCTGATATCTTCACAAAGCCCCTGAGTGCTATAAAGTTTTGTCACTTTCATGAAAATATTGGATTGTCAGAGTTTCCATTGAGGGGGAGTGTGCATGACAATGTCACCTCCTAATGGAACTTGGTTTTTGTAAAAAGACCTTCAGGCATTTGTAAAAGACCTTCCCTTCGGGAAAGTGTAAAAAGACCTTCGGGCATGTATACCTCCTCGGATTTTTTAGAAAGAAGTGTAGAAATATCTTAAAGGTGATCTTCAGTAAACTCTTTAGTGCTATTGAGTTTACTGGTAAACATCCAGTACAAGCATATTATTAAGGAGGTCCTTGGTTATAAAAGGCTCCTATATGCTTGGGTTCAATAACCTTTTATGAGAACCTATGAGAATATGTAAAACTCACAAATCATACTTAGCCACTGATCATGGGATGATCTTTGGGATTCCAAATCCTTTTGTACCAAAAGGTAACTTGAGTATGATGAAGGTGTTATAATTCCTTCACCCGATATGCTAGCCTAAAACCTTTATGGTTTAAGGATTGTAAATCCTGTAGTGTACCACGGGTAGGTAATCTATTGGCATATGTTATCCCACTTAACATTAAGGGGGAGTGTTGGAACATAATGATTAAGTGGTCTGGCCAACCCTTAATTAATATGGGTCCATCACTATTATATAGGTTAAATATTTAATAATATGAAATACTATTCTATTATTAAATATTCATACCTAGGTAATATACATTAGGTAAGTATTTAATAATGTGAATCATTTATGTTTATATTTATTAAATATTACTCACCTAGGTATATGTGTCAACCATTTAGGTTGAAAAGGTGGGTCGGGAGACATACCCGATCACCTTATATAAAAAGGACTTTAGGTCCTCATTTGATATATTTGGGAAATATATCAAAGGTGTGCAAATCAAGTGATTTGGTTTTACCCTTGGTAAATAGGGTTTTAAGGAGGAGGTGATCTTACTGGATGTAAAATAAGTTCTCTGAAGTAAAAGGTTATTTTCAATGTGGTTTTTACCCTATTGGGGTTTTCCACTATAAATACTGTGTCACCTGTGTTATTTATTTCCTGTAAGTATTTCTTTATTTAGTTCTGTTATGATGTAATGTTTATTTAAATATTTATTGTAACATTATATAATATGTAAGTTGATTAAATCCATATTTATTAGAATCCAAGGATAGGAAAACCTAGGCACTGGTGTATGAATTGAGCGCTTGGAAAATGTTCTACTTCATAGTTTGATCTTATCTTCTTCCTTTCACTCTTTTTCGCAACCACTTTGTTCTAGGGTTTATGCCATGCCCTTAATCCTATATCTTACATTAAATGTTTATGGTTGACGTGTTGATTTCAAAACTTCTTATAATGTTGTATCTATTTCATATGTGTTATATTATATTATTGGTTTGTTCATGGTGATGGCCATAACATAGTAATAGTATATATAGAAGTTAATAGTTGATCAACATTGATCACATGAGTTTTATTGTGTGGTTTGGAGGTTGCCCCTCTAAGTGGCTAAGTTATTATACTTTCATATTTTGATCATTTCTCTACAAGTGGATTTTATTTATGTTCTATTTTTGATGATATTCATATCTACCTAAATAATTTCATTACAAGTGGTATTGAATCTTGATCTCAGCCAGAACTGCATCAAAACCATAATTATGAAGATTTGGATATATCTCCAAATATGTAGGGAATTTTTCTACAATTTTATTTTTGGAGATGTGAAATCAATCAAGTAAGATCCTCTAAAAATTACAAGACTTTGTGACTTGTTTTGCAAAATTTATATCAATTTTAGGGTTTTCATAAATTCACTCTATAGGCTGAAAATTGTGGAATTTTTCCAAGTTCTTTACATATTCAAGGAGAGGATAAAAATTTATTTTGATTATGTTCTTTGAAATTTTTTATATTTTTCCAAATTATTCTAGAAATCCCAAACCCTAGAAATCAGATTTGATTCCTGAAATGGTTGGGTCTTCCACAAGAAACAACAAGAATCTTGTCACTCTGGGTAAAACCCTAGATAAGAAATGCATAGTAGTTTAGGATTGGGAGTCGAAAGGGGTAACTACGATATCCTTAGTATTAGGGTATGCCAAATTGTAACCTAGGGTAAGAAAACTTGAGTATGTTCTGTGAAGCCTATAGTCTGAAAAATGGCCCAAAAATAAGATCTAGGAAAGATCAATCAATGGCTGGATGAGATCATGCAAAAAACCCAATACAAATACAAAGGTTCATCATCGGCATCTAATCAACCAAGGTGGAAAAACTAGCTAGGTTGGATCTACTAGAAAAACCAATCCAAATACAAATACTCTATAATCTCAAAACATGATGCCAAAAGTGGAAATGCGTAACTTTGATGGAAAGGATCCACTCAATTAGATTTTTAAAAAGGAGAATTACTTTGATCTACATCAAATTCCATCTGGACATACGGTGATAATGGCATATTTGTATCTCAAACCTAGTCAATTAATCTGGTATTGATGGTTATGTACTCAAAGTCAAAAGAGTGGTATTAATGCTGCATTGACAATTTTTATTGAAGAATTACAATTGCATTATAGTTCTAGTGTGTCAGAGAATTACTTTATCCAAATAGCAAAGTTAGTACAAATAGGATCATTCAAGGATTACGTTCATCAATTCCCAAAATCTATACTTGCGGGTGAAAAATATTATTGAAGAGAATTTGAATGACCTATTTCTTGGGGGTCTTAAGGAGCACATTGAGAATGAGGTGCATATGTTTAATCCTCATAAGGTTTTTGATTCTATTATCATGGCGTAAGGAAGAGGATATTTTTTGTTTCTAGTAGGAGGCATAATTTCAATAATTTCAGAGATAGTATAACCTCGACACCATCATTCCCTTAGCAAGTTAGAATGACATCTCAACAAGTTAAAGAAAAGAGAGAAAAAAAGTTATATTTTAATTGTGATAGAAAATATGGACTAGGACATAAATGTGTTAAAAAGAAGTTGTTCTAAATTGAGGGGCCTAATGTACAAGAATATAATGAAGAAGATGAATAAGTATAGGTTATGGTCAATTGAGATGAGGAGTTACTGTTAGGGTAAATTCACAGCACCCCCTAAATGACCTTTAGATCTGTAAGTGAGAATTAGGTCATTTAGTGTGATTACACAACATGGAATCTTTTACCCAAGTGTGGGACTTGCAAAAATGGGAAAATAGTCTCTAGATTAAAGGTTGGTTCCTCTCCTCCTCTGATCAAATGTATGCATGAAATTTTTAGAGGTTTAACTCGAAATTCTACTCTAATTCTTCCAAGGAGACAAGGATATAAAGAAAAGAAGATAAAACTAAACTAACAAGGTGATACACCAAAGGAGTGGTGAACATCTATTTCTACAAATTGACACAGATTATAAAATGCAACACAAATCATGCAAAAATTGCTAAAATTGTAATGAAGGATTAGTATAGAGAAAAATACACAGGAAAGGATTGAAAATTCATTCACAGAGCTTGCATTGTCATTTCCATTTTTAAATACAGTGCATTACAACAATAATGAGGTAAAAAACATGTTACAGTCCTAAAGAAGGTCTGATATTCCACAAATTCACTTACCAAGGTGAAGGAGGGAGCCTGTAGAACATAAAAATGTCTAACCCTTTACAAATGAGCCAAATCTAGGTTTTAACAATGAAAAAACCGAGTTCAGGAAGGAGAAACACAAGAAATTTGAAATGAATGATTCAACCACCAGCCAGATCCATCAAAATAGCATGGGTACCCTTAAAAATTCATTCCCAAAGATTTTTGACCATGGTGGAGAAGAATGGAAGCCATGCTACATTAAAAATGGTGGTTGAATGTTAGTTCTACTCTTTTCCCCATGCCAAAGGTGTTTTTTCAATTTTCTCTCACTAAAATCCACTAAAAACAAAATTGAAGATTCCATCATGTAGAGGACTTAAAATTTTTTCCAATGACACAAAAATCAAGAAAAAATGAGCTCTAAATTGAAAGATATGCCCCTCTAAAGATTTACGGCAAAACTGGGGCAAAAATTGGGTCGGCGGGCCAAAACCTAAAATTTTTCCCCCTTTCTGAATTTGGGAAAAAATCCTTAAAAATCTCCACGCCCCACTTCTTTGTTGCAACGTGGCACTTCCTCATTCATCCAAGGGTTCAAATGTCCATTTGACCTTTTTTGAATTTTGGAAACAATTCCAAAATTTCTTCGCACCCCGCTGCTCCGCTGCCATGTGGCACACTTTGATTTGGTGCGGGCTTGAATCAATTTTCTTTCCTCTACTGGCCCGCGGGAAATTTTTTTCCTTTGTGCCATTTTTAACACTTTGTCAAATTTCACCAAATCTTTCCATGCCTTCGACCCCTGCCACGACTAGACACGTGTCATCCTCCAATTGGTCCACGGGCCCTTTGCAAATTTCTTTTCCTCCGTGCGGGCTTTCGGGCTAAGATTTTTCTTTGTGCCCTTTACTATTTTGGTAAAAAGCCAAAATTTACTCTGCCCCTTCAACCCTCACCGCTCCATTGAAATGTGGTACACTCTCATTCAACATGGGATTTTGGGAAAAAAATTCCTTTACGCCATTTTTGACCGCTTTTTCAACTTACCCCCGCCGGTCCGATCTTCGCCACCACATTGCACATTCCTATTGGTTGCCGACCTACCCAAGGAAAACTTCCCTCAAAACTCTGTTGAGCCATAACTTGCAAAATGCAAGGAGTTAGAAGGAAAATTTTACCTTTCTAGAAAGGTGAGAAAATCCTCTATCTGATGAAGCCATTTCCAAATAATTTTGAGTAACTGAAAAATAAAAAAATTGATTGAGGCACAAGGAAGGAAGGAATGAAAGAAAGTTCGTCAAAAATAAGCAAGGGTCTTATTTTGGATAACAATCTTGGTGACTCATAGGGGTCATCCGCCTGTTGGATGAATGATCAGTGGCCTTTAAAGCATCCATTGGGTATGGAGTCATCAACTTAACTACTTGGTACTCTCAACTCATTAGGCAATTTCTAGAAAGAAGATTGTGAGAGTAGAACATCCCTTGATCTGGAGCATGGCCTGTAAAGATGCATCCTTGGGACAACAAAACTTGTGCCAAAGCACTTAGGGAAATGTGAAACTAAGCTACAATAAAACAATGTGCACAAGCACTTGGAGGAATGAAAATCTAAGCTAACATATACAAGGTGAGGAGTTTCCCTTCTAGTAGCAATGCTTTAGATTGATTCCATTAACTGGAATCTACGGTTCTTCACCATCTAATGTAGAAAATTAGAAGGAATTGATGTTCTTACATTTTGTGACCATGTAGGGGCCACTCCAAATGACATCAAACTTTGAATGCCTTCCTGACTTTGCTCAGTCTGCATCCCATTTCAACACTAAATCTCCAACTTAGAAGGTTCTAGCCTTAGCTTTCCTATCAAAGGTTCTCTTGATCAAGGCTTGGTTCTTCTCCATTATTTGGGTTGCATTCTCTCTGATTTATTGGAGTTCCATCAATTCTACATATATAACCTCTATGGGTTCAAACTCCAACAATTCCAATTACTTCATGAGTTCCAACGTTGGCAACTCAAGTGACATAGGAAAGATTACCTCTTCCATAAATAAGTCTGAATGGAGAGTTACTGGTGGATCTCTTGGGAGTTATCCTATCATCCCATAAAGATAATTTAAGTTTAGTGTGCCAAGTCCTCTAATTTTCATCAAGAGTCCTCTTGATGATCTTTAATAGGTTCTTGTTGGTGGACTCAGCTTGTCCATTACCTTAAGGGTAATAATTTGATGAAGTGCTCAGATAGATCCCATTCTTAAAATCCCATTCAGTTACCTTTGATCTTATGAATGCCAATGCATTATCTAATATTATAGTGGAAGGTATATCAAATATGGTTACTATCCTCTCGTAGAAGTCTAGAATGCTAGATTCATTTACCTCTTTGAGTGCCACCACCTCAGTCCATTTGGTGAAGTATTCTGTTGCTGTTAGAATCCACTTGTTTCCTTGGCTTAAGTTCGGGTTAATGACTCCAATGAAGTCCAAACCCCATTGCGTGAATGTTTGGTCAACTGAAGTTGGGTGCAATGGAAGGTTTGATAATCTTTCCTTGCCTATGAAGAATGCACAATTTTTGTACATCTTGATCCATGCATAATAATCACTAAACACCTTGGGCCAATAATAGCCAGCCTTCATAATCTTGAGGTCTATCACTCTTGAAGAAAAATTACCCTCAGCTTATCCACCATGGAACTCTTCTAACATTATCTTAATTTTATTTTTCTCAATGCATCTCAATAGCACTCCATTTATATCCTTTTTGAACAAGACACCATCAACAATTGTATATGGAATAGCCTGCTATCTAAAGTGTCTTCTCTTTGTTTTGTTCATCCCTAGAGGGTATAGGCCTATTTTTAAGAAGTGCATTATGTCTTAGGTCCAGTAAGGAGTGAGCATACCACCAATATCTTCTTGAACACCTCTTTTTTCTTGGTTGTCTTGCAACGCCAAAACAACATCCTTCCCATTGCTTGCTTCCATTAATTTACTCAAGACTAGCTACTCACACAATGCCTTTCCTCATACCAGTTTGGTGACTTTGATCTTAATGTCATACTCCATGACACAATTAATCCACCCTACATGTTTTTAATTTAGGTCTTTGTTGAGGAGGAAATCCTTAACTCCCACATGAGAAACCAACAATTGAACCTTCTTGTTTGAAACTAGATGCTTAAATTTCTTCAAGCTCCTAATCACTACAAGAACATGCTTCTCAATGAAGGAATACCTCACCTCATAGTCCTCCAAGATTTAGCTAAAGAAGGTAATTGGCTGCTCTGCATTTTCTTTGTTCTGTTGTACTAAAATTGCCGAAATTGTATCACCACCACCAAATGCATAAAGGATAAAATCTTTAGAGAAATATGGGTTAATGAGAGTTGGAGCTTATGAGATAGCCTCTTTTATTGCCTCAAAAATTGTCTTACTGGTGAGGTTCAATCCACACCTCAAGATCTACTTGCTCAATCAACAACAATTGAATGCACACACACCAAACTCTGTTTTATTTTATCCCTCTAGGGTACTCTTGGAATGCATCTACCCAAACACTCACCAAAGAAAAATTCTACTCCTACACACACCCTAACATATTACACACCTAAGCACACTCAAACTAGGGTAGGGAATGTTAGGTACACCTTCCAAGAAGGAAGAATGATCTCATCTTCCAAGTTGTTCCTCAGAAGCCTGCTTCTAGGCTTGTAGCCCTTCTCTCTGAGACTATCAGGTCCAACTTCTTCCCATTCCATGATCTCCTAACTATTATGATTGATTTGAAAGCCCATCTTAATCCTATTTTATTGTATGGAACTTGGGGTAAGTGGGTTGTTACGGACTGTTCCGGATTTGCTTGGAAAAAGGAGGAAATTAAGTCTCTTTAGAGGACTGTCATGGGACAGCATAGGGCCTAAATGGATGAATTGGGTCTTCAAACTTATGGAGGAGGTTCATGTGGACTCCAACAACACTTCCAAGGTGTTACTTCACCTACCCTACCTTGGAAACACTCAGATCAGCAAAAAAACTCAAAACTGTCACACTCTCTTAAGGGAAAATAGAGCAGCGTTGGAAAAGTGGTTTGCACGTGTGATGGGGGGCTGAAATTTTGTGTGGGGTTCTATATAGGCATGAGAAGCATGCATACCAAATTTTATAATTTTACCATGGCTAGATTCCAAGTTATCACTAGCCCTAGTTAATAGGCAGTGAGGGGAAAATTGCATCTACAGGGCTGTACGGAGGGTTTCTAGACCCAAAAAAATATATGCATGAGTAGGTTTTCACCTCCCCTACCTCATCAAATCATAACAGTCCACTTTATAAGCTGCTGTCATGACTGTCCTTCTTTTTTCTCTCGGCCTGTGTAGGAAAATGCATGGAACAAACAAGCAAAAAAAATGTCAAAAACCTGTTCTCACGTGTCAAGAAGCTTAGAACAGTTTCACCACCAAAAAATATTGAATTTCTCCTTCATTACTTCACACCTTTCTCGAACAATAGGTTCCTTCCATACAAAAGAGCCAATTTAGGCTTCCTAAACTAACTCCTACAACAACTCCAACTTCTTCCAATCTTGGAAAAAGCTTATTTTGGAAGAATCCACTCTAATTTGACTTACTCCAATCAAGGAGGGGACTTGGGGATCTTCTCCTTGAGGGATAAGATCTTCAAGTCTATTACAATATTTACTTTATTTGCCTTTTCTCATTTTTAGGCTTTATTGGCTCAAATTGAGCAACATACAAAAACAACAACAACATGAAGCAAAAATCAAACACCCTTAATTTAATTTGAAATATTGTCCTATCCTAAGATGCTCCTGCATCATACTACCCATGAGAGAAAATTCTTCCTCATAGTTTGTTTGTCTTCACTAGTTCTTCTAGTTTGGCTCCAATTTTGAGAAGGTCATTCTCAGTCATCCATGTTGCATCTTCAGCTGGTAAGTCCTTCCACTTGATCAGGTACTGATAGTACTCCTTATCTCTGGTCTTCTTAGTCACCTTCTTGTCCAAGACTATCTCTATCTCCTTTGGCTTTGCTTTTGGCATTTGTTCTTTCCAAGGAACTTCTTGCTGTCCCGTTTCAAGTTCATCTTCAGTTTGGTCTTCTCCCTTGTACTCATACAGATCTGCAATATTGAATATGGGAGATATTCCAATCCCTTTTGGAAGTTCTAACTCATATGCATTATTAGAAAACTTCCTCAAGATCTTACATGGACCAATATTCTTGACTTTCAACTTGTTGTACTCTCTCTTAGGAAATCTTTCCTTTCTCAAGTGTGCTAAGACATCATCACCAACTTCAAAACTTACCTCTCTCCTTTTTTGATCTGCCCTCTGTTTGTATTTGACTGCACTCTCTTCAAGTTTCATCTTCACTTGCTCATGAAGCTCTTGCATGGTTCTTGCAAACTCTTCTGCATCTGCACTTCTAGTATCCACATTGCTCAAGTCTCTCAACTCATACACTCCTCTTGGATGCTGTCCATACATGATCTGAAATGGACTCATACCTGTACTTCTATTAGGAGAATCATTATATGCAAACTCAGCTTGTGCAAGTGCTAGATCCCACTGTTTTGGTTGCATACTCACTAGACTCCTCAAGATGTTTCTAAGGCTCTTGTTGACTACTTCAGTTTGACTATCAATTTGTGGATGGTAGGATGAGCTGAAGCTCAAATGTGTTCCCAAATTCTTCTAAAGAGTCATCCAAAATTTTCCAACAAATTTAGTATCCCTGTCAGAAACAATGCTTCTTGGCAATCCATGCAATCTCACAATTTCTGAAAAAAACAAGTTAGCTATGTTTGTAGCATCACTGGTTTTTGTACACGGAATGAAATGAGCCATCTTTGTGAATCTATCTACCACCACAAATATTGAATCATGGCCCTTTTGAGTCCTAGGTAGGCCAAGTATAAAATCCATGCTAATACAATCCCAAGGTCTACTCGGAATAGGTAGTGGCTGATACAAACCTGCATTCTGACTGGTTCCTTTAGCTATACTGGCATACCTTACACTTCTCCAAAAATTTCTTAACATCTTGGATCATTATTTTCCAATAGTAATGTGTAATCAGCTGGGCTAGTGTTTTATTTTGCCTAAAGTGTCCAGACAAGCTTCCACTGTGCTTCTCTCTGATCAAGTTCTCTCTCATTGAACTTCTGGGTATGCATAGCTGGCTGCCCTTGAACAACAGACCTCCTTGCAGCATGTAGTCCAGCCAAGGACTCCTATCCACAATGGTTGGTTGTTTACAAGCTTGATAAGCTTCTTTAAAAATCATCATCTTCTTCATATTGTTCTCCTAGGTTCTCAAAACCCAAGATGTTCACCTGTGACTCCTGTAAAATGAGAACTCTTCTACTCAAGGCATCAGCAACCTTATTAGACTGTCCTTTCTTATGTTTAATGGTGAAAGTAAAACTTTGCAAATACTTCAACCCATTTCACATGCCTCTGATTTAGCTTATGCTTGATTATTCACAAACTGCAGTGCAAAATTATCAGTGAACAAGACAAATTCTTTAGGCAAAAGATAATGCCTCCATTTCTTTAATGCCTGTACCAATGCATAAAACTCCTGATCATATGAGGAATATTTCCTTTTTGCATCACTCAATTTCTCACTAAAGAAAGCAACCGGTTTTCCCTCTTGACTCAAAACTGCCCCTATTGCTAACCCACTAGCATCACACTCAACTTGAAAAAGTTTGCTAAAATCAGGAAGGGTTAGGATGGGCTCTTCAATTAACTTTTTCTTTAGAAATAACTGAAACCTCTATCAGCTACCTCAGTCCATTTAAAATATTTCTTCTCTCCCTTTATAGTCTCAATCATTAGCTACAATTCCACTGAAGTTTCTTATGAATTTTCTATAAAAACTAGCTAATCTATGGAAACTTCTTACCTCATGTACACTCCTTGGTGTTGGCCATTCAAGTATGGCTCTGATTTTCTCTTTGTCCATCTTTAATCCCTCTTTGGAAAGGACAAAACCAAGATATACCAACTCTGCTTGAAGGAAACTGCACTTTTTCACATTTATTAGTAACTTCTCCTGATGCAATTTTTCTAACACCATTCTTAAGTGCTGCAAATGCTCTTCCTTACTTTGATTGAATATCAAAATGTTATCCAAATAAATAATCACAAATTTACCTGTGAATTTCTTGAGCACTTCATTCATTAGCCTCATGAAAGTGCTAGGAGCATTGGTTAATCCAAAAGGCATGACTAACCATTCATACAAACCATCATTAGTCTTAAAAGCAGTCTTCCATTCATCCCCTTCTCTGATCCTAATTTGATGGTATCCACTTTTCAAATCTATCTTAGAGAAATATGCTGCTCCACTCAAACAATCAAGTAAATCATCTATTCTGGGTAATGGAAATCTATACCTGATTGTTATCTTGTTTATAGCTCTGGAGTCTGTACACATCCTCCACGTACCATCCTTCTTTGGACTCAACACTGTAGGGACTACACAAGGGCTTAAACTCTCTCTTACCAGCCCTTTGTCCAACAACTCTTGGACTTGTTGCTTGATCTCTTCATTCTCTTTGGGTGTCATCCTGTAGGCTGCCTTGTTTGGCAAGTTTGCTCCTGGAATCAAATCAATATGATGGCTGATCCTTCTCACTGGTGGTAAATCATTCGGCAACTCATCCAAAACAATTTAAACATACTCCTCCAACATATCTTGTATCTCAAGAGGAAAATCGGTCAACTGAGTACTAGTCACTACACTTTTTAGTTTACCAATCACAGAAAAATTTACCTCTTCTTTCTTCATAGTTTGTAAGAATTCCTTACCACTTATCATCGTTACCTTAGAAATTGATTTAGCTTCATCATGGTATTCTTTCAATGGTATGAGTATGTGTTCCACTCCATTCTTCTTGAAGGTATAAGTGTTCTTCCTTCCATCATGTATTGCCTTGTCAAACTACCAAGGCCTTCCAAGTAGAATATGACAAATGTAAATGGGCATGATATCACACATTACCTGATCTTTGTAAGCACCAATCTGAAAATCCACCTTGAATTGTTCATTAACCAACAACTGATGTCCTTTTTGCAGCCAAGATACCTTGTAGGGAGTTGGATGTGGTTCTCTCTTCAAGCCTAGTTTCTCAACCATCTCAACAGACACCAAATTGTCTGTACTTCCACTATCTATCACAACCTTGCAACATTTACCTTTGCTCTTGCATCTAGTTCTGAATAAGCTCTTCCTCTGTTGAGGTTCCATCACCTCTTTGTTTGGCTTCAACAAAATCCTCTTCATCAACAAGGATTCACCATCCTCTGGAATGTCTTCCTGTCTAGTTGCTACTTCTAGCTCCTCATCTTGTTCTTCACTCTGAGCTACATACACACCCTTTCCATGGCTGTTTGAAGGATTATCAGTACACTCATAAGACCTATGTCCAGCATACTTATTGCATTTGAAACACTTACCCAAAAATCTGCCCCTACCTCTTTGGTATCCTTGATAGGGTCTCCTTCCTCTAGATGGGTAACTACCTCTTCCACTTGATGAACTGTTATAGCTGCTCCCTTCATCAGCAAATGTCTGCAGCTGCCTCCTATCATTTGGAGTGCCTCTTCCTCTAAAGGATCTGCCTCTACCTCTAAAGACAGAATTGTGTTTCCTTGCTATCTTCTCTTCTGCTTTCAAAGCAATTTGATAAGCCTCTTCAATTGTCCTAGGAACAAGAAGACTTATCTCATCTTGGATGCCAAATCTCAATCCATTCACATATCTGGCTACCTTCTCTAGATCTCCTTCAACATGTCCTGATCTTATAGTAAGCCTATAAAACTCTTCAGTATACTCTTTAACTGACATTTCCTTTTGTCTCAAATTCTGTAATTGCTTGAAAAGATTAACTTCATAGTCTCTAGGAATGAATTTACCTTTATGTTTGGCTATCATTCTATTCTAGCTCCTGATCTTTGGTTTTCCTTTCTTCTTTGTCTCTTCTTTTACCCCATCTCACCATAGGGCTGCATGCTTGTGCAATCTTGTCATGGCATATTTTACCTTCCTCTCATATTTTATAATCCCTTCATAATCAAAGTACTTGTCTAATGTTTTGATCCAATCAACTAGCTCCTCTACATTCAGGTTACCTACATACATGGGAACATCCATCTTTGGCCTGGTGTTCACCTTCATGATGGCTCGTAGCAATCTCTCTTCAGAGGTCTCTGCCTCTATCTCTGCAGTTAGCTCCTCCTCTAGTGGCTCTTGTTCACCATCACTAACTTCTGCCATCTCCACTCCTCTTCTCTGTGCCATCTCTAGGTCTCTTAACCTAGCTATCAGGTTCCTAATCTCCTCAGCTAAGGCAAGCTGAGCTGCTTGAGCTACTTGGACTGCTCTTCTTGGTGGCATGTTGTCTTGTCTCTTTGGACTTCCTTTGTGCTTCTTGATTCTTTTTCTTGATTCTTTTTGCTCTGATACCACAAATGGTGTGGTCCAATCCACACCTCATGATCTACTTACTCAACCAACAACAATTGAATGCACACACACCAAACTCTGTCTTATTCAATCCCTCTAGGGTACTCTTGGAATGCATCTATCCAAACACTCACCAAAGCAAAATTCTACTCCTACACGCACCCTAACATATTACACACCTCAGCACACTCAAACCAGGGTAGGGAATGTCAGGTACACCTTCCAAGAAGGAAGAATGATCTCATCTTCCAAGTTATTCCTCAGCAGCCTACTTCTAGGCTTGTAGCCCTTCTCTCTGATACTATTAGGTATAACTTTTTCCCACTTCCACGATCTCCTGACTGTTATGATTGATTTGAAATCCCATTTTAATCCTCTTTTATTGTATGGAACTTGGGGTAAGTGGGGTGGTACGGACTATTCCGGATTTGCTTGGAAAAAGGAGGAAATTAAGTCTCTTTAGATGACTGTCATGGGACAGCAGGGCCTAAATGGATGAATGGGGTCTTCAAACTTATGGAGGAGGTTCATGTGTACTCCAAAAACACTTCCAAGGTGTTACGTCACCTACCCTACCTTGGAAACACTCAGAACAGCAAAAAAACTCAAAACTGTCACACTTTCTTAAGGAAAATAGAGCAGCGTTGGAAAAGTTGTTTGCATGTGTGATGGGGGGCTGAAATTTTTTGTGGAGTTCTATTTAGGAATGAGAAGCATGCATAAAAAATTTAAGAAATTTCCCATGGCTAGATTCCAAGTTATCACTAACCTTAGTTAATAGGCAGTGATGAGAAAATTACATCTACAGGGCTGTACAGAGGGTTTCAAGACCCAAAAAAATATGCCCGAGTAGGTTTTCACTCTCTCTACCTCATAAAATCATAACTGTCCACTTTTCAAGCTGCTATCATGACTATCCTTCTTTTTGCTCTTGGCCTGTGTAGGAAAATGCATGGAAAAACAAGAAAAAAACTGTCAAAAACCTGTTCTCACGTGTCAAGAAGCTTAGAACAGTTTCACCACCATAAAATATTGAATTTTTCATTCATTCCTTCCCCTTCTTTCTCAAACAATAGGTTCCTTACATACAAAAGAGCCAATTTAGGTTTCCTAAACTAACTCCTACAACAACTCTAACCTCTTCCAATCTTGGAAAAAGCTTATTTTGGAAGAATCCACTCTAATTTGACTTACTACAATCAAGGAGGGAACTTAGGGATATTCTTCTTGAGGGAGAAGATCTTCAAGTCCACTAAAAATTCATTTTATTTTCCTTTTTACTCTTGTAGGCTTTATTGGTGCAAAATGAGCAACATACAAAAACAACACAGAGGAAATTCAAACACACTAAAATGGAATTGAAATGTTATCCTATCCTAAGATTCTCCTGCATCACTTACCTTCAAATATCCATTTGAAATCCATACTTTTATTCAACATCATAGTTATTGGCATGACAAGGGCTGCAAATTCTAGAACAAACCTTCGAACAAAATTGATTCTTCCCAAGAAACTTTGAAGGGCATTCTTGTGACTTGGTAATGGCAGTGCTCTTATTACTTCAACCCTCTCTAGATAAATTACTAATCCCTCTTGGAAACAATGTGACCTAGGAGATTTCCTTCATGAGCTAGGAAAATACATTTTTTAGGATTTAAGGATACTCCAAATCTTCTACATCTTTGTAACACTTGTCTCAAATGAAAGAGATGATCTGTTGCACTTTTAGAAAATACAATAATATCATCTAGGTATATCAGCACTATTTTGTTCATCAATCCCTTGAATGCCATATCCATTTCCCTTTGGAAGGTAGCTTCGGTGTTAGATAACCCTAATGGCATTTTCCTATATGCATATGTTCCCCATTTAGAGGTGAAGGATATTTTGAACTAATCATCCTCCTTTACCACGATCTGATTATACCCTGAATAACCATCTAGCAATGAAAACCTCTCAGAGCTAGCAACAACTTGCAAAATTTGCTCCATAGAAGGAAGTGGGTAATGATCCTTGAGAGATGCCCTATTTAGATCTCTAAAGTCAACACACAATCTGATTTCCCCACTCTTCTTTCTAACTGGAACCAAGTTGGCCACCCAGCTTAGAATGCTTGATAGGGAAATATGATTCTTTGATTCTATCAACTTATTCAATTCCTTCTCTCATGAGAGGCTCCATGTGGGGATTGAATGGCCTTTGTTTTTTCCTGATGGGTTTAGAACATGGATCCAATTCAATGGTGTGTTGAGCTAACTCAGGATTGAAACCTTTCAAATCTTCATAGCTCTAAGCAAACAAATCAGGGAATTCTTGACAAGTTGTCATGAACTCATACCTTTCTTGCTCAGTTGTCACTCTTACCAATTTGGAGTGATTTGCCTTCTTCCACCGAGATGGGACACTGATATCTTCTCCCTTGACTTGGATGTTTGCTTTCTCCTTCCTAAACTGATCATTAGGATTGAAATATGGACTCCAAAGTAATAATTCCCTTTGGTATTTTGTTGGTTCTCAGTCTGTACCACTTGGTCACCATACTGCTGCTCCAACTTTTCCTAATTTTTAGCTGAGAACTCAGCCTCTTCTTGCAAGAAATTGAATGATTTGCTGATCATTTTCAAACACTTGCCAACTTACATTGTTGTCTGGTTCTAAAGTCCTCACAATCACATGGATGTTTGGTTGTACACTTTATCTTCCTTGAATGCTTTCAACAACGTCAAAGGCTGCCCCAACTGCTGCAAGCCTATCAGCAGCTTGGTTCTCTTTTCTGGAATGGATTTTATGCCAAAATCCTCAAAATCTTCAATGAGGTCCCACACACTATTTTTGTAGCTCTTGAGTAGATCATTCTTGACAGCATGTTTCCCCTTAACTTGGTTGACAATCAACTCACTGTCACCAAAGACTTTAAAGTTCTTTATTCCTCTCTTGATTGACCAATGCAATCCTTGTATCAAGGCTTCATATTCAACAGTGTTATTAGAGCATGTAAACTGAAATCTAAAAGCTGAATAATACTTAACTCCTTGTGGTGAAACAAGCATAGCTCCCCCTCCTGCACCTTGTCTACTTCTTGATCCATCATAGAATATCTGCCATACCTCATTTTCATCTTTATGGTTTGGCTTGGTGATGCTAGGAATAGGCTGATTTTCTTCATGTATGTAATAAAATCCTAGTTAAGATTCCTCCATTTCCTTGTAGGGATCAAAAGCATGTGCCTTTCTTTCCCATTTATCAAGAGTCAAATCTGGGATGCTTCCAACTTTGGTGTCAGCTTCATCGGTGCTTGGATAATCCTCTTGATCAAATGCTAAACAGTTGGCATTGATTGGGCTTGGAGTATAAGGCTCAATGTGAAATTTTGCAATAGGTTCGGACCTGATTATGGCCTTTGTTCCATATCTGGTCTGGAATAACATGTCTGAGAAATCAGGAGATAAATAGCCTCCAATTCTAGCTGTGAAATCCCTTGACAAACATAGGGCAAAAAGTGGTGGTAAATCTATCACTGACACATCTTGCAAAATAGTGACATTGGGGCATGCATGCAAAGTGAGGCTCAAATCTTTAATTACCCCTACTATTGTTACTACTGTCCCATCCAATTGCACCACCCCTTTGGCTATGACTTCATATTGGAGGCCTAGTTGATCAGCTATTTTTTTGGGCATCACAAAACTACTTGCCCCAAAATCAATCATACAATTGTGTACTAGTTTATCCCCAATGATCAATGAAACATAGAATGGAGGGGGCTTTAAAACTTTACCTTGTTGTCCTCCAAGCTTCCCCTCAGGCTGAGCAACATTTTTGAGTACCTTCTCTTGCATATGATCTTGTTGATTTGAAGATGACCAATTATTCATGCCAGCTTGTAGTAGATCCTTTTGGCCTAGAATGGATAGTGATTCCCACATAGATATATTCAAATCTGTCTTCTTCATTTGTTCAATGATGTTAAATGGGGATGAAACATCTCTTTGCTTCCCCTTAGCCTGCACATTCTTTTCTTGTACATGGGCTGCAACAGATGACACTTAAGTTGGTTTAGAAGGTGGCTTGGGTTGTCCTTGCACATTTGGAATTTCATTTTGTTTGCCAACACTTTGTGGAGTGATGGAATGTTGTGGATCACCTGGAGCTAATGACTTCCCTTCACCAATATTCCTCTTCTTTGACCATGTGTTAGCTACTACATTCTAATAAATTATTTGATCCATACCACAAAAATCTTTGGCCTACCAATTCACAAGTGTAGTCTTAGTTGGAGTTGTATTTTGCTGAGATGTTACTTGTTGTTGGTTTGTTTCTTGACTCACCTCACTCTCTATGCCAATTTTTGTCACCATCAAATCTTGGTTCAAAGCACCATTGAAACACACATACTAGTTGTGAGGTTCATTACATGGGAAACACCAATCATACCCTTGAGATATATTATTTTACACCAACACTAAGGATTTAGAGGTAGATGCAACATTGGGGTTATAGGGCAGAAACGGTTTGTTAGTAGGAGGCCTTACTTGATTTTGATTTACAGATGAATTGGGTGGTCTATTAGGCTGATATGGTTACCTATTAGGCTGAGTTTGAGACTAATAATAAGGTCTAAAACTTTGGTCTTGCTGCCTCTTGAGTGTAACCAGATCATTGCCTAAATTTTACAATTGTTTCATGACTTATTGAAGTTCATTTGAGGCACTAGAGGATGAAGTAGAAGTTTCATTTGAATTCTGATTTCTAGGAGTGGGAATAGGAGCTAAAGTAGGTGCTTGGGCTTTCCAAGTTTGGATATAAGGGAATAGGATGCCTAAGCACTAGTTTACCAGCTTGGATCAAATAATTCTTAGCCCTAATGGTGATGTTATAAGCTGCTAGTATATTTGCACTTCCCATGGATTGGATTAACATAGAAATATTATAATTTAAAGCTTTGAGATAGTATATGAAAGCACCTTCAACTGTTGGCCTTACTGTCACTGGGATTCTATCCCAGTTCCTTTGAAATCTAAAATTGAAGTCTGTTAGCTGCTCATTGGGAACTCTCTTGATAGTTGTCATATAAATTATCTCCCTTTTCTCCAAACTACTCATGGAGAGATATGGACAACTGGTTCCAATTTTGGATAGATCCTATCCCAAGGCTCCTAAACCATTGCAAGGCTTTCCCTTTGAATAAATATTCCAACAATTTGACAGTAATTTGCATCTCAACAATCTCATCGATTGCACAAACATTAGCAATGTCTTTGACATGATCACCAGGAGTGGTAATATTTTCCCCAGTAAAGTATGGGATGTTATTCAATGATGTAACTAGAACTGGGTTTTGTGCATTGAGAGAAAGTGGGCTGCTGCCAATGAAGTTGACATAAGGGTTGGTTTGTGCCATTCTGATTGGCCTGAGAACCCTTATTGATTGGGTGAAAGGTCTACTAGGTGGAGGAGTTGATAGAGTTCTGTCTGGTGGAGATGGAGACCTTTGAATTCTTCTTCCCCTCTCTCTTCATCCTGGGGATAATTTTAGATAATTAGAAAATCCCTCCTCTCTAGCCCTTGACCTTGTTTGGATCCTTCTCATGAATCTCAAGACTTGGACTACTAAAACCAGTTGATTTTATCCCTTTGGAGTTGTCAGATGTGTAAATCAGGGCTCTTTTTAAGCAAGGAACTTACAAAAAATACACATTAACCTTGTTGTAATGAAGATGAAGACCTCTAAGGTCCCACCAAGTGTGCCAAATCTATTAGGAAAAATTCACAACACATCCTAAATGACCTTCAGATCTGCAAGTGAGAATTGGGTCATTTAGTGTGATTGCACAACATGGAATCTTTTCCCCAAGTGTGGGACTTACAAAAATGGGGAAAAACTCTCCAACTTTAAGGCTAGTTCCTCTACTCCTCTGATCATATGTATGCATGAAATTTGTAGAGGTTTAACTCAAAATTATACTCTAGTTTTGCTAAGGAGACAAGGATAGAAAGAAAAGAAGATAAAACTAAACTAACAAGGTGATACACCAAAGCAGTGGTGAACATATATTTCTGCAGATTGACACAGATTATAAAATTCAACACAATTCATGCAAAAATTGTGAAAATTGTAATGAAGGATCAGGATATAGCAAACAACACAAGAAAGGATTGAAAATTCATTCACAGAGCTTGCATTGTCATTTCTATTTTTAAATACAATGCATTACAATAACAAGGAGGTAAAAAACATGTTCCAGTCCTAAAGAAGGTCTGATATTCCACAAATTCACTTATCAGGGTGAAGGAGGGAGCCTGTAGAACATAGCAATGTCCAACCCTTTACAAATGAGCCAAATCTAGCTTTTAACAATGAAAAAACTGAGTTCAGGAAGGAAAAACATGGGAAAATTGAAATGAATGATTTAACCATTGACCAAATCCATCAAAATAGCATGGGTACCCTTAAAAGTTCATTCCCCAAGATTTTTTACCATGTTAAAGAAGAATGGAAGCCATACTACATTAAAAATGGTGGTTGAATGTCGTTCTGCTCTTTTCCCCATGCCAAAGGCATTTTTTCATTTTTCTCTCACTAAACTCCACTAAAAAACAAAATTGAATATTCCATCATGTAGAGGACTTCAATAGCTTTCTAGTGACACAAAAATATAGAAAACTGAGATCTGGATCGAAAAATATGCCCCTCTGAAGATTTAGGGTAAAACTGGGGTAAAATTCAGATCGGCGGGCCGAAACCTAAAATTTTTCCCCTTTTTTGAAGTTGGGAAAAATTCCCCAAAAATCTTCATGCCCCACCACTCCACTGCCATGTGGCGCTTCCTCATTTGTCCGCAGGTTCAAATGGCCATTTCACCTTTTTTGAAGTTTGGAAAAAATTCCAAAATTTCTCCGTGCCCCCCCACTCCACTACCAAATGGCACACTTTGATTTGATGCGGGCATGAATCAATTTTCTTTCCTCTACGGGCCCGTGGGAAATTTTTTTCCTTTGCGTCATTTTTAACACTTTGGCAAATTTCACCAAATATTTATGCACCTCCGACCCCTACCATGACTGGACACATGCCATCCGTGGATTGGTCGGTGGGCCCTTTGCAAATTTATTTTCCACCGCACGGGATTTCAAGCCAAGATTTTTCTTTGCATCCTTTACTATTTTGGCAAAAAGCCAAAATTTACTCCACCCCTCTGGCCCCCGCCACTCTGCTAACACATGGCACACTCTCATTCAATGCAGGGTTCTGGGAAATTTTTTTCCTTTGCACCATTTTTACCACTTTTTCAACTTACCCCCACCGGTCTGATCTCTACCACCACGTTACACATTCCTATTGGTTGTGGACCTTCCTAGGGAAAATTTCCCTCAAAAACTCCACCGAGCCATAACTTGCAAAATACAAGGAGTTAGAAGGTAAATTTTACCTTTTTGGAAAGGTGAGAAAATCCCCTATCTGATGAAGCCATTTCCAAATAATTTTGAGTGCCTGAAAAGTAAAAAAAAATGACTGAGGCACAAGGAAGGAAGGAATGAAAGAAAGTTAGTCAAAAATAAGCAAGGGGCTTATTTTTGATAACAGTTACAAGATCCCCATCCAATGATATCATGTCATGAAATTTTAGGTATTAACACTCCCCAAACCCTCAAAGTGGTTGTATTATTAATAAAACATAGGGTAAAAATGTTTATTAACTAGGGAAGTACTCACAACTTCATCAATCATAAGTTGGTGGTGGGCTTGAACTGCTTTGTTTATCTAGATCTAGAATGTCAAGTAATGATCACTAATCGGGGCATTATTAAAAATTACTTGCTAACTAGCCCTATCTATGACATTATCATGGGAGGTGTATAAATTGTGTTAGGATTTCAATCTCTTACCACCTTGGGAACCATTGAGATGAACTTAAAAATGATATTCATTCATTTTTAGTTAGAAGGGAGGACTTTTAAACTAGAAGGATTCAACAAAAAGTCCCCATATTTGGTGAGCTCTCATTAGATGAAAAAAATTCTTTAAAAAGGTGAAGAGGGGTTCATAGAACAACTATTTTCATTTAAAGTATATCAATCAAATGAATTTATACCATTAGATTTGGAAGCAGTTATAGATGAGCACTCATTTGTGTTTAGAGATATGCTAAAATGTTTACCTCCAAAACTATACCATGACCACTAGTACTAGGGAGAAAACCACCCAAAATCATACTGTATATGTACCTTTATGTGAAAAAGAGTGAGATTGATAAGATAGTACAAGAGATGTTAGAATAAAAAAATATCAATCATAGTTATAGTGTTTACTCTTCTCCCGTAGTGATGGTGCAGAAAAATATGACAATTGGTGCATATGTGATGATTATAGGGAGCTCAATAAGTACACAATTAAAGATAAGTTTCCTATTCCTATAATTGATGATTCTTTAGATGATTTTCATGGTGTTGTTTACTTTACAAAACTTGATCTTCATTTTAGATATCATCAAATTAGGATCAGGGATGAAGATGTTCATAAATCAGCCTTATGGACACATTAAGGCCATTTTGAATTCTTGGTAATAGCTTTTGGACTCACAAATGCACTATCTACATTTCAAATTTTGATGAATTCTATTTTAATCCATTTCCAAGGAAGTTTATTTTAGTGTTCTTTGATGATATATTAATATATATTAAAACATGGGAGGAACACTTACATCATGTAAATAAGGTTTTGGAAACTCTTGAACAACATAAAATTTATGTAAATCCCTATAAGTGTAATTTTAGAGTCAAGAAATTTTAATATTTGGGTCACATCATCTCTTATGAAGGTGTTAATATGGATCCTAACAAGATAAAATCCATGCTTGAATGGAAGGTTCCTAAAACCCTAAAGAAGCTAAGAGGATGTATGAGGCTTACAAGTTATTATCTTAGATTTTTAAGGAATTATGGAAGCATAACAATACCACTCACAACTTTATTAAAGAAGGAATATTTCCATTGTAATTAGAAAGCTACCATTGTATGTGAGATATCGAAGGAGGCCATGTGCACCACTCCAATTCTAGCTACCCTAGATTTTTCCAAAACATTCATTTTTGAATGTGATGCTTCAGGTTATGGTATGGGGGTAGTTCTCATGAAATATGGTTGTCCCATTTCCTTTGAGAGTAACCAATTCATAGGTAATAATATATCAAAACCATTTTATGATAAGGAAATGCTAACCATACTTCATGTAAAAATGTAGACCATATTTAATAGGTAGACATTCCAAGTAAAGACAAATCATGATAGTTTGAAATAGTTTTTAGAGAAAAATTTATCATCTGAAGAATAAAAAAATGGGTCTAAAAATGTTGGGGTATGATTTCAAAATAATATAAAAGAAAAGGAAGGAGAATGTAGTCATTGATGTTCTATCTCATAAGGATGAATCAATAGTGTCATATCTATATTACAGGAATATTGGGTAGAAGAGAAAAGATATGAATGGAAAAATGTCCCAAGTCCATAAATTCTCATTAAAAATCTTCAACATGATCTAAGCATGTCAAAAAAATTATTTGGAAAGGAGATGCTTTATGGTACAAAGATAGACTATACATATGTAAGAAATAAACCCTAAAAAATAAGGTTTTATCTGAGCTCCATGATTCTCTAGTAGGGGGCATTCTAGCTTCTTGAAGACTTATCATGGAATCAAACAAAATCTCTTCTAGGAAAGGCTAAAAGGCAATGTCCAAAAATTAGTGGTAGAATGCATAGTTTGTTAACAAAATAAGAGTGAAACACTTAAATCCCTAGGTATTTTAAAACCTCTATCTATTCTTAGCCAAAGGTGGGAAGAGGTGTCCATGGAATTCATCACATGATTTTCTAAATTAGAGGGGAAAAATTTAATCATGTTTATGGTGGATAGAATCACCAAATATGCCCATTTTTGTGCCTCATCACACCCATTTTTTGTAAGTAGTATAGCAATGAACCTCATGGATACAATTCATAAGCTATATGGGATAAAAATTATAGTAAGTGATTGAGACCCTATATTTACTAGTAATTTATGGAATGATCTATTCTCATGTTTAGGAACTTAACTAGCTTGTAGTTCTTCTTATCATCCCTAGTTTGATGGTAAAACTCAAGTTGTAAACATGTGCTTGGAGGGATATTTTTTTTTTATCTTAGATAAGTAAGAAAGATGGGTCCAATGGGTACCACTTACACAATTGTGGTATAACACTTCTTTTTATACTTAATTTAAAATGTATCCTTTCTTGGCATTATATGGGTACTATTAACGTGAAAAAGTAGCATCATTTGAATGTTCATAGATGAACATAAACACTTTGGTGTAACATGATATGATCTCAAAAGTGTGTGACTTGCAAACTAAGATCAACCTCTAGAAAAGGATGGTTCCTTCTATTTTGTCCCTCCAAAAACTAACCTATAACTTCAAAATGCAACTAAACTAAAGCTAAAATACAATTCCATAGGGTTTGTGGTTGAGAGAAAGAGAAAAATGTTGTAAACTAAAAGAAGGTGATGCACAAAAACTAAAATAGGGTCCAAATCTAGCCTGTAACGACATATATAAAACTACCATGCAAGTATCCCTTATAAACACAAAGTTTTATAAGAAAAAAAGTGACTAAATTCTAATAGAGACAAGAGGATCAAAGATCCACATCCAATACGAGACGTATGAAGGAAAATACCATAGTTACATGCCATTAAACATTATCACTCACATTTATAGAAACAAAGGTTGAAGAACAAAATACAAGATGTAGTTATAAGTTTTAGAGGTATGGAAGATGTGAAAATCCAAGGAAGAGTTCCAAATTCTGCAAAAGAGGACCCCTTATTGTGAAGAGGAACTTACATTTATAGAAAATGAAGAATGAAAGAAAGGAATATATGAGGGAGAGAATTCAGATTTGAAATTGAAATTTTAAATGAGTAGGATTGAATTCACTTCCCATAGATACTATCACCATTAACCTCACAGGATAAGAAAATGTTCTCCTCTGTAACACACCATCAAAAGTTACAGGAAATGGATGATGCCATTTGAGCATTAAATCTTGGTTGGTGAGGTAATTGGGTCCTTAACTTCCTGAAAATATGATTTTCTCCATCTATTCCCATGTTTTCATTTTTGATTTCCCAAAACACACCAAATACTAAATTTATTTATGATAAATATTAAGTACTTGAAGAGACCTTTCCAATGCCACCAATTTTATGTGATTTGGACACTCGTCATGAAATATATGGCCCTAAAACCACTACCATTTCATTATGTGACTCTCTAGACTCATCTATCTTTATCTTTAGAAAATATTGTGCATGGTTTCATGCACGTGGTATATACATTTAGAGTTGAAGTAGGAGATTGCTAATTGGTAGCACATGACATCATGTATGGTTCACATGTTCAATTACTTTTCATCTAACCATTAGGTGCATAAGGATTTTTAATTGATAAAGTGCATCCCTCTAGGGGATACCGCAAATGAAGTAGATATTATAACTCAAATATATGGTGAGACTCCTTCTCGAATGCACCAAAAAACATGCATGGATAAAATACGATGAGAATATGTTAGACCTCGCTTGGAGAGAAAATGAAAAATGAAATCTAGTGTACCTAGTTGATGATGAAGAGCTTGAAGATTCCAATATAGAGCACATAGAGGGAGAGTGTAAGGTCTCAGACAAGTCTGATGAAAAAACCACGTGCATACCATTTTCCTTTGAAGAATAAAAGGTGAAGATTATGACATATGACACACCTAAGGAGGTAATCATTGATGACTATTGGTCAGAAGTAGAAGTTGTAAAGATAATTGATTTTTGCATGTGTTCCAAGATATATTTCCTATGGGATACCATGAGTTATAGGGTGTTCATCCATCTCTAGGGAAAATAAAGATCAAATTGAAAGAGGAGGGAATGACACCAGTTCACAAGTGATCATAAAAGATGAATCCAAATTTGTGCATCAAGATAAAAGGTGAAATTGATAACATGTTAAAGGAAGGTATCATTGAGCCTATTGAAGATTCATAATGGATCATCCCTATGGTCATAAGTATAAATAAAGATGGAAGGATAAGGATTTTTTTGGATTGCATGATAATAAATGCTTTTTGTGTTATTAATATTTTCCCTACACCTTTCACGGAAGAAATTCTTGAGTGTGTGGCAGGGCGTGAGATATATTGTTTCATAGATGGTTTTTAAAAAATCATCAAGTTTGGATTGCAAGTGAGGATCAAGCCAAGACTACCTTTACTATGTAATAGGGTTGTGTTACATATATAGTCATGCCTTTTGGATTAAAGAATGTGTTAGCAGTGCTTTCATGCATTAGTGTACAAACCTTTTAGGAATTCATCCATAATTTGATTCAAGTATATCTTGATGATTGAAAAGTGTATGGGTTGGTAAATAACCATTGTGACTATTTGTCGCTAATTTTTGAATGATGTATCAAGATCAGTATATCCCTAAACATACAAAAATACATATTTGCAACACTTTCTAGTACTTTATTAGGGCACATCATATGCAAAGGTCTTCTGTTTTTTATAGAAAATATTACAGTTATATTGGGATTAGAAGATCCCACTAACCAAAGTGGAGTGCATGGATTTCTTGGGCATACAAGATATTACATGAAATTCATCAAGGGCTATGCCAAGATAGTTGTGCCACTGGAAGAAATCTTTTATTGGAAAGATGCACAACAACATGATTTTGAGAAGTTAAAGGAAAGATT
Organism: Taxus chinensis; assembly: GCA_019776745.2. NCBI lineage: Eukaryota > Viridiplantae > Streptophyta > Pinopsida > Cupressales > Taxaceae > Taxus > Taxus chinensis. The sequence continues at coordinate 85,445 of JAHRHJ020002608.1, read as the reverse complement.
AACCATTGTGCCTATCCTTCACTTCCCTTCATGGAATTTTCCATTCCATGTTCATGTGGATGCTTCAGGAATAAAAATTGGAGTAGTGCTAGCCCCTTCTGCAGATGGGTATATTGACCATCCAATATGTTTTTTGAGTAGGTAGCTAACACATGCAGAACAAAACTATACAACTATTGAGAATGAGGCTTTGTCTATGATGTACATGCTTCATAAATTCAGGAAGTATCTTTTTGAAAATGTGTTCATATTTTTTACTAATCATATTACTCTAAATTATTTGGTCAATAAGCCAGTATTGTAAGGTCACATATGTAGATGGATTCTTTTGTTCAAATAATTTGAATTTTCAGTTATTATGAACCTTGGTAAGAGTAACCTGCGACTGGACCATCTTTCACGCATTAACTCTGGTGAGGTTACACAAAGTATAGAGGATACAATGTATGATGCATAATTTTTTATGTTACATCACATGCCAAAAAAATTTGAGGATGTCGATGTGTTATTACACACATGTATTGATCCATAAGGAATGAAGACAATGGAGAAGAAACAACTAGTCATACACGTTGTGCCTTATCAATTGGTTAGTGAAGACCTTTATAAGATGGGTATAGGTGAGGTATTCGAAAATGCATGTTCTAGCATGAGCATAATGTAATAATGTAAGAATTACATGGTGGAATAGTAGGAGGTCATTATGTTGGGTATGTCACCATGTGCAAGATACTCCTTGTAGGATTATGGTGGCAAAAACTATAGATGGATACAAAGGATTTTGTCAAAGTATGTGACCATTTCCAAGGAGTTGGTAAGCCAAGGAAAAGGGATGAAATTCCATTACACCCCATAGCATCTGCATAACCTATCGAAAAGTGGGCTATAGGCATTTTTGGACTGATTGCACTATTTTCACGCATAACAAGTGTGCACTACATTATTACCTATACAGACTGTTTAACATGATGGGAATAATTTACACCAACAAAGGATTTTATAGCCATAACGGGTGCATAATTTCTATGGGAAAACGTCATTATCATTTATAACTTTCCATTGAACCTTACAAGTGATGGGGGAACTCATTTCCTTAATGAGACTATTAGGATATTGCTTGTAGAGTTCATGGTGGCTCATAACAAGACTACCCCTTATCATCCACAAGAAAATGGAACGGTCAAAGAATTCAACAAAATATTAGGTCAAACTTTGACTAAAATCTATGATGTAGGGAGAAAGTCTTGGGATGAAAATGCATAAGATGTACTATGGGCATACAAAACAACATATAAGAGGTTGAACAAAGCAACACCTTTTAAGTTGGTTTTTGGAGAAGATTTTATGTTACCATCCCTGCCTATTACACATGAGGGAGGACTTTCATATGAACAGGAAGTAGAAGAGAGCATTGAAAAATTGATGTAATTGGATAAACAATGTGTAATTGCACGATGGAGCCAGAAGCAAGAAAATGCAATACAAAAGGCCTGGCATGACAAGCACATTAAAAATAAGTATTTTTTAGTAGATGGGTTGGTGCTTTTATATGATTCAAATTTTGCATGCCACCCTAGAAAACTAAAATTCCTTTGATTGGGACCCTTTATAGTAACCAAGATTCTAGGCTGAAGGAAATTAAATTTTAAAGCTCTTGATGGAACAATATTTCCTGGTTACTTTAATGGAACTAGGCTAAATATCTGCTATAAATAAGCTTCATTTATATTTTTAATAAGCCAATATTGGCATGTAGGTTAAGTTTCCATTTCTCTTTTGTAATAAGCGTGTTTGCATGTAGGAGATGATATATTTATCATAAAATGATTCAAAGAGGAATGCACATACTTTTAGTGAGCGATAACAGAGAAAGAGTGTGAAATGAATGGATCCGTGAGTACGAGCACATTAGATAATGATGAATTTTGGAGTACACACATGTTAAATAAGGTAAAGTTGTGTGGATAGAATGCAAAAGTGTGTGCAATTAAGGTATAATTTGATCATTGATGGATTGAATTTCTCCAAGGTTTATGGGTTTATGTGAAAACTTGGTGGTGAAAAAGAATGTGTATGGTTTGATAGCGGAAAAGGTAACATGATGTAGGTAGCATAGGAAGAAAAAGGTGTGGTGTGAAGTGATGCACGCAAGAGGATTGGTATCCTAGGAAAGTAGTTGCATAGGCACAGAAGGGTGCACGCAAAAGGATCTACATCATAAGAAATCAGTAGAACACCAAAATTTTATGCATGTTGCTTGCCGAAGAGAAACTAAAAATACCCAAGGTTGGATGGAAAATATGGAAAAACAAGAAATATTGGTGGGAAAGCTCACCTACCACACCTACCATATTAAATGCTCAAGTTTTTTGTAAATATATAAATAAGTAAGAGTGATAGTTATAGTTCACCTTGTGAATTGAGAACTTGTGTGATTTAGAGATCCATCGAACCAGTGTGATCAAGGGCAACATAAAAGGGGGTGAAATCAACTAGAGATCTCCTTGTGTTTGGATAAAATGACGAGTAGAATTTATAGAGGGTTGAAGAGGTGGAAATAGTTACTAGTGTTGTAAGGTCTAACAAGATAGGAATTTGCTAAGTTAAGGTCACAATAACTAGACGTAAAAAAAGAAGGAAAAATACGTAGTTGAGTTATAAAATAAAGAACTTGATGTTAGGAAATCAACAAGGAAGGTAAAGAATAAGCATATGAGTTATTTTGATTAAGGGCATGCGGGTTCAGGATTTAGAGATATTAATTTCTAGCACTTCAGTTGAAACTAAGAAATGACACCACCAAAAAATGGAACAAAGTGAAAGAATAATGTGGAGGATGCACTTGATGAGTGATTCTTGGAAATAAGTACCCACAGGAGGTAATCATCAGAAATTCGTGGGCATCACAGTTATAGAGGTGCAAGATAAGTGAGTACAAAAACTACATAACATGCCACAAAAGTAATATAAAGGATGATACCTTAGTAGAGACAGGCCAACACACCATTGAAGGATAGATCATGTTGGATGAATGAGTGTGTAAGACTTTGGAGAGAGGTGGTGTATTACAACTATATGAACTATCATTATTTAGAAATCCCACACGATTGTTCCAATAACTAATGTTGTAAGTCTATTTTGACTATTTTTTATTTTATGGGTAAAAGGATGTACCTCACCACACAACTTATTACAAGGCCAAGAATACTTCACTATTATGTAAAAAAATTATCTTGTGAGGTTCTTGTTGAATAACATAGAAATGGGGCCTTGGTACAAAATTCCATATGCATTTACAACCATATATGTAGAAGCAAAGTGAACCAAATCAAGGACACACAACCCTTGAAGTTCAATGTTGACAAGGTAGATGTAGAGTTTCATACTATGCGTAAGACCTATGGCTATGTTACAAGGCATGCTCATGGAGAAATAATAGAATCTAATTCGATGGAATTGAACCCCATCATGACGTTGGTGGTTAAAAAATAACTAGTCGATTTTATGTTTATCTCCGACTGAAGATAAAGGATGGAAAGGTAGTCAAAGTGAAAGACACCAATCTTACACCACCACCTTCATGGATAATAGAAACAAGGACCCCAAAAAATAAGCACAAGATGGAGCCCATACAAAATAACAACATGAAGAAGAAGAAGAGGAGGAAGAATAATAGGAGGAAGAAGAAGATCCAGAGAATTAGTTGGATCAAAACTTAGGAAAAAAAGGTGGATAGAATGAGAAGAATCAACACATGCTCCTCCAAGAACACCTCTAGCTAAGTTTGGTGGATACGACGTGCATTATAAACCTAGAGGAGGAGGCACAAGATGAATAAAACCTAAGGAATGGAGAGGACATGGAGGGAAAAAGGATTTATGTTATTCATATTATAGAAGAATAATATGAGCATGAGCAGTAGGAGAAATAGGAATAGGAAGAAGGGTAGTATGAGGAGAAAATGAGAGAGGAACATGAAGAGAAAGAGTTAATGCAAGAGCATAATGTGACGGGACCAGGCCCAGAGTCACAAATTAGAGAAAGGAGGTCAGGGCATAACTTACCTCCCCAAAATCACATGACATACATTGATAACCCAAAAAAAATTATAAGGGATAGATTCCAAAGCTCCCTAGATGTAGATGAGCTATATTGTTGGGAAATGTTTGATAAATCACAACCCGTCTAAGGATGCACAAGATGATGTCATTTGCTATGTAAACACACATGGAGGAGCCAAAGTTTAAGCTTAACTAATGTCATCAGTGAGTTCCAAGGGAGGAGATACCCTTCGAATAAGCTCCCAATTTTGGTTTCTACCCAATTGTCAGACATACATTCCAACAACATGCTAATAAATGTGGAAAATGAAGTGGTGTGGAGGAAAATTGATAAAAGAGCAGCACTACACACTAAGCAGTAAAAATTTGAGGATGTAAGATGAAAAAATAAGAAGTTGGTTGTATAATTAAGTAAGACCAAATCCAAGATGACATATGTAAATACTAAAGTGTTGGGATTGATTACACACATTGTGAATTCTTGTCTGGATGTAGTTTTGGAAGAAGAGATGAATACAAGTAGGGAAATTGACACCCTAGAAGAATTAATTAAATTTTTAATAGAAAATGTAAATAAAGAACATGGGTCAATAATAGAGGACATGGTGCGAGTAAACCATGAAAAGGTTAACAAGGGAATAAAGAAGTATGAAGAATCAAGCTCCGAGATGAAATAAGCCATGTAGAGAGACTGAGAAAATCTTTGGAAATTTTAAGGATGCCTCAATAATAGACACACACCTTATAGAAGATGAAGCAAATTTGAACCTATTATAGGCCTCATTATATACATGAGATAAGGAGGTGCATGAGATATTTTTTCAAGAATTAAGAGACGATAATTTTTTTGATAAACCCACTTATACCGAATGATTATTCATCCTTTCAAAAGAGAGGTAATTTTACACGTATCCTTCTTTGTGATCGAGGAATAATCCTCATCTATGGCAAAATCCCACTTAGGAATCCTAGATGAATTCCAAAAATACTAAGGGTTGGAAGTGGAGGCGAAGAAGGAGTGGGGTCTAGTGAACTTTTAATGAGTCCATCTCTCATGTGAAGGATCCCCAATCCATTATCTAGCACTCTATAAAGTTTTTCTATCCCAAAAGGACCAGGAGGTGAGTCATGCTCAGGATATATAGATTCTTCACTCTCGTGAGATGGGAAAATGTCCTCATAATCACTACTATCATAATCAAAATAATCCTAATAATGAGAATATGGAAGAGTAGAAGGACTGAGAGGATCGAGCAGAGGAGGAGGAGGATGCTCTGCGACATGATCATCATTAGAAGAGTTAGAGAGTAAAAGGACAATAGAGGGTGGATAAGTAGAAGTATAAGATGACTCTTCAAGATTAACACCTCTCTATATATAAATGTGATGAGTAGTAGGGTTTAAAAATCTATATCCCTTCATTCCATCAGGATAACCTACAAAAATATAGGGTCTAGACTGTGGTTTCAATGCCTTGCATTTAGTTTTGGGAATCCAGGCCATAACATTGGATTTGAAGACACGATAGTGCTTAACATTAGGTTTTCTTCCAAAATAGGCTTCAAAAGGTGTCATCCCTATTAATTCCTTATTTGGAACACAATTTTTAATGTAACAAACAGATTTCACGGATTTGGCCCAATACTATAGAGGAAGGGATTTGGATTGAACCATATAAGTGTCAACTCCTTAAGCATTTATATATTTCTTTCTGCAACTCCATTTTACAAATGACTTTAAAAAATGGTATGTTATAAAGCAATCCATTAGGAGGTACATAATTCTTTGAACCTATTACTCATATACTCGCCTCCATTTTTGGTTCAAAAAACCTATTATCCAAAATACTCCTTCCTAGATTATTTTGATAACTTGTAATTCCATGTTGAACTCAAAGAACAAAAAATTGATTAAATTTGGACAAATCCATTTTTAGGACATTCCTCTCCCTCCTACTGATCCCCAAAATCCAACACTTTGCCAAATTTTTAAGTGAAAAGGGAAAAAATACAAGAAAATCAGATAAATTGGGCATGGAAGGAATATTAGGAATTGTTCCTCTTGTTCTCCGCATTACCACATAATCCACAACAAGGGGTTTGGGGACTTGAAATTATATAAGTCCTTTTAGAATAGATGGAATAATTCCATAGGGCTAATAGTTCCTTGATCGAGTGATATGGTTGAAATTGAGGTAGAAAAGGGGCGAGCTGGGTGAATCAAACGAAGTAGACACTGGGGGAAAAAATAGAATGTCCTGCCGTGCATTTAGTCCACTGCATGTTTGAGTCATCAAACTAAGAAACGAGTGGAAGAGTAATGTAAATGAATCATGAAATAATAAAACAAACAGAACTTTCCCATGTTCCGTCAGTTCACTTAATGACTGACATGACAGATGAGGGTAGAGTGTTGCGGGGGGTGAATGAGTTGGTAGAAGTGGATAAGTCAGGCCTGAATGGAACACAAATAATAGTTATCTCCTTCATCTAGTTCACTAACTAGTTAGTTCAACCACACTTCTCACAAAAATATTAAAGTGGAATGTTACATCCCGTAAGGAACCCTATCACAACCCTACTAAGATCTTGAACTTCAGAGGGCCATAACTTTCACCATGTAACTCTAAAGTTCACAACCTTGGACTCGTTGGAAATGTATCATCATGTACTAAAAACTACCCCAACATTAAATATATATTTCTAGGTACCTTAACTACCATATTTGATGACGTATCATACCCATTATTTCTCCTACAAGTAATGTATCATGGGGGAATGGCCTTTGTATGGAGACCATGCCTATTTTTAGACATTAAATGCATGTTATTGGTGATTAAAGATGGAAATTTGAATTTCCTTCTATTTTCCCTCATCTTTTTCTCCCATTTTTTATATATTGTAAAATGATGCTCATTTGTAAAGGTTAGACGCTATTGGAATGCTAGAGCATCATTTCAAAGTGTTGCACAAGTGTTCTTGAGTTGTAGGAATTAGATTGGTTTTTTTCAATGTGTTTATGCCTTCTTCCTCTATTGTAATGATATGTGCATATCCTTAAGCAAATAAAATTCATGTTTTGTGGCTATTTTATGTCATATCTAGTGTTTTATTGAATTTTCTTGTCTCTTCATTTACTTGCAGGTATGTTGTGTATGTTTCTCCACTTTGCAGGGTTTATTTATATCGTGCATTGTGTGAAAATGAGAGTTTTAATACTTCTTTGGGTTTTGGATCTCCGGTCTGACCTCTCCTCCATTTTCTCCCATTTTCCCTCATTTTGAGAGTGTCTTTCCCCTTTTTATCGGTGATATCACCTCCCCTTAGTTTAGGCTTTCTATTTATGCATTTCCCTCTCTCCCTGGTCCTTTGGAATGATAGAGTAGAGTTAGATAGTTGTATTTCCCTTAATAGGAGTAGTTATAGTAGTAGGAATAAGCAAAGGAATCAGACCTTCTCTAGAGTTTTGTCTCGAATGAAAGTCCCACAACTTAGAGACAATCCCATGTTGCCTAAAATTTTTGGGTTGTCTATGACTCAGAGAAGGGTGCAATTTTGAGCTCTAACAGAGCCTTGATAGACCATTCAACTTGTTTCTCAACAAGAGCCTTGAAGTATAAAAAGTGATCAAAGACTTCAATTTATTTTTTGTGAAAATACACCCAAGTGTAACGTGAAAAGTAATCAACAGGGTAAATTTTAGGGGTGAATATTCGTGAAAAGGAAAATATAAGGGATTTTAAATTTTGAATATGGTGAATTTTGTACTATCGTATAGTAGCACATTCGCCAAAAATTTATGTGAGAATTTTTTTTTTTTTTAATATAATATCACCTACATATTTCCACCAAGGGTCGACTAAAGTTAGTAAATTCACCTTCATTTCATAACATTCAAATATATATAAGATTAATTCACCATAGTATAGTCCTATTTTTTACATCATAAGCATGTGAATAATCCGAAAGTATAAGACCACAAGCTGAAATATTCAGGAAAAAAAAGAGACTCAAGAGGTAAGCAGAATGTATCAGTGTTACAGGCTGACAAGTCAAATGTGCAAGTGTTAACGGTTGACAACATATATCAGTGTTACAGGCCGGTAACATATATATGTGTTACTGAAGGGCAACAAATATATGTGTTGCCGGTTGGTAATAGATATATGAGTTACCAACTAGTAACATGTACATCTATTACAGACCCAACCGGAAACATGTATTAGTGTTACAGGATGGTAACAAATATATGTGTTACCAAACAAAAATAAATATATCTATTGTTGACTGGTAATAGATATATGAGTTACCAACCGGTAACAAATATATGTGTTATTGACCGATAACAGATATACATATCGCCACTTGGTAACAGATATATATTTTTCTCTCTAGTAATAGATATATGTGTTTCCAGTTAGTAATAAATATATGTGTTTCCGTTCGGTAACAGATATATGTGTTTCCGTTCGGTAACAGATATATGTGTTTCCTACTGGCGAAAATTATCTTTAATGCCAGTCGTTAACTCTATGTTCAGTATCCTTCCTGCATATTCCTTTTCCATTTGAGTTCTTAGTTGTGTTCTCATGTCATTCTTAAGCTGTGTTGGCTTTTGTTTGGGTAAATATTTGTTACCATTAGTATTTGAAAATTCTATGTTTTTGTCACATGTACAGACTTCAAAATCATCCATTCGATTTCCCCTATTACAAATGAGAAAATAAATCAACTTCAAGGAAAAATAAACCACAGTTTTAGACACTAAGCAACAAAAAAAAGGCACTTGTTTGGGGTTTTTTTTTTGGGGGGGCACCACTCTTTCTCGTGCCCAAGAAAGCCCGAAAACTACTTCCAGAATAGGTCTGATGCCCAAGGTCAGCAATTCTTGGAGATTGCTAAGCCTATAGTAGACAAATCAGAATCAAACTTGCGGGCATCTGACTTGGCTTTCAAGAATCCCTATGGGAGAGTCTCTCCTGAAGTGAAATTAAGAACTCCAGGAAACAGTCTCAACCCCCCCCCCTAAGAGTCATTGGAAGGGTAAGAGAAAGGGCCAGCAAACTAGTGAACAGTTGGAAGAGCAAGCCCAGATTCTCCAGGTTACATCAAGTCTCTTTTATTAAGGATAAAGTCTTGACCTACCCATTGACTACTCTTCCACCTCCTGTCATTCTAAGCAAGATGAAGTGCAAAGTATCAAATATATGCACAAGTATTCTGTCTATGGCAGAGCTATTGAAGCCATTGTGGATGACATGCTTGTTGTTGGAGTAAACTTACGATGAAGCTTTCAAAATCACGAAAAGGTGAGTAGTGGGGGTGAAACTGAAGCTCTCCTCCACTAAATACTATGGATAAAGAATAAAAATAGGAGCAGTTGTATAGTAGACCTTTGCCTTAGGGATAACAGAGAGAAACAATCTACTGGCGAATAAGATCTTCGATGATGCTAGGACATCTATCAAAATCCTAGGCACAGTGTGGAGTGGAAGATCAAAGTTTTGAAGGAAGCTGTGGGAGAATAAGAAACAGCTGGCACGAAGGGAGAAGCTTTCAAGACACTGGGTGTATTGCTGCTTTTAAGGATATTTACATTGTCATCTTCAGGATGAAAAACTCTGGTGTTTCCCTGTCCTTATAAGAAATCAAAGCTTAGTTCAGAGCTTTGTCAAAGATAATCTATTCAAGGAAAGCTCCATCTCTAAGGAAAAGATGAATTGGAAAATTTGTTCTCTTCAATCTGCCATTGAAGAAGCAAATAAAGATTAGGCAACTCCCACGTCGAGTTGATAAAGAGATGGAGAAGTGTCTGGGATTTGGACTAGTCTGAAGCAACACGTCAGTTCCACGTGGCAGAGACATAGCTGAGGCATGAAGAAATTCAGGCAGGCAGATTCTAGAAGACAGTGGCGTCCCTCCAAATAGCTGCCACCTTTGTTCTCCGTCTCCTTTCTTTTCTCTTCTTCCATTCTTTTCGTATCCTTGTAATTAGTTAAGGATTGCATGGGCGATCTTTAACTATTCTTTAAATTAAAAGAAAAGGTTACGGAGAGTAAAAAACTGACTTGTAGCTATATTAATGGCCTTTCCACGCCATTTTTGAAGGGATAGAAACTTGGATATTTGTTTGAAGGGAAATAAGATCTTAAGAAATCCACTACAAAGGGCTTTCCATTCTTGTCTACGCTTATTTGTTATCTCTGTGTTTTCCTTTAATATGGGGAGATATTTTGTTCCTAACTCATGTCTCTCTGATTGCATACTGTTCAGTTTTGCCCCAATACAGTGATCTTGTACAAAAAGAAGGAAAGTTGTGTCCTTGATTAATAAATCTGAAGAAGGTTATTCTGGAAACTTTGTGTCTTTAATTTAATCTCTTCAGCCAACGCAAATGATCTTGTCTTAAAATTCTTTGAGCTTCGCATACATGAGAAATGATTCATGCGATCTATAATCTGAATGTTGCTATTCTGATGCTTCTTATTCCCTTTCTCAGTCCTTGTGTAATGATGATCCTTGTGGAAAACACTTTCGTAAAATCCAAGTTTTTTGACAATAAAAACAAATGTTCTGTAAATTTGTAAATAAGTTCGTTTCTAAATAAGGGAACCCTCTCCAATAAAGAGGAGGGACTTCTTGTCCCCTGACTGTTTGCTTTCTAAAAAGTTCCGATTGACGACCACACAGTTTTTGGCGACTCCGCTGGGGAAAATCGCATTAAAGTACTGCAATTTTTCGATCATCCTTTGATCTAGCGATCCGCATTTCACTCGAGGGAGAAGGGACCCTGGTATCGAAGATTTCAATTTCAGCTTTTGGAGCAACAGGGTTTTCCTTTCCCTTCAAATAGAAGAATTGTTCGACGAGCACTCTCTGTTCACGATAGAAGTCTAGGGTGGTATTCCTTCAGAACTGCTGTCCAAATCTACGAGCTTTGATACTAGCTGGTGCTTACAGTTCCCTTCCAAAGCCGTATTTTCTACGAATGGCGGCACAATTGCCATGGGGTCACTGTGTCGGGCCCCTGGCCCTTCCTCGACTTGCCATGAGTACCTAGAGGAACCGAAAAAGAACTTTTCCCCCCAATTTTAGAGGGATGAAAAGTACACCCTGATGAACAATTGCAGCCTTATAGTTGCATGTGGAGTCTTGGGATGTTGAACATGAAGACGTCTCAGTAAGGCTGTTGTTGAGACGTTACAGGATAATGCTGTGACTGGTTCTATCAACCTTTCGGCGGGTGCCATCACCGACGGAATACAATGAACTCAGTTCGAAAGCCGTTTCAAGCCGGTAGAAGATGTGCATGCATGCTTGCCCAAATTCTCAGATAAAGAAAGATCCTCAGAACCCATGGGAGCAATTTGTGGCTCGTTCAATAACGATCAACAAATTCCTGTAAATACTCGGAACGGTTGATCAAATTCAAAAATGTTTCTTTCTAAATGCTCAACACGCCAAAGGTCAGTTATGCTCTAAGAAGGGCTAATCTTGGAAAGGAACGTGAATTTATGGATCAAGAACTGGTTGTTAGTGTCCGAGGATGGATGACCTGATCCATGTCAGGGAAGTTGAAGAGAGACTCCTCCCAATCTACACCTGCTGCTTCTTTTTTCCTTCCACTCTGGACCAATACTGATCCATTAGTCCAGAAACTTGCAAATGATCTAGAGCTCTAAAGAAACAATGGGCCCAGCAGCCCCATATGCCAGATGTTCCAAGAGAAATTTTCAGCCCAGAAATCGGGTTTACCTGCTCTCACACAAGGACTAGAACTTGAAGGACCGCCTGTCAAAGTTCCTGTGAATGCAGCCCTGTGAAGTGAAAGGAGCCTGATGATCATGTGGACGATGAAGCTCGTGAGGAGTTCTGGAGGAATTTGATGATGAGGCGGAAGAAACTCGAAGGATTCTCGGGTAATTTCGTACCACCGAAGGCATGATGACGGAGATGATCTGATGAAGTGGTAGCAGAATGACCAGTTGAAGTCATTTGCTTTTGTTTTTGTTCATGACTCTAGAACAGACGAGGCAGAAGGAGAAAAGAACACAGCCCATGAAGAAAATCGAGGACAGACGAAACTTATTCCTGTAATTGCAAGAGAGGATCTCCTATCCCTACCTCATCTTGCACCAAAGGTAAGGTCCCGCCAATCCTATAGCAAAGTTCTTCTTTTTCTCTTTAAAGTGATAAGTGCCTAGAATTCCAAATGATGATGGTCCATCTACCGGATCCTTGATATGTTGATCACCTACAAAGGACCAAGGTTCAAATTTCAGAGAATGAATACTAGCAAACCATCCCAAAGCGTTTTCCAAGATGATCCAATGTGTTAATTCACATTCCAAGCCCACCTCTAAAGGCCTTTTGCCACTCTCTCCTTCGCACCCACGCCTTGTATGTCTGGTAGCCGCTGTCACCTTGCCTGGTGACAAAATCAAGCCTTTTTATGAAAACAATTCTTTATAGCGGCCATAGGCTCAGTAACTGTGTCATAGATTCCGGAGCCTCAGAAAAGTGATGCCTGCTTTAAAGGTAGCTCATGCTTTAGGCTTGAAACCCCCTTACTCGTTACTTATGCGATCTTTACTAATCCATGCCGAAAGTAAGGAAGTACCTTGGTTGGGAGGATAAAGATGCACAAGTGGATTTGCGTGCTTTACCTGAAAAAAAAGTATGGATACCATCATAGTAGCCAGACCTTCCTCCTTCTTATGATGTTTGCTAAGTAGAACTTCTGTAAAGAGTGGGCGGAGAGATTCAAAGGATTGGTCACATGCACTCATAATATCCATGGACACATGAAGAAGCTGTGCCCGAGAAAAACATCGAGTATATTGGTGCAGAAAAAAGGATGTATTAAGAAACAAAAATCTCTTTTTTTATATGAAGATAGGGCCATGGTAATTGACATGATTCTGTCCATGATGAAATCCAACCCTCCAAAGTATCACCCCAAGATCCCCATGTGTTGGATTTTAGAATTTGATGGAAGTTGTTCCTCGGATGGTTCTGGAGCTGGCGTCCTGCCAGTGTCACCTAAGGGCTGCCTACACCCTTTTTCATTTAAGTGCAGTTCGAAAACACTAACAAATACAGACAGAGTATGAGGCTCTCATTCTTGGACTGCAAGTGGCCAAAGAACGAGGGGTAAAAAATTTCTAGCTCGTGGTGTGCAGAAAGCGATTGTGAAACAAGTCAGAAGAAATTTTTCAGGTTTAAAAAATGGGAGGCTGAAGGCATTACCGGAATCAGGTTTGGGATTCAATGAATTACTGCTGGTTCTCTATGAAGCAATACCTAGAGAAAAGAAAAGCAGGGCTGATTCACTGGCTGTCTCAAGTTCACTACTGATCCCCATCCTGAATTCTCTCAGGAAAGTTCACTATTGAAATGGCCACCAGCATAGTGACCTGATCATACAAATAACTGGCAAGTTTTCAACGATGACCAGCATTTGCTTTCCTTCCTGGAACTAAGGGGGTAATTTCAAAAAAATGTATTTTGAGGAGTGACAGAACCTACCCTTGTGAGAGGTGTGTCTATGACCATCCCGAAGAAACAGATCAGGAAGGGTGCATTAAAACTCCAAGGAAAAACAAGATTTCCCAAGGTTTGGTGAGTTGGGAGGAGTGTTTATAAAACAGACAGATATGTGAAATCCAAAGCTTCTACTGGACCTCGCAATCAGCTGAGTATTGATAAGATTGATAGAGGGGAGTTCTACTGACCCAAGCTAGTAAATATTGGGAAAGTTGCACACCGACGGAGGGAGAAAAAGCATTGATTTCTAAGGAAGTATAGGATGTTCTTGCTTATTCTTATGAAGATCTAAAAGCCTTCAACCAAAAAAAAAAAAAAAAAAAAGATATGCAGCATTATTTCTCTCAAACCAGGAAATTAAACTTTCAAGCAGAAGCAGAGGCAGTACAAATCAAAAATAGCGGACACCATCGTTCAGGAGATCCAGAAGTTGTTGAAGGCTAAAATTATTTTTCCCATTCACCATTCGACATGGATCGCCAATATAGTACCTATAGGAGAAGAATGGTGAGATCCGACCAGCTGTGTTGATTTCAGGAACCTGAATCAGGCTTCTCTGAAAGATAACTACCCTTTGCCTATGATGATCAAATATTGCAAGCAGTAACGGATTTGAAATGTTATCAATAATGAGGATGCCCTCTAACAATGAGTTTCATTATTGGATGTGCCCTTACATCAATATTATATGTGAAGGAAAACAAAGCTTAGATTGGGATGAGATAATCTATGACAGTCTCATTAAACAAATTGCAAATGTCCAAAGAACCAAATTTGGCTTTATACGACTTCTTACTTGAAAGGGAAATCTATTGTCTACATACCTTGATGACCTGACACTGGTTTTCTCCCCTATCGAAGACAAGAACAGATCACTTCGACCACCTGGAAATGGTTCTGCTGAGATGCCGAGAGCATGGGATTTCTTTAAATCCTAAAAATCTGTCTTCTGTGTTATAGAAGGAAAACTATTAGGGCACATCGTCTCTAGGGATGGTATTAAGATTGATCCTGAACGAGTTCAAGCCATCCAGCAAATTCCTATCCCAACCAGTAAAAAAGGCGTGCATTCCTTCTTCGGTAAGATCAATTTTTTAAGAAGATTCATCCCTGATTTTGCTGAATTAACTTTGAATATTTCTCAGATGATGAAAGGGAAGCAAACATTTGGTGGTCTTTGAGGAAAGGAATCCTTTGAGGGTATCAAGAAAGCTATTGCTAAAACTACAGTTTTGGCTGGCCCCACCCCCCCCTGTCCCCCCACCCCACACCCCATGATTTCAGCAAAGATTTCATCATACTATGCTATGCCTACAGATAATACCCTGGCTGCGGTCTTAACCCAGAGATATGAAAACATGAGCTACCAATGCCTTCGATGAGCTATATCTGAAGAATCATGACTAAATAACACCATGATGGAGAATCAGCGTTGCATAGTCAAGGCTGTCAAGCAGTTTCCGTTTCTATATCCTCAACTCTCCACTCTATGGTGATGGTTTCCAAGATAACAACTGTAAGGCAATTCTTAACAGCAGGAATTGGATCCAAGAGGAAACTGGGTGGGCTAAAGTCCAGGAGTATTGACATTGATATCAAACCGACCAGCTGGTTCGTGGAAAAGGTCTTTGTGAGTCATTGCGAAGGAGCCAACATGAGTTGCTGGAGGAAGAAAGATGAATTCCTACTATTCTGTTCTTAGGTTCAGCGATGAATGGTATTCTGACATCGCCCATTTTATCACTATGGGAATGCCCCTTCTCGTTTAACTACCAAGGAAAACAGACTGGTAAATTGAGATCAACGCATATGTTACTGTGGGAAACATGCCTGTTCAAGCGTGGTTAGATGGGAGATTTATGGAAGTGTGTGGAAAGGAAACAACAGAGAAAGTTGCTCTCAGCTTTTCATGATTCAGGCATGTGGAGGGGAACTATCATCAACAGTTCACAGCTCACAAAGATACCCAGGGGGAGGAAAATTTTTTCTTTTGGCCTTCCGTGTCAGAGTGCTCAAGTGGGGGATAATGCGAGGCTTGTCAGACCTTTGTAGCGAAGACCTAAATTGGACTCTTTGCTCTCAAGCAGTTGTGATGAGGAAAATTTCAAACAGTGGGTCTGGACTTCATTGGTGCACTAACCCATTTCTTAGTGCTGGTCACACTCATTGCTAACGTCACTGACTACTTCACCAGTGGGTGGAAGTATTCCAGTAAGAGCACTACTGTTGAAGTGGTATGCAAAACTTCATCAAAGAGAAAATTTGGTTAAGGTATGGGTGTACCTAACAAGATTGTAACAGATAATGCTTCGAACTTCTCCTCAAGAGGATAGTGGATTTCTGATACGGGTATGGCATCTCTCTGGCTCATTCTTCGATTATTATCCCCAGGGAAATGGACAAGCAGAAATCACAACAAAAATCTGGGGCTGGCCTTTGGGCAGAAGGAAGAGAAGAGGTAAGGGGGGACACACTTTTTTCAACCTCTCATGAATTCAGCGAAACTGGCAAAGAAAGCTTATGATGCTCTTTGGGCAGAACAGGGTCACACCCAAAAGAGCCATTGGAATGTCTCCTTTTCAAGTGGTTATGGACTAGAAGCTCAATTGCCAGTGACAGTGGACTGCCACCTGGCCAACTGATGAAGGGCCATTTGAGGATCTAGTTTCAGTGATGCTCGGGATAACAAGAATCATGTACCTGCACCAAACTGAACGAGGAATAGATTGAGGTGCTGATAGGATATCTGCTCAAAGCCAGAAGGTAAAGGTTCATTTGACAGAAAGCTAGGTCAGAGAGTGCCAATTTGGAGATACCGTGCTGTTATGGGACAAAGACATGAACCTCGTGGCAGCATGGAAAATTTGTTCCCTGTGGCTCGGAACCTTCAAGATAAGACACTTTGCATCGGTAAGAACTCTTTCTATCTTGATTACATGGATGGTTCCCCCTCCCACTTCCTTATAGTGGGCAATATTTGAAGTTGTTCAAGTCATAGGTGTCGGGAGTCCCTTTGTATATTCTGTACAGTGTTGTTGCTTTTCTGCTTGTGTGGTTTCCTTCTGTTGTTGTGTGTGTGGGCCTCTGTATTGGTTTGTTGAACTCTTTTCCCAATGGATAAGGCACTGGTCTACTTCACCAAGTTTTTCCAAGTTCTTGACCTTGTCTCATTCCAAGAATTTATGCCAAGTCATCCCCAAAAGAGCAGTGTTGTCCACTCAAAATTCTGCCTTGATAAGAGTACATTTCAAATTTTGAGTTTGAGTGTTTTTCTCTGAAGTGGCCTAAGTCGTGAAATTGAAAAAATCTGTGTTTTGGGTCATTTTGTGTGATTTTCGAGTCTGTCGGAACTTTTGTCCCAACTGTCCGAGTCAAAAGTCACTCTGTTCCCAGATCGGCCGAAATCCCCGAAGCTGTCCCATTGCGGGCCCGTCGGAAAATTTTGTCTCACAAAAGGTCCCAAAACTTTTTGTGCGAGTTTGTTTCCGATTCGGCCGAACACCCGAACCGCATACTACGCAATTTCATCGTCTCAAAAGTCCCAAAGTAAAAAGGTGAGCTTTCCAATTTGCGGCCGAAAACCCCGTGTCGCGTACTTCAGAGCCCGTGTCCCAAATCGAAAAATGCAAGCTGTTTTCCATTTCGACCGACACCGGCCGAACGCGTACTCGAACTTTTGTCCCGAATGTCCCAAGGCAAACGGCCGCTTGCTTCCAAATTCGCCGAAAAAACACCCGAAACCGCGTACTCCGCGCATTTTCGTCCCAAATCGTTCAAAAAAAGCATTTGTGGCATTCCTCCCTGTTGCACCCGAATCGTCCGAGCCGCGTGTTTCGCTGCATCTCACTTCCGTCTACATGTCCCAAAAAGCTACCACGTGTCATTCCACTTGTTTTTCCCGTCACGTCCGAGTATGAAATGCTATTCAAATGGTGGGTTGTGTATTCAACATGCGCAATTAAAAATTCATTCCTCCTCCAAAGGCGGCTACATAACGAGCATTTCCCCCCTTTGCATTTTTTGCATTACTTCCATGTCTATCTTTTGCCAACCCTTGCAATTTGAAACATGCACAATACCCCCCCGTCCCTTGCAAATTCCTTCCCGTTCTAGGTTACAACATCTCCGAGACTATCAACATAAGAATCAAGTTTCAGGGACAGGAACAAATTTCTTTCTTCACTTAGAGCTGCTGTTACCATATTGGGCCACAGCAAAGCTCGTCATCCTCGACTTTGGTGAGTTTTTGGGCAAGAATGGTAGATGCAAAACAAACCCTACACCAAAGCACAATTATTCTGATACGCTTTTTGGCTTTAGGCCAGTGGTTTTCCCATCTCATACAGTGTGCTATATTACGGTGCCTTTCAATTCGGAGCTCCTTCGACCCCTCTTCGAGCGATTGACAAAGTACATGGAGAACTCATTGCCAAGTGTACAACTGCCGGCCCATTGGCGCTCTCTTAGGATCCGGAGTTGGAAATGCTATATTCTCCCGTCCCCCGGGATAAGCACATTAACCCTATTCCGACCAAGACAGCGATAAATACAAGGCGCGAGTGGCGAAGTCTTGGTTTGAAGAAAACCCTAGAACGGGGCTTCTTCTTCGCCTAACCAAAACTCTTCTTTCCGAGCAAATTTCAATGAGGATTGTCATCTCTCTCATTAATCCGCTGCTCGGGGTTATAGGTTTTCCCTCCACCAATGAGTTTCATCATTTCTGGATGTGCCCGCTCATCAGCATGGTGTGTGAGGGAACACAAAAACATCAAACTGGGCAGAGATCATCAGTATGAATTTGGCAGAGCAGCTATCCAACGTTCAGCAAACAAAGAAGTTCTATATGACTTCATATCTGATGTATACCCTAGCAACATCAAGGCAGTGGTTTGGTTTTTCTCCTATATAGATGCACACAAAGATGATCCAGTGTATGCCTATTGCCCGCATTTCACCGCTGGAAACCAGCATCAGAATTTCAGAAGGGTCAATGATGCTTCATCATCACCATGTACGTGGTCAGCTTCTCGAAGGTGATACTGCTAGAAGGTTTTCAGATTAACCCATGGAACCTGATATCGCAGTAATGGAGCCCTATTTCATTCATTCAGGAAATTTTCCTATATTAGGCTTGCTGGCTAAAGCATACTCCTCACGGGCTTCCCATGTTCATGCAATGATAAAATGGATTTTTTATAGAAATAATGCATGCAACTAGACAAGTTGGGCAAAAAGAACTTCATAGACCAGAAGATTTCCTGGTTTGCACTTTCCCTCTCTCCCTGGGAAACTACACTGAAACAACTCTGGATGCTCAGAACATAGAAAGAGCCCTTTTCCTATCACTGTTCTTTCTTCAAGCCAAGAACCTGCTTTGACTTGAAAGTTTATTGAACCAACATCACGATAATCTACCATCATATGGGCAATACAAGACTACTGGGCTGACTGTGCGCCGATGATTTTGAGGCCAGTATAATGTGTTTGTGGCAGGTTCTGTCCTTCCTCCCTACAATTGATTCAAGCACTCAGTCCTGTGCCCAAGTTCCTGAAGGTCTCCCCAGGATGACGATTTGACCTATACTCGTATGAGTAAATGAAAATGTGTCAAGCACACCCTCCCCTCTAAAAAGAGGCCTTGTGGAACAGGAATAGAGGGATATCTGGCTTAAGATTCTTGCCCCAGTCCTAGTCAGTACTAGGGTCTGGTTCGCAGAGAATCCGAAATTCAAAGAGGCACTCGGGAGAAATCCACTCCAAGGATGATTCCACCACCCATAAGAGAGGCATCAGTTCCAGAGTTCTTGAACACCAGTGAAACCCCTCCTGCCTCAACAGCTCAGGGACCTGTAGAATCTACTCCTTCTCCATCTACCACCATGTACAAACCAAAGAACTCAAAGAGGTAAAGAAGGAACCTGCAGAGAATGACCCTCCAAGAAAACAGGCAGAGTTCCTATAGTCCTAGAACATCATTGTTCTCCGCTAGTGAAAGTGAAGAAAGTGGAGATGCCAACCTCCTTCAATGTTCCTGAAGATCCACAGAGAAGGACAAGGAGGTCAAGCACTGAACTTCGCAGGTGTTACGATTTCTTCTATACCGCCATTGCCGTCCCAATCCAGTCTCCTACTCACATCCCAGCTTGAGGTCCAACAGCTGGGCAGACCCTAGTGTCATGAGCTCCCTTCTCTTGGTCCCCCTTCTTGCTTCTTCCCGCAGATTCTTCTTTCTCTCTTTCTCTTTTTCTTTCGCGTTTGGGTGCCACCTTTGGTTGAAAAAAGGAAGAGAAAATCCTCCTCTCAAAGCTTGGGACCCAAATTTCGATGTTGTTGTAGCCCTTGTTGGGCACCCACTCCTTCTCGTGCCAAGAAAGCCAGAACTACTTCCAGAATAGTTGTCTGATGCCCAAGGTCAGCAATTCTTGGAGATTGCTAAGCCTACAGTAGACAAATAAGAATCAGACTTGTGGGCATTCTGACTTGGAGCTTTCAAGAATCCCTATGGGAGAGTCTACTACCTGAAGGTGAAATTCACAACCTCCAGGAAACAAGTCTCAAGAGTCATTGGAAGGGTAGAGAAAGGGCAGCAAACTATTGAACAGTTGGAAGAGCAAGCCCCAGATTCTCACAGGTTTCATCAAGTCTCTTTTATCTAAGGATAAAGTCTTTGACCCTACCCCCATTGACTACTCTTCCACCTCCTGTCATTCTAAGCCAAGATGAAGTGCAAAGTATCAAAGATATGCACAAGTATTCTGTCTATGGCAGAGCTATTGAAGCCATGGTGGAGAACATGCTTGTTGCTGGATTAAAATCATCGATTGAAGCTTTCAACAACTCCACGAAAAGGTGAGTAGTGTGCAACTGAATCCTCTCCTCCACTATCAATACTATGGATAAAGAAACTAAAAATCTGGAGCAGGTTGTATAGTAGAACCTTCGCCTTATGGGACAGACAGATGAGAGCATCTTACTGGCGAATAAGATTTTCGATGATGCTAAGGACAATCTATCAAAATTCCTAGGTCTACAGTGTGGAGTGGAAGATCAAAGTTTTGAAGGAAGCTGTGGGAGAAATGAAGAACAGCTGGTAGAAGGGAGAAGCTTTCAAAGACACTGGCTGGTTGCCTGCTTTCAAGGATATACATTGTCATCTTCAGGATGAAAACTCTGGTGTTTCCCTGTCCTTGCAAGAAATCAAAGCTCAGTTCAGAGATTTTTTCAAAGACAATCTATTCAAGGAAAGCTCCATCTCTAAGGAAAAGATGAAGGAAATTTGTTCTCTTCAATCTGCCATTGAAGAAGCAAATAAAGATTATCATACTCACATCGAGTTTTGATAAAGAGATGGAGAAGTGTCTAGGATTTTGGACTCAGTCTGACAGCCAACACGTCAGTTCCACGTGGCAGAGAACATAGCTGAGGCATTGAAGAAATTCAGGAAGCAGATTCTGAAGGACAGTGGGTCCCTCCCAATAGCTGGCCACCTGTCTCCTTCTCCTTTCTTTTCTCTTATTCCCCATTCTTTTCGTATTCCTTGTAATTAGTTAAGGTATTGCAATGGGCAATCTTTAACTATTCTTTAATTAAAAGAAACGGTTACGGAGAGTAACTGACTTGTAAGCTATATAATGGCCTTTCCCATGCCATTTTGAAGGGAGGAAGAAACTTGGATATTTGTTGAAAAGTGTAAATAGATCTTAAAGAAATCAATACAAAAGGGCTTTCCATTCTTTGTCTATTAATTCTTGTTATCCCTCTATGTTTTCCTTTAATATTGTGGAGATCATTTTGTTCCTAACTCGTTAGTCTCTCTGATTGCATACTGTTTTAGGTTTTGGCAAATACAATGATCTTGTTACAACCAAGAAGGAACTTTTGTGTCCTTGATTAATAAATGTGAAGAAGGTTATTTTATGGAACTTTGTTGTCTTTAAATTTAATCTCATTCAGCCACGCAAAGATCTTGTCTTAAATTCTTTGAAGCTCACATTACACGAGGAATTATTCTGTTATCGATAATTCTGAATGTTGCTATTCTAACTCATCTTCTTATTCCCTTCCTCAGTCCTTGTGTAATTGATTGATCCTTTGTGGAAAACACTTTCGTAAAATCCAAGTTTGACCATAAAACAATGGTTTCTGTACATTTGTAAATAAGTTCGTTTCTGAATAAGGGAACCTCTCCCATTAAAGAGGAGGGACTTCTTGTCCCCTAACTGTTGCTCTTCTAAAAAGTCCTATCTGATGAGCAACACACACCATATCCTCTTTACCTTTGACCTCATAGCCCTCTGGTTGCTGCATATATAGTTCCTCCTCCAAATCACCATGGAGAAATGTAGTCTTTACATCAAGTTGTTCTAAGTGCAAGTCTTCTGCTACCACTATTCCAAGAACCAGTTCTAATAGAAGTAATTTTTACTATAGGAGAAAATATCTCATTTAAAATCTATACCTTGTTTCTGTGTAAACCCCTTGACCACCAACCAGACCTTATATCTTTTCTTTCCTCCTCCTTCGTCTTTAACTCTATACACCCACTTGTTCTGCAATGATCTTTTTCCTTCCGGTAGCTTAACCAAATCCCAAGTCTGGTTCTCCGTGAGAGACTTATGCTCCTCATCCATGGCTTGCTCCCACTTCTTACTAGCATCTACCTACATTTCTTCATCAAATCTCTCTGGCTCTCCACTATCAGTGAGTAATAAATAATAAAGAGAAGGAGAAAAACGTTCAGGTTCTTTTCTTACCCTAGAAGACCTCCTCACTGTAGGAGTTTGGGGTTCCTATTGAGTCGGTTCTTGAACTGATTCATGGGTCACTATCCCATCTGGAAGATCCTCTACCACTGCATATTCTTTCTTGGATTCTTCCCTATTTTCCTGCAACTGTTGCTTATACATGACTTTCTCATTAAAGACCACATCCCTAGACCGAATGATTTTCTTGTCCTTAATACTCCAACATTTAAATCCAAAGTCATCACCACCATAACCAATGAAAGTACATTTTTCTGATTTAGCCTCTAGCTTGGTCCTATCATCCTTGTCTATATGAACAAACACCTCACATCCAAAGACTCTAAGAAATGAATAATCAAATTTCTTACCATACCAAGCCTCCTCAGGTATGCCTCCATCCAAGGCACTTGAGGGTCCTCTGTTTATCAAGTACATAGTTGTGCTCACCGCTTCTACCCAAAAAGAAAGAGGCAGTCCTGCATGTAACCTCATGCTCTTAGCACGTTCCATTATTGTTCTGTTCATCCTTTCTGATACCCCATTCTACTGCGGAGTTCCTGGAACCGTCTTTTTCCTGCGGATTCCATTCTTAGAAAAGTAATCATTAAATTCATTGTTGCAATACTCCCCTCCATTATCTGACTTGAGACATTTTAGCTTAAGACCTGTTTCATTCTCTACCAAGGCTTTCCATTTAACAAAAGTGTCAAATACATCATATTTGTTTCTAATACAATAAACCCAAACTTTCCTTGTTGCATCATCAATAAAAGTAACATAATAACTTGAACCCCCAAGAGATGATACCTGAGCTGGCCCCCACACATCAGAATGTACCAGCTCTAACTTACTCTCTTTCTTCGTAGGTCCAACCTTGAGAAACCTTACTCGCTTCTGTTTCCCATATATGTAGTTCTCACATAAATCCAAACCTGTTTTTGTATATCCAGGAAAATTCTTCTTTATGATGTTCATGCCCTTATGGCTCATATGACCGAGCCTATAGTGCCATAATGTTGTATCTGCATCTGAAGCCACAAGATTACAATCATTAGTACTATCAGTGGTTAAATACAAGGTTCCAACCTTCTTACCTCTTACCACCACAAGAGCACCCTTGGTAACCTTCCAAGAGTCTAGCTGTAAATATCACAGTACAACCATCACTTCCCAACTGCCCTGTCCGATATCAAATTTCTCCTTAATGTAGGTACATGTCTGACATCCTTCAATAGCCATGTGTTACCATTCTACATCTTAACCTGAACAGAACCTTTTCCAACTATGCTTCAAGGCTCATCATCACCAAGAAAAACATGCCCAAAATCCCCTTGAACATAATCAACAAAATAATGCCTATGTGGAGTAGCATGAAAAGAAGCCCCTGAATCTAAAACCCAAGATTCAGTAATATTATGCAAAGAAAGAATCAAAGCATCCTGACATACATTACCCGATGCCACATTTGCCTCCTTGTTTTCTTCCTGTTGTTTCTTCTTGTCCCCAAGCTCCCAACAGTCCTTCTTTGCATGCCCAGACTTTCCACAGTTCCAGCATACAATCTTTCTCTTGGATTTTGACCTTGCCCGATCTCTTCGATTTTCCACGGTTTCCTCTATTCTTCTGTCTCCCTCTAGTTTCCACTGTCAAAGCATTCCCTAAAGTAGAAGATTCCCCAGAGATTTTTCTTCACATTTCCTCGCTTAGAATCACCCCTACAACATCCTCAAACTTCAACTTCGAGTTAGCTATGAACTGAGTTCCTTACCGCCATTACCAGGCTATTCCAAATTTTAGGTAAAGATCACAGAATTAATAAATCCCTAACTTCTTCATCAAATTATATTGTAACCGAAGCTAGCATATTCACAACCATAGTATTGAAAATCATTTAAATGATCTACTACTGAACTATTCTCAGACATCTTCATATTAAACCAACTTTTTCATTAAAAATATCTTGTTAGAGACAGAGGGTTTTTCATACAACTTCCCTAATGCAGCCATTAGATTATTTTGTAGTCTTTTCCTTTGAAACATTAAATAATACTGAAGATGCAAGACACATGCTGAATCATGTCCCAAGTGCCTTCCAATCCAGCAAAATCCCATTCCGCATCTTGTCATACTCGAGGGTTTTTTCACCTTCTCAGACAGCGGAGTATAAAGATCCTTCTGATAAATGTAATCTTCCATCTGCATCTTCCAAAGACTGAAATTCTGCCCATTGAATTTATCAACCCTAGATCTTCCATCATCTGCCATAGCTCCCACTCAAGTTAAAAAACTTTCCCTGTGATTCAACACTTCAGTAAACCAAACCAAGCTCTTTGATACCAATTGTTAGGAAATAAGAGATAAAATATGTGGAATAATCCTTTATAGAATCACAACACAGAATCATAACAGTAGAAACTAATATGCATTGGCGAATATTATAGATTTCAAATAAAAGTGTAGAATAAATAACACAACACAGAGAGACAAGATTTAACATGGTTCACCCCAATTTGGGCTATGTCCACCAAGAATCAAAGGGGGTTTCTTACAGATTTTATTACAAGCCTCCACTCTCTCAATACAATACCTAGATCCATTTGGAGCTATGCTCAACAAAATCTACAGAATTCACACCTGAAATTCAAAACACATCTCCAATACATTTGCTTGTCTTATCTATCATATGCATAAGACCATATAAATAGACAATTTCTTAAGCAGTTTGATACAAAACCATGGGTATCAAAACCATAGGCAAAAACCAGGAACTGATCCCAAAACCTATGGGAAACACACAAGAGGTAGTTTTACAAAACAATGGGTACCGAAAAAGCATGGGCCCAAAAACAGCCCATAATGGTTGAAAACCCATTACCCATGGGTTAATAAACCACCCACACAAAATTTGCTTCGGGGGATTTGCCCCCGAAACCCTTCAATCAGGGGGGAGGGGGGATTCACCCCCCCGAACTGGCTCATAAGTGAGCAGGACCGCAATGTAAAAATACCCATGAGTGTAACACATAGAAGGTGTACCACACTATAACATGAAAATAGGCTCCACAAACATAACAATATAATTCTAGGTCTACAAGAAGAGGAATTACTGATCTGATGTTGAAGGATCTTATGTCAAAGCACATTGATGGCGCACCATAGTATTGTCGATATTTTTATTGTAGGTTAACTAGATGCACCCTTTATGTACGCACCAAAATTAACATCTGTTGTGAATATCGAAGTAGGGGCATGCATCTGAGGCGCATCTTGGAGAGACTCAAGGATCATTATGACGCATGTCATAGATGGATGTATACCTATTGATAGAACTATGCACTAAATGTGATTTATGAAGGAATGTTAGTCATAAAGCTTGGTGTTACATAGAAATAGATAGACTAGTGACTGACGAATCCGAATTGAAGGCTCTATAGACTATGTTCGAAACCATCTAGATTGTCCCAAGGAAAGGTCCTTTGTACAACGTTTCGATACGTAAGAGGATCCAACTGTAACGAATGAGAGCTGCCACTGACCCAAATATTCGGTATAGTTATCAATTAAGAAAAAAAGAGTGTGTCAATTTTCACGTGGGATAACCATAATACCCAAGAAGAAAGTATGAGAGGATCCACCAACTGGAGGGACGAGATGCCATAATGGGTTATGTTCCCCAAGTGGTATTATGTGATAAAGGGGACTTTGAAATGCCAAGCGCAGAGGTGTCATCATTACTAATTGATTATTAATAACAAGATTGGCGTTAGATACTCACGCATCCAAAAAAAGAATTACTGGAGGTAGATTGTATGTAATAAGCTAGCCACGACGAAGAAATTAGCCATTTCACCCTCACGATTCTCATCCTCACCATGACACCTCACCTTGTACCCATTGTAAGGGCATTAGCCATATAGCATCACCAATGTTAAATGTTCAGGTTACTTCATGTAGGAGTTACTAAATCCTAGAGATGAGTCACTAAATTTTGACATGGGGAAGGAGAGTGACCTAATTTCTTTATGGTCTCAGGAACTTCAATATAAGTAGACTCAATCCAGGAAAGAACAAGACAATATGGGAAGATCTTGAAGCATTGGTAAACCCACGGTGGAGTGCATGTAACACAATGATGATAATCGACATTACGAACGGCTCATTGTAACCTTCCATTAGCGGTGGTAATTTATGGAAATAACCATAATTCAAGATTGAATGGGGAGGAAGCGTGATAATATTGCAGGTTCAAGAATTCATTTGAACCTAGGGAAGCATATCATATGTGTGGTAGATAGTATCAGAACAGTGAATCCAAGAGGAACGTGTCAGCATGTAGACTAAACACTGAGTAATAAAATACCACAGGTTAACCAAGAAAGCATTGTTTGTGAGTCTGATTCTAGGGTTTAGGTAGATGGAATACTCTATCGACATTATTCAAAGTACTAGGACCATGGAACATTAAAGGAGAATATCTTCATGATGCGGTACTCTCCTGGGCCATCGACGACTAAGCGTTTTCTTCAAATAGCTAAGAGCTATGTGATTTCAATCACTGATTAAGAGTATCTTAAAGTATCAGGTTCTTTGACTTAATGAGATCATTCATAACTTTAGGAAACTGTATTGACAATATCAACTGCATAACTCAGACTCCAATCCACCAATCCAACCACCTACGACATTTATGAAGCATCAGAGTCTGCAGTGACATTGGTAGTGCTATATTGAGCTTGACGTTTGAAGGTGGTATATTACGAAACCACTTCCTTTTCATTCTCTGTGCAATCATAGAGAAACTCACTAAGTAGGGGAAAGGATAGTTGGTGCCAATTATAGCCTACCGAATTTGTGTGAGTTAGATCGGTAGCAGGAGATCTTAGATCCGAGGATCAGTAGAGGTGGGGAACGCGATATTGGTGACTTTGATCATATTGAATCAGCTAAACTAGCATAAGAAATAGGTTACCCATAACATGGAACAGGTAGGCAGTAGAAGCCTGACATAACGCATACGCACAATCTTTCCAAGGGTACAAGGAACAATACCTTAGCTAATAACTAGATATGATCATAACCATCGTGAATGAATATAGAAAAGACACATTGATGTCGATAACGTTTTGAGATACCTAAATTACATGAAGTGGATCCAATGGCATTTGACCTAAGTATTTCTACATACTTGATTTTTAAGAATAAGCATGATATAGTGAAAATAGTGCAGTATGAATGAGTTTTGGCCAACTAGAAAATCCAAAGATGGAACATTTTCCCTAGAACTAGCCATCGTAATCAAGTGAATTCTACTGTCATTTGCTAAGGTCTTAATATGAGAGGCTAGATCTTGGAGTGATGTTTCGGATATCAGGTAATGTTGCATATGTTGAAAACGAAGCTCTCACATGGGCACATAATGATTAGTACAATGTGTAGAATACATTATACATAATAAGGAGTTATGCATCCTAATACCAGACCTAGTAATTTTAATGACATCTGAGGTAAAATGAAGTAAACATTTTGATGGTGGGACATAGTTTGGTTCATTATGGCTAGACATTGATATGTCTTAAGTCTATAAAGGTGTATCGATGGGGTCCTACTAATAAGAATTCACATGGATAAAGGCTTTAGTAGTCTCTTAGAACATTCTTCATCTTCTAATGTGCTCATTGAAACCTCAAGTGATCAGTTGGACAGTTAATAGTGAACACTTCACGTAAATTATTCAAAAAGGGATTGAGCCATTAGAATGAAGAGACATATAACTCTTAAGTATTCACCGATAGGTGATGTATAGCATTAGGAGTCACTTGGTGGATTTGAAACTAAAATGGTGGTATTATGCATCCAGTTGGACCAATAATTGGAGTGATACGAGTAGTGAGGAGTTTAAAATTATGGGTAACCTAAATGATGGAAATGAGTCTTCTGTAACTAAGTAAGAAAGAGAGGTGGATGCTGAGTGTAGACACACATGAATGTTAGTTGTGTTAGTAGTTATAAGAAGTGACCTTAGCTGATTTGGTGTATAGGTGTGGGTAGTAATATGTGGGCCATGACCTGTGAAGGGGAGGAAATGGTAGGAGAAAAAAGGGGTGAGGAAAAAACCACTAGAAGGAGCCTAAGAAAGTATATATCTGAGCTCTCTAGCTAGACTCAAGTTCCTGAAAAGGGACAAGGGCTCCTAAACCTAAAGGGAGGCACTCTAGGGTTCTAAGTTCTAATCTAACCCTAGGAGGACTACGGAAATGGCAGTAAACAAAGTAAAGATAATCTGCAGGTGTTGTAGAGTAACTAAACTATACTAAATGAAATGAAAAAAATGGAAAGGAAGGATGAGGGAAGATGACTTAGCTGATAAAACTGTAGACTATCGCAGGTTGTCACAAAATAATGAAAATAAAATCTAGAAGTGCACTACAATCACTCAGGACCCTACGAATGGTAGATCTAGGACTATGTGTGAAGTGTGTGTGTGTGCATAAGGGAGTGTACTGAGGTTTCTCTTGTCCTAGTGCCCTACTTCTGTGAAGTTAGGTGATGTGAACTAACTGGAGGGACTTAATGAATTAAATGTGTGTTGGCAGTATCCCAACTAGGTTTAAAACCCTACCAGTCTAGCACACTAGATTTGTTAGATGAACTCATATGATGCACAGTCACATGAAGAAGAAGAAGGGATCAGACTGAACTCAACTAAAAAAGTGATGGAAATTATTGGTGTGTTGGTTGGACTAGTTTGTCAATCCAAAATATGAGGTTCAACCACAGTATATGGGATTAAATCCCTCCTCAAAGATAGGTGAGGCTGCCTGTTTATTACTAATCTAAAACACAACATAAATAATATATACAGTATTCACACTAATCTAACCATTGGGGTTGGGATAGAATCCCGAAATCCATATCCACACTATGTGAAGATATTGTTCTTTAAATGAAATGGACTGGGAAAGGAAATTATTACAATGAAAGAAGCACAATGGAAAGGAAATGAGAGGAACATATTTTTCTTTCGAGTAAACACAGAGCATGAAATAATCATACACAGCTTTAGATCAACAAATATAATGTTTGAAATTATTAGGATCAATCAAGATGCTAAACAAAGAATAGCTTAAGATCATGAACATAAGAACAATATCTTAAGAAAGATACATCTCACAACACAAAGTTTGCGAAAATAATATCAGCTCCTATTCCTTAAATGATTAAAAGAAAACACAAAGTTTTTCTTCTTCACAATAGCCCCCAATATTACAAAAAATCTCAACCCTTTGGAATGCATAAGCATCCCTTATTTATAATAAAAAGAATAGAGAGAAAATAGGACAAATCCTAGAAAATAGTCTTTTTTAAAAAGAGTCCTATTTTTGCTTGACTCTCACGCAGGAGACCAAGTCAAAATATGCTTCCTAAATGTGACGAAACAGAAATGAAAAAGACATGTCAATTTCAAGATTGAAATGACATGTCAACATCAAGACTTAGTCTGAATCATCATCTTTTCACTTCTTCATCTTTCTCTTCCTTTAGCTGAGCCTGTTTGTTCCAAAATTCTTGGAACTTCCAGATTATACCTTGCATCTCATTTTCATCAGGCGCAGTAGAATGATCACTCAAAACTTCACATGTTTCATGAGTGTCACTGGCACTACCAGGAAGTTTTCTCAATCTTTTTTTGAGTTTCTCAAGGCCTCCAAAGAATGTTCAATCTTTACAAACTTGTCAATGATTTCAATACCAAATCCGTGAGTTGGTTCATGCTGAACAGATTCTTGGACTTGTTTGAAAAGATCATCAGCTGATAGGATGCCCGAGTTTCCACTTGACACTTTTGCGCAATTTTTCAGCAATTCTTCTTCCAGGTCACTTTTTCCATCAATCAATTGATCTCTTGATTCTCTCAATTTACCACAGGCTTCATTGAGAATCTTTACCCTGAACCTGATGGCTTTGGTCAGCTGGAAATGCTTATCCGCATGTGGGATGATGCCTTCTTCTACCAAGAGGTGTGATGGTATTTTCTTTAATACCTGGAGAGCTTCAAAAGTCAAATCAAGATGTCCAATTTCTTGGGAGAAATCATCATCCATATTTTCTCCATCACTCTGAATATTCCCCAAAGATTGATAGACTTCCACGACATGTCTTGAATCACTTCTTTCCCCTATTGGAGCATCCTTTGGATCCATTCATCGACCACCCTTCCTTTTTTATTAATCTTCTCAATTATAGGCACTGATGAGAAATCAAATCCGACAGGGACAGAGGAAGATGGTATGGATTCAAGGGGTTTTTGAGAGCTTAAGCAATACCTCAGTCAACTGCTCCACCTTTCCTTTAAGCTCATCTATGCTGTCTTTTGTTTCCTTCAACTTCTGGCACAACATGTTTGTAGCATCCCGTGCATCTTGTTGTGCTCCTTCTGTTTTCACTTCTCCTAGAGCCACCCTGGTTATCTGATAGTCAGAGGCTGTTATGTCCTCTTTGGTTTTTTCAGTCGTGGGAGTGGTGATCTCTGCAAACTTATGCCCTGAAGCGTCCACCAAAACCCTTGAAACTATTTTGGGTTTCTTGGCTGATTTAGCAGTAGAAGCCTTGAGTGAACTAAAATCAAAGGCTGGTATGGGTACAATCACCTTCCTCTTCCTCGGAGTTTTCTCGAGTAGCCATTGAGGCATGTCAGAGGGATTTGCCACTATTGTAGAAGTTGGTATCATACTTTCAGGGGGAGAAGGATCCACTGGTGGAGTGGGGACAGTTACCAATGTGGTAGTAGATTCAATAAAAAGAGGCACAGGAGGGGGCATGTTGGTGATTACTTTGGTCCCAGCAGAGAGGGGTGAGAGTCCAGAGAAAATACTGGCCATGATGAAGAAGTTGATGGGGAAAGAGGAGGTAGAAGTGGTTGTGAAGGAGGAAGCACAGATCCTGACTCCAAAGCCTGGGATGCAAGAGATAAGTTCACTTCAGTTGAGCAGTCAACAAATGGTGAAACTAGAGGCTGAATTCCTTCTCCTTCCAAAGAAATTTCTCCTATTTCTGGTGGTTTTGGTGATTCTGGCACATTCACCATTTCAACTGGAGAAACAATTGAAGAGATTTCTCGTTCTCTTCTCTTCTTAACAAACTTGACCTTTATAGGTCCTTTAGAAGATCTTCTTTCTTTTCCTTCTTTTTGGAGGGCCCTGCCTCTACAGTAACCAACTTTGAAAAATTATCATCTTTAAAACTCATTCCCCAAGAGGTGAGCCATGCTTTGGTGCGTGCAAGAATCAGGGCTGATCTATCTGTAACGGAGGATTTTTCACTGATAGACCAATCAATAGGTGGGAAAACATATTGATCTTCATTCAATCCATCATAGGAAGGATCCAGAACACTTTCATTATCGCTAGTGCACCTTCTGGTATGTCAGCGAGCTCAAGTGTTTGAATCTCAGCAAGTGTCAATCTACTATGATCTTTTCTTCGGACAGCAACCTCATCACGTAAATCAATCCAAATGTCTTCTATGCTTGGTATGTGCAGGTGCAGAGTTCCATATGCCTTAAGGACTCCTCGAAAATCAAACCCGTCTCAGGGCTTCATGTGCTTCTTCAACTTATCTTGAAGCTCATGGACAACGTTCTTTAGCTTTCACCACTATTGAACAAGTATACCTTCTTAATAGAAATTGGGAAAGATACAGTGGCCTTGTGTTTACTCTGTTGGAATTTGTGAAAATCCAACAATTGCCTAACCAACTCCATCAAGATTAGTTTGTCCCCTGGATATCTAGGAAAACAGAAAGGATCCCCTGGGTACATGACTACTCGAAGATATGTGAACTTCTTAAATTATAAGAAGACACAACCCCATTTTGAAACTTCAGCCCATGCCTCATCAGAGACTCTCATTTTCCTTAGTTCAGGGTTTAACCTACAAATGTTCTCATAAAAGAAGGCATTATTTACCCTTCTGAATTGGTCTTCAGACCCTTTTCTTGTCAGCTGAGGAAAATACTGATAAACATGGCTCCACTGTCTTACTTCCCCTTGGTGTCCAACCCAGGATAGTTTCTCATGCCTACCGCTGCATAGGTTACATACGAGGACATATAAAAATTTCCCGTAGACAGGACTGTTGTCATTTGAGAATCTATCTCGTTACTGATAAGAGTACCCCAATCAATTCCCTATTGATTCTTCTTAATAATGATCATGAACTTGTACATCCATCCTTGGAAAACATTTGATTCGGGGAAACCAAAAACCCGACTCAACAGAGTAATGATATCATTGATTTCCTGAATGAAATCACTTCTAGGAACAAGTCTTGGGAACCTGGAAACAGCTGGTTTGGCTTTGATTAGGAACTTCTTATTCACGTGCTTGATGCAATCCTCCTAATCATTGTCCCAAGATTTTTGGGCTGACTTGAGATCCACATCTCCATATTCCTCAAAATTAGGCAGCTTGAGAAGGTCATCGAAGTAACCTCCATCCAACTTGATTACAACTTCTCCCGCCTGGTTTTTCATAGAACGAGAAGCAGAGTCATAATTCGAAGCACAGGCTAAGATGAACTCGGGGCACTGAGCGGACATAGGGAAACCTACTACAAGAGGTAGACCATTGTCAACTATTGATTTCATCCATGGAGTTTGAGAAGAGCTCTTGACCTTATTCCAAAAATCCTCTATATCTATGTTTCCGAGCTATGTATCCCGGATGTCATAATTACAGTCAATGTAGGAGGGAGAGTCCACCTTCTTGAATTTTTACTTCATCCTTCCTAATTTTTCAGTCTTATCTTGTGATGGACCAGGCTACGACATGAGGAATTTTAGAAGGAGGAGAGTGTTGGAGATCAGAAGGTGTTGAACACTTTGGAAAAACCTGACACACTAGGAGGATACTGGAGACTTGAAATAACCCGACACACTGGGGGGGATACCGGAGACTTGAAATAACCCAACACACTGGGAAGGATGCCAGAGAGTTCAAAAAACACGACACAATGGGAAGATGCCAGAGAGTTTGGAATGTCCGATACTTTAAACTGATCCAATATACTACGGGTTTTGAACACTGGATAAGCAACCTGCGTAACCCGATAAGAGGGAATGGGGGTAACTGTTTGAGTTAAAACATGCAAGTTTTTATTCACTGTTGATTTCCCAAATATATTTTTAATTACAATGACATATTTAAGGAATAAAACAAAGTGATAATTCCAAAGGGGTAACCCTAAAACATAAATTTGATTTAGAAAACAACCCCTAAAATGGAAAAGATAAAACCCCAACAACCCTGATAGGAAACTTGGAAAAATTCTTTACACAATTATTCCGACAAAAACCACAAACAAAGAATGAAGAAAAATAGCTTCAACCAGAACAAGAAATGATCAAAAATGAGCAATGCAATCAGGCACAGAGGCGAGTCAGGTTTCTGGGTCGAAGATGCATGCATGAAAATTCATGAGGTAAAAAGTACATCTGGTAAAAATTACGTGGAAATATGAATATTTATAAGAAAATTTACATTTAATACACGTCAGTTGACATGTGCCAACTACCCTGACAACTCAGACATTAATGCCATGTCAACATGCTTCGGATATCTGGAAACCCGACACAAAGGATTTTAGAGTAATTTGGGTTTCGGGTTGTGGGAAACATGCGACATGAAGCATCATGCTTGGTGACCCTGGAAACCTGAAAACAAAGGAGTAAATCGGGCTTCGGGGATCGGAAGACATGCAACATGAAGCATGTTTTGATGAGGGCATGTTACAATGCTTAGAAGGTCCACAAACCTGAATCGCCTTACTTGATGCGGGTTTCAGGTTTCGAGGAACACACGACATGAAGCACCCAAAACACATGCTGTCTTGCTTGTGAAACCCGAAAACCCGATTATCTCTCTCTGAAAGGTGATCCTTAGAAAATCAGCTCAAAAAATTTCTTAGGGTTATCTCATTTTGGGCATAAACTCAAAAATGAGATAACATGACCCTAATCAGGTTGACCTCTGTAACGTGGTGCCAATCATAGACTTTCGCACTCCCTCTCACCTCCACAAGCATGGGCGGTACTTTATCTCACATTCACAGCTGATCTCTTTCCTGCATCTAACAAACCATCACATTATTAAACCTTAACCATACCTATTCATCCCCCTTAACCAAGCTATTTTTAGGCAACCCTACCTTTCTATCTCTTGCCCTCCCTCACCCACCCATCCCACTCATTGTAAGCCCATTTTTCTTTCAAAATCTGATCGACATTGGTTTGTCTTGACCGCCCATAGTCTACCACAACTGACATTGGTCACATCATCTATGAATGTTGCCAGCTTACACCAATTGATGTCAGCCAACCCTTGAACGATGTTGCGTCATTATCACTGTAAAGATCTGTGACGCCAAACCCCTATTTCCCTAAAAAAATATTACCATTTCTCCCTAGCTACCCACCAATTCCTACCTGAAACCCCCGTCAACCCCTCTCCATCCCTTCAGTTACCTAAATCCACCATCCTTCCCCATTCCTATTATATCCCATTTTTCTCCCCAAATTCCAAAATTCACTTTCCCCCGCAAAACCCATTTTCCCTCATTCGACTTCTATACGCCAATCTACGTCATAACATAAGGAATGAGATTGAATCATACATTATCACGTTACCATCTCCGTACGTGGCACATCGGGCCACTACATCGGTGGTCCACTTCGATCCCTCTCCTGCCTCTGCTATCAGCAACTAAACTCCTCATCTCTAACCGACCAAATTGATCAAAAAGATCTTGTGGACCCACCTATCGCCTATCCGATAACCTGCTATGAGGCTCACCGACTCAAATCTGTCCATATTGATTGGTTGACTTTCCACCTTTTCCTCTCTCCTCTATTGTTTTCTCCTATTTGGAAAATTACAAATGATTCAGCAAAAAGTGGAAATTTCCCTTTTTAACCTTTCCCTTACTTGACCGACATCAGTTTTACCTAAACTGACATTGGTCATGTGCCCTAGAATACCATGGTTGGTTTCCCTAGACTAGCATTAGTTAAACATGACCGGTGTCAGTTACTTGTGTTGACCCCATGGCAACCCATTGCACCTTATCTACTTGCCCGCAACCTTTTTCACCTAACCTGAAGCTGACCCTGACCCTCCACCTCATCCTCCTAACCTCATCATTTATCACCCAACCTCACCATCAGTTGGGGCATATTTATTCCCCTCCCATGGCCTTACCTATGCCACACCTTCTTTTTACCCACACCTGACCTCCTGTGATGTGACCATCAACCTTGCACACTCGCTTTACCTTGCGATGTTGTTACCACATTGTTAGCCTACCAACCATACCTTTCCTTTGGCCATGACCCTTATCCAAACAAACCTTGACCTTTTGACCTCTTGGATGTACCAGAACCACACCTACAAGTTCCTACATCTTACCCCATTGTGTGTCTGGACCGTATCCTTTACCCTGGATACTGGGCCTCAACAACCCTTGTTTGGATAACCTGATTGACCTTGGATGATGTAGAGTTTAAAAGATCTTCGACCTGATACCATGTTACGATCTCCGCATGTGCATACATTTGATTGACACTACCCATTACCCATTTTTACCTCCACCTACCCTACCCACACCTACCTACCTAACCGTTGATTATGTGGATATTCCCATGTCCTCACTCGTTGCATCTTGTGATGATGGTACCTATTTTTCTCATCCTAATAGCCTTACCTTGCCTATGGTCATGACCCTTACCCAAACAAACCTTGACCTTTTGACCTTTTAGATGTACCAGAACCACACCTACGCATTCCTGCATCTTACCTCGTTGAGTTCCTAGACCGTATCCTTTACCCTGGATACCGGACCTCAATAACCCTTGTTTGGATGACCTTTATGACCCTAGCTAACGTAATTTTTTTATGTTGAGAAACCCTTGTATCTCATGGAATTTCACAATGTGTGCATACATCTGAATGCTCTACCTAATCACCCACCCTACCTTTTACAATCACCATACCCTCGACCCTCACCTTCTTCACACCTAACCCTGTTTTCTCAAACCACCCACCAACTCTCTATTCTTCATCATCGGTGCCTGATTTGAGGGGGGATCACTCATGCCCCTATCTGGGGCACCCAAATTCACCTTCTCACCCTAAATTCACATGGGAAAAAAACCAACCTTCATTTTTGTCATGTCTGCCTACCAATACAGGCTGCCCAACAAAAAGGGGCAAAATGTAGACACCAAAATTGGGTCACACTCCCCTTGGTCCCCTTTCAAATAACCAACTTACACACATTCACCTAACCATGACCCTTATACCCCACATTAACATTAATTTAATTATTTATAATTAAATTAATACCCATCCTCACCCCATTATTAATTTAATTACTTTAATTAAATGAATACACCTATCCACCTCACCTAGACACCTCACCTAGACACCTCACCATAGACCTATTCATAGCATGTTTCCATAAATGAATAAGACTTGGTCCAAACCTAAAAATCAAGGCCTATTATTCCTCTAACCACCTTCCCACTCATAAAAAGGTAACGTCCATTCGGATCCGTGGATAAAGGAACAAACCTGATCCAAAAGATGTGAGATCTGCCATTTTTAGTAAACCTAGGGAATCCCACCTTAACCGATGCCGGTCATCCCTAAACCGATGCCGGTCAACATAGAACCACCGTCGGTTACCATTTATTCACCTTAGCAACCTTTTTTTTTGGGTTGGCACATTCTGAGATCAAGGAGATGAGAAGAGAACTATATGCAAGTAGAACCAAAGCCTTTTCACACCTACAGACATCCATAGCCAACACCAGGATAGATCCAGAGGTATTGCACTCATGGAAGCATTCCAGGAAGCACTACCATGGCACCAAACACCATTCTTTTGATCAATTTCTATCACCATTCAGCCATCAAACCTGCATCACAGTAAGTGTACCTTCTACCAGCATAGTCTATTTCAGTATAATAACCTTTGTTATTTTTGTTATCAGTTTATACTTTGCATGTTCATTTTCCATCTTCTACCTACTAGTAGAATCTACCATTCCTCTACCCATACCACCAAATCACCCATTCTCACCTACTACACACCTCTGAGTATACCTAAGACCTTTACAGACCTCCCTATCCACCCTTCCATCTCTTTTTAGCTTCAGTTCAATCCCCACAATCAGATCTCATTGAGTTCCTTTCACCCCAACCCTACTGATGCGTCGGTTACCCATGACCGTCATCGGTCCCTTCTAAACCATCATCAGTTACACCTGACTGACATTGGTCTCTGTGTATTTATACCTATTTTCCAATAACAGAACCAACAACCTTTACCAAGTGACCCAAACAACCCAGAACCTGACCCTGACCAGTTCCAACACCCTGACACCTACCTACCCTTCAGATCTGACTATAGCCTAGCCTATTATGTTAGATTTTCTTATTGTGCTTGAATGAAATACCTAAATCATATCAACTACAGTAGGAATTTGTTTATTTCTCACATTAAGTTGTTTTAAACAGTGGATTGACAACCATCTAGGGAGTATCACACTTCCTGATCTAGCACACGCTAGGTAGTCCACTGTCATATATTATTTAACTCTTCTTTTGTGGTCTTGTTTTCTATTTCAGGTAGTTCCTCCCAGCCAAAAGGAAGCTCTCACAGTCAACATTGGATTGATAATTCAAAACGTGTGTAAACAACCATCAACCGACCAACATAAATAGGTATTCCTCCTCAACCCATAACCCTTATCTGTTTCATCTCAATAACGTAAAGAAAATGGTGAAACTTAGAAATGACATGTCAAATATATGATCAAATTGGTTATAAATTTACTTAAGATGGATTCAAAATGAAATATGAGTGATTCAAACTCATTTGTACCAACTACACATGCATATTATCAAATAACCATTTATACGATGTTATGCAAATTTTGTAATGTGTTTTAACTTGCATCCATATATTAATTAACTGGTTAAAATCTATGGAAATATGAATGCAAAATAGAAATAAATCGACACAAAAATTATTAATGGAGTTTGACATAAAATTCCTAAATATCCAAGTTCATTCGAACCAATCCATTACAAATTGATTTGAAGTACAATTTAAAAAAACATTCACAATACTCTAATGGAACAAATAACCTGCAAAACATTATACCATCAAACCTTCAGAGGACTCAGATTTCATTTGAAAACATCCTTTACCTTCTTGTAGTACTTATTCATTCAGTTTCCCTTAGTTCACCATCAAAAGAAACTGGAAAATAATTCCAATAATATAAAATGAACACCAAACAAAAAAAAATAATAGGCTCAGGAGGAGCGTATAAGAAATTTGAGAACTTTCCTGTTTACTTTGTATCTTGAAAATGCCATTATGATGGCTTAAATGGTCATTCTTTACAAACTACTCCTTTACAAATAATACACAGTCATCTGTCAACTCCCCTTCAAATACAAATGGGTGCATATTTATAATTTTTAAATCCTGTGGCATAATGGTAAGGGCTTATCATTTTATCCCGAACACCAAAGGTTCAAATCCCTTTATTAGCGCATGGAATTTCTCATTGGGATAAAAATCTCACATTGACAGGATTAGAGATAAGTTAAATCTTTAAATAGGCTTCAACTTCCCATGTATCATGTGGTTGCGGCCACATCCATGTCTATTTCCCACCCAAGGTAATAAAAGCCCACCCCAAGGTAAGCATGACTATTGGTGAGTTAGAACTACCCCACCGAGTTGTGTGGATGGTTAGGAATTCAGAGAGTTGGAGCTCGGATGCTCAAGCTGGCAAGTGGATAGGTGAGTTTGAATTTTAGTGAATTGGAAAGAACAGTCCGTCCTGATATCATGTAGACTTTTAGGGAGTCAGTTGGTACCGAATCAGCACAAAATGTGGAATAGCTCACTAAAACAACTCGTTCATGTGGGTGGAATAGAGAGTTAGGTGGAAAACCACCTGGTGGCTTGAGGACCCACTGCATGGACCTCTCCTTGATCAAAAAATTTATGGCCTTCTCACATACCACATGTCAGCACGAGAGGGCACAAAAATAATATGATATAAACTAGTGTAATTAAAAAATTAAAATTACACTAATACCATGATGGCTGAGTCTCCTTCTGAAACAAAAGTGGACCCCACTGTTGAACCCATTTTTTTTGCACATTATTGAAGAATATTGGAGAATCAAACAAAACATGTCCAAGTACATTTTTTCCTTGACTAACCTTTAATCACACAAATAGATTCTAGAAACAAACTAAAGTCCTACATGACATGTGCCTTCTTATTGACAAACTTTGAGTAATGACAACTTGAGCATACAATATCCATTTTACGTGTTCTAATAGGCATTGGAAAGCTATTGAAATCTTTCTCTTGTATTGTACTAGTTTAGGGAGATATTGTGAGCTTCTAAGGCACAAAAATGACTTCTATATCTAAACGGTACCTAAGGCTCCCTAAGTTTTCCTAAATCTAATACACATACACTAAAGAAACCACGTGTAGTTATGAAGCA
Organism: Taxus chinensis; assembly: GCA_019776745.2. Classification (NCBI taxonomy): domain Eukaryota; kingdom Viridiplantae; phylum Streptophyta; class Pinopsida; order Cupressales; family Taxaceae; genus Taxus; species Taxus chinensis. The sequence goes on along the minus strand of JAHRHJ020002608.1, from coordinate 45,502 downwards.
CTCAACTAGGTCAAGGACTTCATCTTCCCTTATTTATAAGAACTCAAATATCCCAACTAAATGTATTAAAAATAGAACAATCATCTCAAACATGGTCAAATTGATTTAAGTTGTCAACTAATTGCATTCATCTAGATATCACATGTTAGGTGGAGAATTGTGTGTGGTTTGAGGCCTCTTTTAAGTGGTGCCAACGTAGGTGGTGCATAGATTTATCTTCAACTTAAAAACTAACCTTTTTATGGTATACCAACCAATGGTTATGGTTTGAGTTCCTTTCAAATGATTTCATATGGTTTTGGGATTTGTGACACTTAGGGTTTGACATTGAGATCTTTTTTTAAACCACCAAATGTCACAAATAGTTATAGAACATCATTTCAAGTATGGAAAAAACTATACATTCAATTCGATCAAAGGTGTATAGTTCCATACCAATGTAGTTTCAAGTCACAGTCTCTGGAATGAAGCATCTAAAGTTTTATTACTCCTAATTTTTCTAGTTTATGCACCCGGATCTCTCATGTACCATTATGTGTAGCTAAGTAAATCTCTCCTCTTATATTTTCTATCATTTAGCATATTGTAAACACTTGTTGTAATTTTTTTTATTATTGGCAAATAGTTTTTTGAAAGGGACTATACCCTTGTACAGCAAGGCTCAGGAGCCAGAATAGGAAAATAAAGCTCGAAAAAAAGGATCAACATCCTGATATAACAATAAGGACCAACTGCAGAACGTAGTCTGCAAAGAAACAACCAGCAACAACACAACAGCAAATAAACACCTGCTGGACAGCGATCAAACAGCAAACACGCAGTGGTCCGGCCACAAAAATGATAACAATGTACTCCGGCCGACCACTAACGGAGAAAACATCCAGACGATCAACTCAAAAGAGCCCAACAAAAACTGTCAAGAAAGGAACCAGCAAAAGCAAACCAGCAGCAACAAAACAGCAAAAAAAAACAGCAACAAAACAACAACACAGCTGCCAAGCAACTGCGTAGCAGGCCATATGCCAAAATGTAGCAATAATAGCGCCCAAAAAGACAAGAATCAAATCTTGTCCGATATGGTGGGGGATTTAGATTTGGCATTACCCTTCTTTTTCCGATCCACCACTGTCCATTCTTGATTTCCCACATCCACTACAGTCGGAAAAAAAACTACAATAGGTTTGATGGGGGAGTGATCCAAATGAGAGGTCAGAATATCTTTAATCACTGAATCAGCAGCCTGTAAAGAATAATCTGGAGGCTTCTCTATATTGGTCTGTGAATCAACCATGATGGGTGAGTTAGCTTGTAGGGGGGCACTCGATTCCTTAGCCGGATCTGAGTCGATTGTAAGATGTTCAGGTAGAGAATCCCTCCACCAGGCTATTTTGGTCTTACGTTTGGAGTGTTTTCACAGTCATCTGTAACATGACCAGTTTGGAAGCAACGCCTACATCTGAAGGCAAGTCTCTCATAGTCTATCCTCTGCACCCAGAGCCTGGCTCCAATCTGTAGCTTGATTTCTGCTGGTAAACATTTAGAGGTATCGAGATCAACCAGGATTCGAGCATAAGTAGTATGGGTTTGAATGGAGGTCTTATCATTGACTGCTACACATGAGCCTAAAGTATCCCCTATAGCAATGAGACAAGATCTGTTCCAAAGCTACAATGGGAGTCCTGGTAGACGAACCCAAATCGGGCAGGTATCAAAAGACTCCTTTAATGGGTCGAAAGATGGATACCATGGTTTGGACATAAGCCCATGTTCCCCCCAAACCCAATGTTGACTAAAAATTAAATCCCTATCTTCAGGGGTTTCAAAGACAGCAATGAAGTAAGCTTTAGCACAAGGATAAAGCTCAATCTTACCTTGTATTTTTTCTCTCCATCTCTGGGCTATCCAGTCATGAAGCTGAGAAAGCTTAGGCCAAAATTTGTGAAATCTGCATATGAGCCCCAGTTGGGAGAGATTTTCCTCCTCCTTAAGAACCTTTAGTAGTAAATCCTCTTTGATTTTCAGCATCGGGACCTCCTGGGAGGGTTTTAAGAGCTCATTTCTGACATTCTCCTTCTGTTTGGAGACCGCTGAAGCATAAGATCCGGACCTATTGTCGCTGTTTAGTTTGTCCTGGTTCTGGCTTACCCCTGTACCTCTTCCTCCATCACCAGATCCACTCTTAGTCTCTTGCAACCTGCAGTTACCAGTATTGAGTTTTAAAGGAGATAATGAATCTTTGACTGAACCATCTTTACCTGTCCCATGAGTGAACACCCCTATTTTGATATGGGGGTCTTGGTTAGTATTGAAAGCCATACCAATCCATGAGATTGGTGCTTTATTTTCCTCTACATTTTTGCATCCGCCTCCCACAGATACCACTGGTTTCTCGCCGCCATTAATAGGGACCACATTTCGAATTTCTGAGAGGGGCGAACCTCTGGCAACGTTCGTGCCTCCTCGAACCCTATTTTTAGATGAAGCCCGCGTAGAAACCATGGAATAGCCGCGGAACAGTCGCAGAGCAATCTCGGAGCAGTCGCGGAGCAGCCGCGGAGCAATCTCGGTGCCATAAACACTTGTTGTAATTATTAATGAATTATTTTGATATTATATGATTAGTGTTGGAAGTTATTTAATTAGAATAACCCTTGTAACAAACCTTACATTCCTTTTATGTTGTGCATTCCATAACATAAATATAACTAAACTTAAAAAGGGTGTAAACATTTTGTGAATCCAATGTATGTAATCTTAATTTCAATCCTATTGACAAATATGAGTATATTTTTCATTCTATTTTTTCCTCTACTAATGTTGGGCATTACTAGCTTCAAGCTTCTACACCCAATACTATTGCTAAAACTACTATCCATCATTATACCTTTTTCACCACCATCTGATAGAAAGAGGATTGAGGACACCTTTAAAATTCAACAACTATGTTAGTTATGAGATCAAATTTCACAAAACATGCTAAAATTATCAAGAATGCTAGCACTTCAAATCACCAAAGTACCAATTTTTTTTCAAACTTTTTACAAAGGGATAAATCCTATTTAACCTACTTAGAATAAATTTATAAACTTTATTAGAATAATCACCAAGAATCAGCATGTTATTTTGAATCATTAACCTTCTTTATCCTTTCCAAGAGCTCTTGTAGCCCTAAAACTATGCAAAACTTATAACTTAGAAATATTTACTAGGTTCAAGCCCTAAAACTATGCAAAAAATATAGCTTTGAAATATTTACTAGGTTAAAAAACAAACCACGCCCATTTTTAGACAACCATTATGCTCTTACAACTTCTGACAAAGTTTCTATGAGATTTAGTATAACCCCTTCAATCTGTAAATCTTCTTCCCAATTAGGTCTCCTTGTAACACTATCTGAATACAAAAAAAATCATTCAAGAAAAATATATATTGTTTCCTAAGAGTGTAAGAACATATTCAAGCACCCTTTACCTCATTCTTTCTCTCTCCACAAAATTTCTTGACCTAAATCTACTCTTAAACCCTTCAACTCACTATTTCTAGGCAAATTAGGTCTCTTTTCTTGTTAATATTGTTTTCACAAATTTGTGTGTCCTTATTCAAACTAATAGATTCCTAAAGCACGTAATTCAATCTTTGTATATTTTATATAATATCTTATCAATTATATTAACACTTCTCCTTGTTCTCTAATCCAACATAACTAACACAAACAACTTTCTCTCCTTCTTGAATTAAGACCCTAAACATGGTATAACTTCCCTTGCTTACGTTTGTAACAAAAATTTCTTAAAAATCACCTATATATCCTCTTTTTTACCTTCTTAAAGGAACTATTCAACATGTATTTAAAGGTCTTGTTTGGTTTTACTCTTCACAAAAAAAAAAAATCCTTATTCATGACTTGAATGTCCCTAGTCATGGACTAGACTATGTTCTTGAGTTTCTTTTGCTTCATAAGCCTTATCATTCATTCAAAAATATATAATTACCATAAATATGCCACACTCCACCTACAATACCAATATTATGAGTTTAGTAACATAGGATTATTATGATTTTGATCAAAATTTCCTTTAAAATCCTCAAAACAGGGTAGTTACAATAGTCTGATTGTACTTTCTAAATTTTTACTCATATACCCTATTAGACTCTCCTTGAAACTTTACTTACATCACTGATCAGCCTATATCCTACTTTTCACCAAGTTTTATACTTTTTCAATGGGTACAAATATATTTATTAAATTTATCCTTGAAACCCTAGTCTGGGTTACATAAGGAAGTGAGCACAAAGTTAATTTTTATTTTGGCTTGACCAACTTCCATGGTTCCTCATGGGTTCTAGAATTATGTACATGGTATTAATAAAGTGCTCCAACCTTCATGGGGAAGGAAAAGGTCTTAAAATCTATTAACTTCTTAAAATTGCCATTTACCAATTTTTAGAGGACTATGTTCACAAAGTTGCTAGTTTTTGACTCTTCTCTATTGGAATAATGTTTTAGACATTTATAAAACTTGGGAATCCATCTTTATATCCTCTTAAAATGTCTCCAAATTCCAAATTTACCTTTTAAATCAATTATTTTCTTTAAATTTCCTCATACAACCATATTAATATTTGTTTTCTAAGACACCTTTGCAAGCCTTTGTTAAGTTTTCTTTGTCTTTCTGCTTTTCCACACTTGATTAATATTTTTATAATCCTTCTTCATAGAAAAATATTTTTTATGATACGGTTAAATGTTTTATGGAATTTTCTCAATCATTCATTAACACATATAAACAATGAGGGAACCTACATACCTTACACCTTGCAAAATCTTTATTTCTTCATAAATCTTGAGTCTTAGGATATCTTGACCTTATGAAACTTAATTTGGATCCTTATCACAAGTGCTGCACTATTCCATTAAGCTTGTATTATCATTCAATATAACACAAATCACATGTTGCATTTTTCATTCACACTCAACCTTATATTCTTACACTAATTTTCTCAAGAAACTCTTTTATTAAATGTTCTTCAATATACAACTCAATATTTCTGAGCCTTTCAAGCTCTCTTACACCTTCTTCTACCCTATTTTTCCTTACCCTCTATCACATTATTTATCCATTTGAATCCTTCTCTTTTTTTCCAATAATGAATTAGTTACTCAATTATTCAAGGCTTTAAACCTTAGTTACAACTACGCTAGAAGTGAGTAACCTCACCCTCGTGTGTGGAGGACATAATACAAGGTTACATGAGCATTTTACACCTTTTAGACTCACAAACCTAACCTAGTCCTTAAGTCACTAATTACAAATAAGGAGAACTCAAATATTTGAAAAGGAAGTTTTGGAGGGAAACTCCAAAAAAAATATTATTACATTGCCAAGGAGGTATAAAAGGACATGAAACATGCTAAAAACACCTAAAAGGGACCTCCAACACCTAAATCAAGCCAAAATTTTACTTTATACAAGATGATTCTCTTGCATCACTAGCCTTGACCTACAACAACATGCAATCAACACATTGGATGTTATACCATCCATTACTTCAGTCACCATCTTGACTATCTTAGATACACCACAAGAATTACTTTCTATCCTCTTAGATCTTGACTTACTCTCTCTACCCTCTCTTTGACATTGGTATCATCACAAGCGATCTAAGAACTCTAGCCCCCCTTTTTTTATTATCATTTCATATATGAAAATGATACTAATCATTGAAAATATGTTATTTCTAATATTACTATGTTGAAGATGGAGGCTTTCATAACCATATTACCAAAATCTCCCTCACTAAAATAATTCATGATCATTATACATTACTTCTCCACACAAATGACCACAACATGATGTAACTCAACGATACATACATATATATCACCACCATTGGGGGTAATACCCGTTTACATGTTATTTATTTTGACCCTGATGTTAGCAGAAGTCATTGGAATCACTTGTCAGGGCATGCCACAAGTTATAGTCTCGAGACAATTCAATCCATACTAGATACTTTAAAAGACACCCCAAATCAATGCGGAACAAAGATAGAAGAACAACACATAATGATTCAAAAAATACTATAGAGACACACATAAACTAGACTCATATTATCATTAGGATCAAAACGTGTATATATATTATTAGCTTTTACAGTTAACAACCTTTGAATTACTATGATCAATCAGATACATAACCCCCAACAACACCAGCCTAACCCTTTTATGTAGTGAACTTAAATACATTCATACAAAAATAGGTGAATGTCATCCTATCAATATCTTCACCTTCTTTCCTTTATCGAAGAAAAATTTTCACAATCTTCATATGTCATAAGAAGCCTTTACATTTTCTTTCCTTTGTTCTCCCTATACTATATATTATTCCGCTATATAGAGATATTAAAAAATGTGTTGAAGGTTGTATTTGTATACATTTTTACCCCAAACAATCTCCTGGACTTAAATAGTTGTCTTGTCCCAAGACAAAATAATCATGTTTGCACACTAAGATAAACTACTCACAGTCTTGACAAGGAATGTCATTTACCAATTTTCATCCCCTGCGCACTACTTAATCACCCTTTCTAGTTTTCAATTAAGTAAACTTTCCAACATACTACCCTTTTGGGTTTTTCAATACTCAAAAACTCCTATATAATCTTCCCTTTATGGGTTTTCAGATTATATAGGTCTGCTCATAACCATCCTAGGCAAAAAATGTTCACAATTAGTTTCCAAAATAGTTTTAATACCTAAATTACACTAACTATCCTCTTTCCCATAAATTGATGACACTTCGTCAATGAACCACCATTATCCCTCTATCATCATTAATTAATTACATTTCACTAATTAATTAGCCCTCCTATCATTCAGGATGTCAATTAGTGACCTTTCATTAATTAATGTCCACTTCTAGCTAGGTCTATTAATTTTTCTTAATTAATTACGACCACTAGCCTAAATCAATAAATCACCATTTATTGAACCAATTCCTCTCTTAAAATCCCCGAATCATACTAACTTTCTTCTAAAGCTTCTATAAGCATACTCCCCTCTATTAATTAATCACCTTTGATTAATTAAACCACCCTTTCAACTCCCATAAAGTGCAATAAAAGTACTTTATTAAACTCACCTAGCTTTGTATTTTTCTCTTTGGGGTTTATCCCACATTCATCAAATTGATAGCCTTGCCTCTTCAGGAAAGCTATATAAGAAACCCTCCTCCTTACCTTTCTTCTTACACCTTATTTTCCCTAGGATAAACTATAGGCATTTTGATCTTGAGCCATTCTCCATTGAAGGAAATAGCTTCTCCATCTTGCATCCATTCTCTCAAATTGAAGAGCATGGGAAGATCCAAAAATGGTCTTGTAGCCATGTTTTGGTGAGATCCCATCTTCAAATCTTGAGGAAACCACTCCCCTTTGATTGATAAAGTGATATAAATAGGTTCATTTGTTAGATTAGCAATCTAGAGAGTAAGAAATAGCTTAACATTTGATTTGAGATTGTTCATGCATTGAAGAAGTTGTTTCTCATAAGCTCTTATCTTGATGGTTCTATAGTAGGTTTGATTGATTTATTAGAAGCTAGTAGGTCTTAGCTTTGTTATTTAACATGGAAAAATTCTATATGAGCACATTTGGCACACCTGGTGGGACGAATCCATAGTCCCTTAGCATTTAATATCAAGTTTATTACTAGTTTATCTCAAGTTTTTGCTAACCCTTATTATGCACATGTGAAATAAGTTGAATTCCTTAGGGTATTTTGCTAACTTTACATGCATTGAGTCTCTTTTGCAGGTTTAATTGTGATGGGTTGTCATTAATTTTGAGCTAAATTAGGAAAAAAATTTTTTGAGGTTGTTTGTGTCAATATGTCATATTTTTGACGTCATCCCAGGTACATGCATAGGTGTTTGGTAGGGGCGCCACATACACTAAAAATTAGGAACATGTGTTATAAAGGGCACACATACATAATTGGGGGCACGTACTTGCTTTACTATCTATGTCAGATTTATTCAAATCCATGTAGTTGTGAGCGTGTCTCTGTCTGTGCACTGTGTTATCTGTGTTTTCACCCTCTGTGTTACTTTTTCAGTGTTTTGTACCGTCTATGCTTTTAGTCCATGCATAGGTGCTTTCTTTCTGGCCACATATATGTTATTTAAGCCTTTGTTAGTCCTTGCTTTCTTACCAGACCCGCACATACACTTGTAAAGGGCGCATATACGCCTCTCTAGCCACACATATGCTTTTCTCAATTGTGCATATTTTTATCACAGCTGCGCACTTGCTATTAGGGGCACGCATTGTTATAAAGGGCACGCAGGTGTGACTAGTTTAAATTTGCATGAATTGTGTTGAAGTTTGAGCATTATTTTTCCAAGTTTGAAGATTTGATCTTTATTGCTAACATCTTGCAGGGTTTCTTAAGCCTAACTATTGATTTACAGGGTATATTTGATCATGTTTTGTGCTAAATTATTTGGATAAGTTAATGAATGTTGCATTTTCTTTTATAAGGATAGGATCGTGTATGCTCTTCCCTCGCACCTTCTAGGTGATCTTGGGAATAAGAAATGATTCTATACCTTTTTCATGCTTTCAAGAAATTTCATTAAACTTTTTTTAAGGGAATGAACTTCAACAAATTGGTTAAAATTAATTGTTTGCACATTTGATTTCACAAGTATTCTCCATTTTTTAAAGTAGTTGGGATTTTTGTGTTGTGTATGCTCTTCTCTTGCATCTTTTAGGTGATCTTTGGAATAAAAAACAACACTTAAATCCGTTTTCATGATATTTTGATCTTTTGGATAACTACTAATCTTTCACATGAAGGACCAAATAAGCTTGTCAAAGAATCAGGATCTAAACAAAATACTAATACAATTTGATGCAGGTTTCCAAACGGTGTACAACCAAACCACATTAAGCTAAAAGATAAGAAAAAACACCACATTCAAAACATTGTATATGCAGGTTTCAGTTAAGAGCTATGGATCATCCGCTTTGAACTGGGAGAAGTGCCCTTTGGCATAAGCCTTAAGACAACAAGAGGGATGCTCCCAGGAACCCCAAAGTAGTCCACACAAGAGGGAACCTTGTGGAAGAAATGGGAAGCACTCCACTTACCTACTTGTCTAGTATACACTTGTGATATTTAGAGTCAAAATTATCTTCACGCAACCCCAGTGAAAATACAACTGAACGCATTTATTGCTCATTGTATCAAAGGGGGTAAAGTAAATTTGGGATACTCCAAGGTTTAGTCAGTGTGACTTCCTTGGAAAACCATGCTCACAGAGGTAATTTGTGACACCTAGTTGAGAGAACCAATTAGGAAGCCATTTCATCTTGGAGCCAACTTGACCGACTCAAAGCCAATCATGTTTCAAAGAGATTTCACGAAGAAAGAAATTTTTTGGAGTCAAAACCTTGTTAGTCGAACAAGGGGAGAGTCCATTAAAGTTTGAGCCAAGTGTCATTCATCATAAAATTTTGAAGCATTACTTTGTCTTAGTTTTTCACTCACCATAAGGCGAGGTGAAACTTTTTCGAAGTGAAGCCAAGTATTTTTCAACCCCACTTGATCTACTCCTTTGCTTTCTTGTTGATATTTTGGATCAAAAGAAGAACATCATACATGTGTTATTGATTGATTGTGTCCACCACTTTTGCACCCATTTACATTCATCCTTGCTTGATACTAGGTGGTAAACATTGAAAGTGTGTTGGTATGTCTTCTCATCTTGATATCCATTTGATCTTGATACCCACGTCAAGATCTTCATCATAGTTAGGCTTGATTCATCATTGACCTTTCCTTTGAAGTGTTATGTTGCTTGCATCACCTTGATACAATTTCGATACTTACGTCTTGTTTCTCGTAAACTTGATCTAAGTGTCTAGATTGTACCATTATGTTGCTCACATCTTAACAATTCCTTGGTATACTTTGGACTTGTTTCTTTTCAAACATTACCTCAAATTTGAAAGGTGTTGTTATTACTTTGTTAGCATCGTATCAATAGTATTTCGATACTAATATCTTGATTTTCTGAAAATCTTGGTTAACATATCCAAGTGGTATTGTTACATTGTTCTCACTTGTAACTTCCACTTTTTGGGATTTAGGCCTTGTTTTCTTCTAAATGAGTTATAATATACTTTGATTGGGAGTCACATCAACCCCTTGTTAATACTTACACCTTGTTTATCTTAAATTTGACTTAAGTATTGACATTGTGTTGATCATCTTACGTCAAACTACCTTTGAAAAACATTTTCATAGGGAGTAGTTCCTTGTTGATCGATTGGTTTATCAAACTTGCATGATTTTTCCTTGTGATTGTTCATCATATTGATTTATCTTTCTAGGAAGATCCTATTTTATCCTTAGATTTTTTTCCCATTTTTTATTCTTTAATCATTGTTGACATTCTTTTTGGACCTTTACAATCATTCACATTCTAGGTTTTCACTTAGGTTTGGCTTATACCCTTGATCAAATTTTAAAAAAACCTTTGTGAAACACTCCCTTGTTATGCCCCTTTGATAAGGATGAAATCTAAAAATATAGCATGGGAAACATTTAACAAACAAGGATCAAGTCCTTTCATTGGTCATGATTTAGGACCCCTCTTCTCCATGCAGCAAAGGAAATAGAGGACATGATTGATCATAGTGGGGATGAAGTAGAATCACCATGGGCAGAGACTTTGAATTTGACCCCACTCAATTGGATGAATTCCTTTTTCTCAACAAAGATAGAGTACTTAAAATAGTTGTAGAATTAGGTGTTAAATTGCCAAATGAACATGAGTTCATTCCACCTACCAACAACGCTAATGAGGAAGAAGAGGTTTAACGTCCCCTTATTAACATGGATGACATTTTAGGGCATGGTCAAGATTCTACTTCAAATCCCTCAAAATAACAACAAAAGGTTATAGATTACCACTTATAAAAATACCTCACAAAGATAGAGTGGAGCATGAGAGCATGAAACAACCTCCTCCACATGAAAATGAAGGGACCTAAAAATGATGAAGTCATTATGCAACAAAAAATACAAATCTTTAGTATAAAATTAGCTCTTTTGACTTCCCATGTGTAAAAGGAAACAAATAAAAACACACATCAAGAGAAACCTAAGGCCAAGAATAGTGAACTTCACACTGAAAATCAAGGGGATGAAACATCAAAACATAGTTGAGTATATATGCCAGCTTCCCCAACCAAAGAGAAACTCCTCACACAAGAGTTACAATTGATGAAATCAATACTCACAAGCCTTCAAGAAAGTAATGTAGGACATAGTAAAAAGTATCAATTTGAAGAACTATGTCCTTATCCCTTTGACAAGGCTATTCTACACATGCCATTTCCTAAGAATTTCGATAGTCCAAAATTTGACAAGTATAAAGGAAAGGTGATCCATGAGATCATATAAAATATTTTTACATGGTGTGCTAGGAAGTGGTTTACAGTGAAAATTACCTTATACGTTTGTTCCCATGGAGTCTAGAAGGACAAGCCTTAGAATGATTTCTTCATATACCAAAGCGTCTGTCTTCACATGGCCAAAATTATCTAAAAGATTCATACACCATTTCTCATTCAATGTAGAAAGTGGCATCACCATGTTAGACCTATGTAGTGCAAAACAATGACCAAATGAATTCTTTGATAGTTTCTTACAACGATGGCATGGGTTAGCTAGCCTCTTTCATTGTTTGATACCTGAAAATAAATTGGTTAGAATTTTTGTACCAAATTTAAATCTAGACATTGCCTTTCATTTAAAAATGCATTGTGTTGGTAACTTAGAAGAAGTCATAGAAAAGGGTAGCCAAATCGAAAAGGCTTTAATCGCAAAAGGAACACTAAAACCCTTTTTAAAAGATAACCACCCTGTCCAAACCTAGAGGCAAACCAAAATTTCTTTAACAAAAACAAGAATGTCGTAGGAGATGGTATCACAAGACTCTAATCGTATATAGGCAGTTCCAAATTGGTCCTCCCTTCAAACTTACCAAAGGACCTATTCAATCCCCGGTCAAACATCAAGTGTTCACTCCTCTAAAGAAGTTTGGTCTTGAGACTTATGAGCATTCACACCCTTATCCTTTGGGTTGGGTGAAGAAGGGTGTTGAATTTTAGGTAACAAGAAGATGTAAGGTCAAGTTTGGGATAAATTCCCAGTATATTGATGTTTTGGAAGCTGACGTTATTCCACTTGATTATTTTGATGTTGTGTTTAGGAGTTCTTACTTGTTTATTAGGGATGCTATATTTATGAGGAGGGAAAACCAATATAGATGTGTCAAGAATGGTATCAACTACAACATCCAAGCGCACCAATGTAAGACACATGTTACTATGCTGAGTGCTAACCAAGCAAAATGACTTATTCAGAAAAATCATAATTAGTTTTGTTTACTTATGTTAAAGGATAAACAAGATGGGGTAGAAGTTTCAAAGACTTCTAACCAGGGAAAGCATGATTTGGATAGTATTATTCAGTCTTTTTAGGAAGTATTTTAGGCTCCCAATGGGTTACCACCAAAACGGGATGTAGAGCATGAGATTCAGCTATTGCTAGAGTCCCCTCTACCAAACACCGGGTTGTATAGGAAATCATTTCTTGAGAGTACTGAAGTAAAGAAATAACTCTAGGAACTACTAGACCAAGGGGTGATACATCCAAGCACCTCACCATGTGGTTCACCTATTATGATGGTGCCAAATAAGGATGGTTCTTGGAGAATGTGCATCGACTACCGCGCTTTAAACAATATCACCATTAAGAATAGATATCCACTTCCCCGCATAAATGATCTCTTGGACTAGCTTCAACATGCCAAATTATTCATGAAGTTGGATCTCAAGTCTAGTTATCACCAAGTCAGAATGAAGGAGGAGGATATATGGAAGACTACCTTAAAAAAAAAGGGTTTGTATGAATGGTTAGTACTTTCTTTTGGGTTATGCAATGCACCTGCTACATTTATGAGATTGTTAAATGATGTATCGCGGGATTTCATAGATTCATGTTTCATTTTATATCTATATGATATCTTGATTTTTAGTGCCACATGGGAAGAACATCTAACTCATTTACAACAAGTCTTGTAAGTTCTCAGGGAGAAACAACTACTTTGTAATATGAAGAAATGTGAATTTTCCAAATAGTCACTTTTTTATCTTGGGCACGTGGTTAGAGGAGGAGAGCTACGAGTGGATCCAAAGAAGGTGGAAGCCATCACTAATTGGCCAACACCAACAAGAGCCACAAAGACTAAGAGTTTTGTGGGAGTAGTACAATACATGAGGAAGTTCATTCCGGGATTCTCCGTGATTGCAACACCTCTACACACAGTGGTTGCAAAGAGTAAGAGTTTTGACTGGGGTAAAGAACAAGACAAATCCTTTGAGTTATTAAAATACAAGTTTAGTCATGCTCCAGTACTTGCTCTTCCTAATTTCCAGTAGCCTTTTGAAGTAGAAATATGCCAGTGATTACGCTATGGGCGCAGTGTTACTTCAAGGAGGTAAACTCGTATGCTATCATTTTGAAACTTTCACTTCAGAATTTAAAGGACATTCAGTATATGATAAGGAAATGTATGCACTAGTTTAGGAAACTAAAAAATGGAAGCATTATTTGTTGGGTAAAGAAAATATTGTGCACACTGACCATAAACCTCTCAAGTATTTGCAAGCACAGTATAAATTACAGCAAGTAAGGCACTACAAATGGATGGGGTTCCTTTAGCAGTTCGATCTGGTGATCAAATACAAGAAGGGTAGTACAAACTTGGTGGCAGACATGTTGTCTAAGCCACCCACATAGGAGAAGTTCTCCTGTTTGGCCACTATCTCTCAGATTGAGCCCTTTATGAAGGAAGCTTACGGAGAGGCATATGGATAGGAAAGAGAATTTGGGGTGACATTTCATCAATTGTAGTCCCAAGGGACTGAAAGGATAGGGATTGAAGATTATAAATCTCAAGGATGGACTACTCTACTGATGGGGGAAACTTTACGTGATAAACTAAGAAAGAATCCTATTGATGAGGGAAGCACATACCTTGAAAGTAGTGGGACATTTCGGTGTTGGTAAGACCTTAGCCCACTTACAAAGGTAAGTTTATTGGCCCAATAAGCAAGAAGAAGTATCAGAATTTATATGTGAATGTAAACTTTTTTGTACCAATAAGCCTAAGACTAGGAAGGAGGGTTTGTATATGCCTTTGCCAGTACCTACTCAGTTGTGGGAGGACATTTCAATGGATTTTGTAGGAGGATTACCTATGTCTAAACATGGCCATGACTATCTATATGTTGTTGTTGATAGATTTAGTAAGATGTGTATTCTTATGGCATGTAAAAAGACAGTAAAATCACATTAGGTAGTAAATATTTTCTTTGCTAATGTATGGGTGCATTTTGGTTTGCCAAAGTCTATTATTTTTGATAGGCATTCCAGGTTCTTGGGGAATTTTTGGACTACTTTGTGGGACAAGATGGATATTAGGTTATAGGGGAGAAAAACTTTCCATCCAAAAACAGATGGACAGATAGAGGTGGTGAATATGAATTTGGTACAGTTGATCAGAGGGTATAACAAAAAATACTCAAGGACTTGGGATGAGTCCTTAGCCTACATTCATCATTCCTAGAACCGGGGAGTACACACATCCACTATGAAGTCACCATTTGAAGCATACTTGGGAGATCTACCTACAAATCCGCTAGACATAGCAGTTGGGTAGTAGGATGAGGATGAGACATGAGACACATATGTGACTAGAGAAAACAAATTCATCGAGAGGATCTGGTAAATCCATCTCAAAGTCAGAGGATAGCTAGATAAATTTCAAGCCAAGTACAAAGCTAGGCATAATCAACATATGAGGGAACATAAGATTCATGTTGGAGATATATTTTAGCTTTACTTGAGCAAAGAGAGACTACAAGGTCAAGCACAGAAGCTCAAGCCACTATGATATGGGCCCTTCACCATATTGAAGCAGGTTGGATAAAATGCCTTTCAGCTTGATTTACCATCATTTATGAGGATGTACTTTGTAGTAAACTGTGAGAACTTTCACCTATATGAACCATCCATGCTAGATGAAGATGAAGGACTACAGTTGCTACCTTCCATTGAGGATTGTGTCTTGGACTCATGAGATGAATAGGAGGAGGATGTAGTGATACAAAAAAGGTTAGAGAGACTAGGAGAGGTTCACAGGAGTTTTGGCATATCGGACTAAAAGGAAAGACACCAAGGTAGGCCCGGTGGTACTCTAAGGAGAAAGTGAGGGAATTATTTCCTCATCTACTCCCCCACTAAGATTTTGTGGGAGCGAAATTCTCCTAATCAGGGGAGGTGTGATCCAAAGGGATCCAAAATGAATCTACTTCATCAGATCAGTCAACATGAAGAAGGAAAAATAATACATGGAGGTTCTGTCTTTATAGTAACGGGACCACTGCTTTGTGCAAAGCGGCGGTTACAGAGCCGTTGCCCAACCAGGGTGGCGGTCCTGGATCTTTTGGATAGAAAAAAATATGAAATGAACAGCCATAGAATTTGAAAGGTTTTCCATGTCTCTTCTCCTCCATGACCTTTTCCGTTCTCCAATGCATGAGAGGACATGTGAAAGGCTATAAATACATGTTTGTAGAAGAGAACAAGATCATCGACGCATAAAATCAAGTGAGAAAGAAGTTTTTAGTGACGCAATTGTGTTTTGTAGAAGAAAGGAGTGTTGAGATAAAGTAATTGGGAGGAAGTGTGAGATATTATCTACTTCTCTTTCATACTTATTGTAAATTTTGTACTTATTGTTTTGAATTGGCCAATAAAAATGGGAAGAAAGAGAAATTTCCCTTCTTGACTGGTTTTTCCTCCTCTTGAGGTTTCTAGGATGAATTTTTTTGGTGTTTATGAGTTTATATTCTTTCCTTTCCTGCAATTGTGGATTCTAAGCATAAGCAAAATTATTCATTAGCTATCTCTGTCATTTTCTAATAGAAAGTAGAACAACAATGTTAATTTTTGATTTTGTCAATAATTCCAAATTTGAAGAGTTTACAGATCATTTTAAGACCAATTCTCCCTCAAGGAAGCTCCTATATTTTTCCCTCTTATAAAATCTCATCTTAATCTGGGCCTGGTCCTTTTTAATTACTTTCATATCTTGATCCCTAAGATCATCAACCTCCATGAGCTCTGCATATCTCACTTCCATTGCCTCAAATTCAAATAACTCCAGCTACTTAATAAGCTCTAATGTTGGTAATTCTAGAGATAATGGCATCATTGCTTCCTTTCCTTAGAACAATCTATAGGCAGAGCTAACGGTTGATCTTTTGGGTGTAATTCTATCAGCCCACAAGGCTGATTTCAGGTTTATGTGCCATGTTCTCTAGTTCTCATCAAGAGTTCTCTTTATGATTTTCAAAATATTTTTGTTTGTGGACTCACCCTGGCCATTACCCTAAGGGTAATAATTAGAATATGTGATCAAATAAATGTCATTTCTAACAATCCAATCAGAAATCTTTGCTCCAAGAAAAGCCAATGCATTATCAGATATAATAATGGAAGGGACACCAAACTTTGTTACAATTCCTCTATAAAAATCCAGTAGGTTGGTCTCATTTGCTTCTTTGAGTGCAACTGACTCTGTCCACTTGGTGAAGTAATATGTAGCTGCGAGGATCCATTTATGACCTAAGCTTGAGTTTGGATTAATTACCCCAATAAAATCTAGCCCCCATTACATAAATGGTTGTTCAACTAAGATTGGGTGGAGTGGAAGTGCTGCTAATATTTCTTTTCCTATGAAGAAGGAACATTTCTTGCATTTCTTAATCCATGCATATCAATCATTAAAAATATTAGGCCAATAATACCCATCTTTCATGATTTTGAGAGTTGTTACTTTTGGGGCGAAGTGACCCCCTGTTTCTCCATCATGGAACTCATGTAATATTTCTTTATTTGATTATGTTTTGATGCACCTTAGGATAACGTCATTTACATATTTTCTTGAACAAAACAACATCAACAAGTGCATATGGAATAAAATGAAGCCTAAAGTACCTTCTTTTTTTGCTTACTCCCTCGATGACATTGACATGTTTGGAGGAAGTGTACTAAATTCTAAGTCCAACAAGAGTTGGGTATAGGTATTGGCTGGTTGTTCTTGGTCATCTTGAAGCACTAGAAATTTCCTTCTTCATCCTTTGACTCTGGTCTATTTGAAGCTCAATGTTCACAAAACCTTTACCTCTGACTAGTTTGGTCACCTTGATATCAATGTCATATTCCATAGCATTGGTAATCCAACCAAGTATTTTCTCATTTAAATCCTTGTTTAAAAGAAAATATTTTACACTCAACATGTGAGACCTAGTAGATGAATTTTGTTATTTGAACTAGATGTCTAAATTTCTTTAAAATTATTATCACAACAAGGACATGTTTTTCAATGAATAAATACCTTGCCTCATAATCTTGAAGGCCCTGACTGAAGAATGCAATAGGCTAATCTAGTCCTTCTTGATTCAGTTGTACTAGCATATTGCTAATATTGTCTTAGCCACCAAAAGGTGTACAGAATGAAGTCCTTTGAGAAATATAGATTCATAAGGGTTGGGGCATGTGAAATGTCCTACTTTATAGCTTCAAATTTTTCTTTTCCTTTAGCAATCCACTTAAATCCATGCCCTTCTTTCAGCATCATTGTCAGTGGCTTGACAAGATTAGAAAAATTAGAACAAACCTTCTAACAAAATTTATTCTCCCTAAGAAAATTTGAAGATCATTTTTATGACTAAGAAATGGTAATGCCAGAATGGCATTAACTCTCTCTGGATCAATAGTTAGTCCTTCCTTAGAAACAATGTGTCCTATGAGTTTACCCTCATGAGCTAAGAATATGCATTTCTTTGGATTCAGAGAGACTCCAAACTACCTGTATCTCTCAAACACTTGCCTAAGATGAAAGATGATCTGCTGCATTCTTGGAAAATATTGTAATGTCATCAAGGTATACAAGAATCATCTTGTTAATCAACCCCTTGAATGCCATATCCATGGCCCTCTGAAATGTAGCTCCAGCATTGGATAAGCCAAATGGCATTTTCCTATAAGCATGTGTGCCCCACTTTGTGGTGAAAGTTTTCTTAAATTGATCCTCCTCTCTCAGCATGATCTGGTTGTAACTTGAGTATCCATCTAGAAGTGAAAACCTCTCTGAACTTTCCACCACTTGTAAAATATTCTCCATGGAGGGAAGTGGGTAGTGGTCCTTAAGGAAGCTCTTATTTAAGTCTCTGAAATCCACACACAATGGATTTCCATTTTTTTCATACCTGGAACAAGATTAGAAACCCAAGATGAGTGTTTGATAGGAAAAATGATGCTTTCCTCAATTACTTGTTCAAATCCTTCATCAAGAGGCTCAATGTGAGGATTGACGGGCCTTTTTTTTCCTAATGGGCTTAGATTCTAGGGTCCAACTCAATGGTATGTTGGTTAAACTTAGGATAAAAAACTCTTAAGGTCTTCATAACTCCATGCAAATATACCAGGAAATTCTTGACAAAGTTTCACAAAATCATGTTTTTCTTGTTGAAGTACTTACCTTGCCAATTTGGAGATTTACCTTGACCTAACTGAAATAGGTTCTGAATCTTCACCTTTGACCATGATGTTTTATTTTTCTTTCTTGAATTGGTCATTGGGATTGAAGATTGATTCCAGAGACACTAGACCTTTAGGAATCTTGTTTGATCTAAGATGGACCACGTGATCTACATACGAAATCTCTAATTTTTCCTAGTTTCTAAAAGAGAACTCGACATCTTATTGAAGGAAATTGATGATTTTTTGGTCACTTTTAAACACCTGTCAACTTGTGTTATTATCTGGAACAATAGGCCTTACTACACCTTGATATGAGGTTGTGACTTTTGTCCCTCTTGATATCCTCAATAATGTCAAACGCTACCCCAATTTCCGCAAGCCTATCAACAACTTCATTTATTTTCCTTGGTATAGAATTATGTTAAATGCTTCAAAATATTCTACGAGATCCCATACCCTATGCTTGTAGGCCTTGAGTAGATTATTCTTGGCAGCATTATGCCCTCTAACCTGATTTATAACCAACTCATTATCCCCAAATGCTTGCAAGTTCTTGATATTTTTCTTCCTTGCCTAGTGTAATGCATGGATAAGTGACTCATACTCTGTTGTGTTATTTGAACAACTAAATTGAAATTTGATAGCAAATTAATATTTGATACCTTTGGGACACAATAGCACTACTCCTCCTCTGTACCTTATCTGCTCCTTAAACCATCAAAGAACATTTTTCAAACTCCATTCTAATCTCCATCATCTAGCTTGGTGACACTAGGGAGGGGTGTATTTTATTCATGAAGAAAGTAAATACCTAATTCAAATTATTCCATTTCTTTGTAAGGATCATATCCATGCCTCTTGTGTGCCCATTCATCAAGTATCAAATTAGGAATGCCTCCAATATTAGTGTCAGCTTCTTGAGTACTAGGACAATATTCTTCATCAAAAATTGTGCAATTTGCATTGATGGGACTAGGGGTATAAGGTTCCGCATGGTATGTAGAAATTGGTTCAGACCTTGATAGTGGATTTGGCTCCATACCTAGTCCTGAAGAGCATGTGGGACCAATCAGATGATAAGTATCCCCCAATATTTAAAGTGAAATCCCTAGATAAGCATAGGGAAAAGAGTGGAGGTAGGTCAATCACAGATATATCCTGAGTAACTGTGACATTTGGACATACATGCAGTGTGAAGGTTTAGACCTTTGATAACTCCAATAGTTCCTACTATTGTCCCATCCAACTTTACCACTCCTTTAGAAATAGGCTCATACTTGAGACCTAGCTGATTTGTAATATGCTTTGGCATCACTGATTTGCTCACTCCTGAGTCAATCATGTAGTTGTGTACTAGGTTATCCCCAATGATCAAGGATACACGTAGAATGGTGGAGGCTTCATGTTCCTACTTGGTTGACCCCTTCATTTTTCTATTGCATTGGTGAGAACCTTTTCTTGCTCCTTGGATGACTCTTTTGAGATAAACAAGTTAGCCATGGTTTCTTGCAATAAATCTCTTTTGCCTATGGAATTGCCAATGATTCCCACATAGAGATGCTCACATTTGTTTTCTTCATTTGATCAATGATATTGAATGAAGATGGATTGTCCTTTTGCTACATTTTGTTCATCACAACTTTCTCCTATACATGAGTTGATACAATAGGTACCTTAGGCTGATTTTGTGAATTTGGGACTGTGTTGGAAATTCCACCTCCTTGGAGTGTCATATATGGTTGAGAAGGACTTTCATTTGATGAATTCCCCTTCCTCTATAGATATTTTCTTAGATCTTGTGTTTTCTAGTACACCATGAGGAAGAGATAGATTCATCCCACAGAAATCCTCTTCTTTCTAATTCATGACTGAAGTGTCACTTTTAGGTGACTCTTGATTTCTTGATTGCCATTGATTTTCTTCTTCAGTTATTTCTTGAGAAGCATAAGCACTTTGCACCATTAAATCGTGGTTTAGGGAACCATTGAAGCATGTTGCTTGGTTATGTGGTTGACCACAAGGGAAACACCACTCATAATCTTGTGCCAAGTTGTTTTGGACTGGAACCATAGAGCTTTAGATGAAGAGGGTGCATTAGGATTATAAGGTTAGAATGGCCTAGTAGCGGGAAACTGACTTTGGTTCTGATTTGCAGCTTGAACGGAGGTCTATTTGGCTGATATGGGGGTTTGTTTGGTTGATATTGAGGTTGATAAGGTCTAAAAATTTGGGCATGCTGCCTCTTGATCATCACCAACTCATTCCCTAGATTTTGTAATTGTTTCATGACCTCCTGGAGCTCATATGAGGTGCTAGATGAAGAGGTAAATGCCTCATTAGAACTTTGATTTCTAGGAGTAGGGATAGGATCTAACTTAGGTGTTTGGCTAGAATCTAGGATTCCCTACCTCTAGACAAATGGGCATAGGTGGCCTAGGAGTAAGTTTATCAGATTGGATTAGATAATTATCAACTCTAATAGTTATTTCATAGGCTCCTGGTAAATTTTTACCCCCCATAGATTGCACCATAATAGCTATATCATAAGTAAGAGATTTTAAGAAATAGATAAATACACCTGGGAAACCCAAGAAGGGAAAAACCCACTTTGAAATCAACCTTTTATTTAGAACACCAATTCTAAACACTGATTTACAAATGATCAAGCACCCACTTGATCATGAAGCACCAACTTCAAATGACACCTAAGCACCAACTAGATGAAGGACTGAGCACCCACTCAGCTGACAAGAAAGAAGCACCAACTTCTTCTAGTCTAAGCACCTACTTAGATAATTTTTCATACAAATGATCATATAGTTACCTTGTTGCTTCATCAACTGATTATGATCACTTTACTAAAACTTCACTAAACAATTCACACATGTTTTCTGATTTTGCACCTTTTAATGACTGATTAATTTCACTTGATTGCATCATGTTTTTTACCTATGTTACTTCTTGTTATGTCAATCCACTTCTTCATGATCTTGTTTAATTTAGTATCACTTTTGTAACATCTTATTTTACAGTTACCTTTTCATGTTACTAGATATCTCAAAACTTTAATCATTTATTTTTGAGGTACTTTCATTTTCACTCTTTTTTTCACTCAATTCCCAATTTCAACCTTCATTGTTTTTTATACTCTCCTTTTGATTCAATCTCTTATTTCTATCTCTTTCTTCATATAATTTTTCATATTTTTGTTTTTCTATATCACCTTACAATACTCTTCAACTATCATTTTCTCTCTTCAACATTTCAAGCTTCACAATTTCAGTTTTCTAAAAATACATTCCATACTCTCTTTTCATTCATCTCAACCAATCTACTTTTTTCAACCTTCTAAATGAATTTGAACCACAAAATGTTCTCTTTTTCCCCTTTTCAACTTCTTAACTACACAATTGAAAATTGTCTCTTCTTCAAGAGCTTCAAGCTCTTCACTTTTGAATTCAAAAAAATTCACCTAACTTCATTTTCCTTTTATCAAGAACTTCAAATAAAGCCTTTGTCTCTTGAATTTCAATTCTAGGAAAATGTCAAAACATTTTTTCAAACTTTCTCTTAATGAAGTTTTTGACTCCATCTTGAGTTCATTTATAAAAGGATAATTGATCTTCTTCTTCAAGCATGGAGTCAAAACTTCATAATAATGAACATATTCCTTTTTAGCTTTGTCAAACTTACCAATTTCAATGTAATCAAGAGGACTTCAAGTTTTATGACAGAACAATCCTTTCAACCTTGACAGGTTTAAGACTCTAATTTACTTAACCAATAAGTTTTCTTAATGTGTATTCATCATTATTTGACAAGAATTTATGCCTCCATTTTTTATGGAAGGAGATTTCATCAAATTTGAATACATCCAACTGAAATTTGACAGATTTACATAGTTTAAGCATTTTTCTTGTTCAAATTTCAACTTCAATTTGTCTAAGAAATATTGAAAATTTTGTACACTGTTACAAGTTATATGATCATGAATTTTCATAAATAATGAGGATATTTTGTTAATAATGAAGATAAGATTTTAAAGCATTGAAAAACTTCAAAGATATTTTAGAATCCATTGAACCTTCTATAACCTGAACAAATAAGATCCAAATCTAAAGTTTAAATGAAAAAACTTTGTTAAAACTTTCAAAAATTGACTGTGCACGATTTTTAAAAACTAATTCTGCTAAATTTCTCTTTCCAACTTGATCAATCTTCCAAAAATTATTTTTGCAATACCTTTTATATCCACCCCATAGATATTTACCTCAAAAAATTGTGAATTTTTTATTTGTCGAGTTTCGATTCATCAAAACATTTTTTGAAACCCTAGATCAGGGTTCTTTGACATGTGAAGGCCCGAGAGATATAAAAAAATGATTTCTTTCTCCATTTTGAATGAAATTGAAAAATTTCAAACTTTTCCTTAAGGAAGATTTATTTGTATCATCTCAACATCCACCTTCATTAAATGTTTGATTTTCAAAACATCCTAGCTCCATGAGACCTAAAACTGTCCAACAATAAAAGTTAGTGAAGAAGGAAAATTAGTCATTCCAATAGTTTGAATAGTAAATTAACATTTAAATAATTTTTGAAGATGACATTGATTAACACCTTCCAATGAGTTTCTTAGACCTAAGGACCAAT
Source organism: Taxus chinensis (assembly GCA_019776745.2). Lineage (NCBI taxonomy): Eukaryota > Viridiplantae > Streptophyta > Pinopsida > Cupressales > Taxaceae > Taxus > Taxus chinensis. The sequence goes on along the minus strand of JAHRHJ020002608.1, from coordinate 22,161 downwards.
TCATGAATAGATTATCTGAGAACTGTTCAAATGAGTACCAAAAAATTTCTTGTCAACAAAGAAGATCAAATTTTTGTTTGAGACATTCAAAAATTCATAACAAACCATGAGAATTTCTCTAAATCATTTACATGATTTCAAGGAAGTCAAAGATGATGATTATAGTATGAAAAAATTCATTTCATTTCAACTCCTGCCATTTGCACTGAATTTGACTTCACAAATGATATTATAGAGACAAGATAGAGTTTTTGACTCTTCAGGACAACATAGAGAGTTGAAGTTACACCTTGATATCATTTAAAACCACCTCAAATCAAGATCACTTGAAAATGACTAGTGGAGAGATTTTAAGCCCTTATTGTAACAATTTCACCATTGTTTGGTTCTTGTGCAGGTTTATACTAGGAGCATCATTCAAACAAGGTCCAAGACCTGAACTACTATATGCAAATCCATGGAGATTGACCTTTAAACACCATATTAGAATTTAAACCACCATAAATATACTACTAAAATCCTTATAAGTGATCAAACAAGACATTTGAGACCAATTTCACCTTTTTTCTCCTATCGATTCAGAGCACTGCTTGGACAGAGAGAAGAACCTGCTCAGAAGAATGCTCATAACTTTCTTAAAACAAGTCCAATTGATCTGAAACTTTTAGCATTACCTCAGGATTGGATTCTGATACAAAAAATTATTCTATGATTTATCTGAAGAATCCCTCATATTTTTTCTTGAGACCTAAGAAGCCAGGCAACTCAAAATGCATTTTCAAGAAGGTTGTTTTAGAAAAACTTGAATAACTCAAAATCCCCATTACAGAATCTGATGAAATTTGACATGGACTATTGAAATACATCCCTCTACACATTCCATGTGTTGGTTAGCCATAGGTTTTCCTGTGAAGCTCTGACCAATCTCATTTGCATGCAAGAACAATTGGGTTCCTCAAGGGCAGTTTTGGCTAGAAGTGGCATTTTTCTCCAAAACTTGTTTCTTGACTTTCTAAGCCTTATAATGAGTTAATTCACTTGAGATACACCTGCTAGAAGTATTTTGTTGCTTCACTTTGCACCATAGAGACTCACATGACTCCCATGCACTTAAAGGCATCAATTTGACTTAGCATGGACTGACAAGAAACCAAAACTATGTGACTCCCTAGACACACCACTTCCATGAAAAAGAAGCATTAGGAAAACACAGAGACATCAATGACAACCAGACACAAAGGTGGGGAAAAAAATCCCCCTTTTTCATTGATGTCAATACCCACACAAGCCAAGACAAATTGATGAAAACATGACAACTCACATGACAAACCAACAACATATTCATGTTCCCCAGGTACATATTCTCCCCCTTTGACATCCATGACAAATATGGGACACACAAAGAAATGACAAGTAGTAGCAAGATGAAAAACATACCTCATAGATTGTTCCCCCTGGGCTTTAGGCATAAATGAGACTAAACAATCACCATGCATGACACAAGACCATTTGACAAGGACTGATATGAAGACATACCTAAACTAACCAAGGACACACATGCAACAAACTTGAGTGAAAGAATATCATGAACAACACCATGAGCTAGTAGACTAGCTCCCCCTCTCTTGAAGCTCTTTTTGGCACATTACAGGAGCTGATTTTGCAAGATAAATGCTCCCTTGAGTTGTCCAAGACCTCTTAACAGCTGGTAGGATCAGGAATGACTCCCAATTCATCCCTGAGATGCTCAAATGTTGCCTTTGGAAGTGGCTTTGTCATAATGTCTGCAATTTCTTCTTTTGTGCTCACATATACAAGGTTAATCTTTTTATCATTCACTTGTTCCCTCAAGAAATGAAATCTGATTGGAATATGCTTATTCTTTGAATGGAATACTAGATTTTTAGAGACACTAATGGCACTAGTGCTATCACAAAGCAAGGGAGTTGGTTCATCAAATTTTACCTTGTAGTCTTCCAACATTTGCCTCATCCAAAGAACCTGAGTGCAACACATGGCAGCAGCTATGTACTCTGCTTCACAAGTAGATAATGCCACTGAAGATTACTTTTTTCTCAACCATGACACTAGACATTTGCCAACAAAGAAGGCTCCACCACTTGTGCTCTTCCTGTCATCAATATTTCCAGCCCAATCTACATCAGTGTATGCTCTTATATTGAAGTCTTTGCTTGCAGGATACCAAAGGCCATACTCTAAAGTTCCCATGAGATATCTAAGTATCCTCTTGACTGCCTTGAGATGTGTTTCTCTTGGATTCTCTTGAAATATTCCTACTAAAACCACAACTTGCATAATATCTGGCCTTGATGCAGTGGAATAGAGAAGGCTTCCTATCATAGATCTGTATAGTGTTTTTTCCACTTTAGGTGAGTCATCTTCTTTGCTTAACTTGCATCCTACCTCCATTGGTGTGCCTATAGGTCTGTAATCTTCCATTTTGAACCTTTTTAGCATTTCCTTGATGTATTTAGCTTGAGATATAAAGATGCCTTGATCTGATTGGTTTATATGAAGACCTAGAAAGTATGAAAGATCACCAAGCATAGACATTTCAAACTCTTTACTCATCACATCAGCAAATTCATGAGTCATCCTTTCATGATCCCCTCCAAAAATGATGTCATCAACATAAACTATGACAATTAGCATCTTGTCTTCTTCTTCCTTGATGTAGAGATTGTTATCAGCTACTCCCTTTCTGAAACCTTTCTCAATAAGATAAGCATCCAACCTACTATACCAAGCTCTAGGAGCTTGTTTGAGCCCATACAAAGCCTTTTTCAACCTGCATACATAGTCCTTATCTCCACTCAAAGAGAATCCTTCAGGATGCTCAATGTACACCTCCTCATTTAAGTTTCCATTTAGAAAGGTAGATTTGACATCCATTTGAAAAAAAATTATTTTCTTGTGAGCTGCATATGCCAAGAATAATCTGATTGCTTCCATTCTTTCCACTGGTGCAAAGGTTTCATCAAAATCAACTCCTTCCATTTGTGCATAGCCTTTACACACAAGTCTTGCTTTATTTCTTGTCACTTCACCTTTTTCATTCATTTTATTCCTGAAGACCCATTTTGTTCCTATGACATTCTTGTCTTTTGGCCTAGGCACAAGCTCCCATGTTTCATTCTTCTCAATTTGGTCAAGTTCTTCATTCATGGCATCTATCCAATGTTTTTCATTGCATGCTTCTTTCACATTATTTGGTTCTATCATAGATAAGAGGGTTGTGTCTTCATTGTTTTGTTGACTTCTTAGCTTCCTTCTTGTGAGCACACCACCTTCTTTACTCCCTATAATCAGATCTGAAATATGGTCTCTTCTAACTTTCCTTGAAGGTGTCTTGGTGTCATGCCTTTCTTCTTCTTCTTCCACTTCTTCTACCTCTTCATGTGTGCTTCTTATTTCATCATCATCATCATGATTTTCAATGGTATGTGCATCATCTTCATGGTTGTCCTTAGGCTGATTTCTGATTTTTGAAGGTTGAGTTTCATCTATTTTTACATTTGTGCTTTCAACCACCTTATGAAGCCTCTTGTTGTAGCATCTATAGGCTGCACTAACTGATGAATAACCAAGAAATATGCCCTCATCACACCTGGAATCAAACTTTCCCAAATCTTCTTCATCTCTCTTGATGTAGCACTTGCTCCCAAAGACTCTTATGTGCTTCACATTAGCTGGTCTTCCTTTCCATAGTTCATAGGGTGTTTTGCTGCTATTTACTCTTAATTGAGCTCTATTTAGAATATACACAGCTGTGCACACTGCTTCACTCCAATAGCTATCAGGAAGTCTAGATTCATTCAACATAGTCCTGCTCATGTCTTGCATGGTCATGTTCTTTCTTTCAACCACACCATTTTGTTGTGGTGTCCTAGCAGCTGAGAATTGCCTTTGAATTCCATGTTCTTTGCAATAGTCATCAAATTCATTAGAAAAAAATTATCCACCCCTGTCTGATCTTAAGCATTTGATTTTTGTGTTCTTCTCATTCTCCACAAGTGCTTTGAAGGCTTTAAACCTATCCAATGCTTCTAATTTGTGTTTTAGGAAAGCTACCCATGTCATCCTGGTAAAATCATCAATTAGAAGCATGAAGTACTCATCACCTTGCATACTTGTAGTTCTTGTAGGCCCACATAATTCTGTATGAATCAGCTCCAAAGGTTGAGTAGTTGAATACTCTTTTGATTTGAATGTCCTTCTTGTTTGTTTGCCATGTAAACAAGCTTTACACATAGAATCTGTTGGTTTCACAATTTTTGGCATGTTTCTAACTCCCTCTTTAGCACTCAATTTCACAAGATTATCAAAGTTGATGTGTCCTAATCTCTTGTGCCATAACCATTTGTCATCAAGTTTTCTTGTAAAACATTTTTCTTTGTTTACCTCTTTGAGCACATACATGTTATTTTTTGTCCTTTTTTCTTTTTCAACTCTCTTCCTTATTTTTTCCATGAATGATTTTTCATCCTTTATCATTGAAAATCAAATTGTAGCCTTGTTTGCACATTTGGCTAACACTTAGCAAGTTATGTTTGAGTCCTTCAACATATAGCACATTTTCTGTAACTATTTTTCCATTGTCAAGACTAAGAGTTCCCTTTCCCACAATATTTGCAGAATTATTATCACCAAATCTAACATCCCCTGAAGCATTATTTGACAAAGAAATGAACTTACTTTTGTCACCTGTCATATGACTGGAGCAGCCACTATCCAAGTACCAAATCATCCCTTCATCTTGCACATGAAAAGTAGTTTGAGCTATCATACCATTCTCTTCTTTCTTGTTTGATCTATCTTTCACCACATATATCCACTTTCTTTGTTTGGGTGTTTGTGAGTTGCACATGCTAGCTATGTGACCTTCCTTTTGACATTTGTAGCACACTGGATTGTAGCTTATTCTTGTATGTTGCAAGTTAAATTTTCTTCCTATTTCCTCTAGCATTTCTTCTACATTTCTCAGCTTTGTGACCAAACATATTACAAGAAAAACAATAACCATAGAAGGAATGAGAGTACCTCATAGCATATGTGATTCTTGGAGGGTTTTTCCTTCTTTTTGCAGATTTGGTGGCCTCCTTGTTCATGGTGTATGAGATGCTTGATGTAGACTTCTCTTCTTTCTTCTTTGATGGTTCATCTTCCTTATTCTCTTCCTTGAAACCAATACTTGTTTTGTCACTTACATCCCTTTGAGTGCTTAGAATGTTTGTTAGGACACTTGAGCTCCTTTCTAGCTTCTCATACATCTTGAGTTTGCTATTTTTGTTCTAATTCAGCCTTGTGGAGTTCTAAATCTGATTTCAATCTTTGACATTCTTCTTCCTTTGTTTTGTAGGATTGGGAAATATTTTCCATCTGATTTTCAAGCTCCTTGAGTTCATTCATTTCATCTTCTTCTTTTTGGCTTTGCTTCTTTTCAAGAATGTGGATTTGTTCTTCATAATCCTTTAGGGTGCATTTTAGCTTTTGGTTCCTTCTTCTACAAATTTGGAGTTCTTCAAGAGCACTTACCAATTCAACCTCTAGATTTACTTTTGCCTCTTCTTCATCTGAATCTTCATAGCTGACCATATTCTTCCCTTTATTGTTGCATTCATTTGAAATTTCCAGAGCCATAAATAAGGTTTCACTTTTAGCTCCATCACTCTCACTCTCTGAGATGCTTGAATCACTTGATTCTGAGTCACTTGAATTTTCTTTAGAATAGAAGTTTTTCTTATTCTTGAAATACTTCTTCTTGTTTCCCTTCTTCTTATAGTCCATATTTTTCTTACCATGTTTATGATCTTCTTCTTTACATTCAAACTCAACCTCCTTATTTTTGTTGGGACATTTAGCAGCAAAGTGTCCTACTTTACCACAATTGAAACATTTGAAAGGAAGCTTACCTTTATATTTTCCTTTGCCTCTTCCCAATCTTCTTACAAACAAAGCTTCAATCTTCTCAGCATCTTCTTCATTCTCCAAATTTGATTCCTCTTTTTCTTTCTTGGAATGACTCTCTTTCTTGGCTTTGAAGGAAACTTATTTCTTGGCTGATTTGGCTCCAATTGTCCTCATTTCATAAGTTGATAGGATTATTTGTAGTTCATCTAGGGTCAAGGTTTTCATGTCTTTTGCTTCCTCAATGGTTGAGACTTTTGCATCATATTTGGAGGTTAAGGATCTCAGAATTTTCTAAACAATGATTGTCTCTTCTAGCTTCTCACCTAAGCCTCTGATCATGTTTATTATCTCATTTGGAACATGGAGCATTCTCAAAGTTGGAATTGAAATCGAGAGAGCTCTCTAGGATGAAGGCTAGTTCCGTTCCTCTGTTCAGTGTGCACACATAAAAATTATATGAGGATCTATTTGCATACCAGGAGCCAGGACTTAAGAAGATGCCAAGAAAATAAACCTAACTTCACAGAGGTAATGCACCAAAGGAAATGTGACACAGGCTTTGCTATCAAACAAAAGCCATTAAAAGTAATACTAACTACCAGCACAGATAACACTAATTGTAATGAAAGATTCAAAATAAATGCAATGAACACAAGAGAGGTTGAAACCATATGTAGGACATTTATAATTGATTCACAAAGATACAAGAACAGACAATGGCCATAGGGGAAAAAACTTACATTATAGTCTTGATAGAAGGTTCGGACTCCACGGCATTTGTCTGTAGACAGATAAGAGGGAGGGTGCAAAGCCACTGTCCAAACTTTACAATGAGCCAAAAATCTTACTTTATAATGCAGTGAAGAGAGGGAGACTTAAAAAGAGGCAGGAATCTAGATGTGAAGCTCAGCGACCAGCTATCAATGCCCCGACAAAATTCAAATATAATATATCAAAAAAAAAAAAAAAGTTTATTTTTTTGCTCCCCATGTCTGATAAATCAAATTTTGATCGTGAGGAAGAAACAGTGGATCAAATCAAATCTGATCGGTGGTTGAAGAATTAGGAATCGACATTAATGGCATGAAATATGTTTCCTTTTTACCCACTAAACCTTGTCAAAATTAAAGTTTTAGGTTTCTTATGCGTAGAAGAGGGTCGGAGACTTTCCAATGTACCAAATTTGTTGAATTTGAGAATTGAATCAAAAATCTGCCATTTGAATGCCTTGAATCAGATCATACCAAAAAATGGAGAAAATCAGTTTTGCAAAATGGGTTATATGGGCTGAAATTGAAATTCAGTTTGTGCCGCTTAAAAGCCTCCATGAGCCCAAAAGAAATTATGCCTTGGCAAAAAAGTCACAAAAGTGCAAAAGTCTCCTCGAGCCCAGCCAACCTTTGAAACTTCTATTTTCATTTGTTTTTCATCCTTTGGGCCCATGGCCAAAATTTCACTTCGGAGAAAAGTCTTCCTAGGCCGACAGCCCACTATGGAAAAGAATCCCTCCAAGGCCCCACCTTTCACATGTAATTTAGGCCTTGACAGGTGCGCTTAAGTTTTCTTACCCCATTCACAAAAAAAAAACAAAAAAATCCAACCTACCTCGAGACCCGCTTCCACTTTGGCTTGAAAGTAGCCACGTGTAGAGTGTGTGCTTTTGGATTTTATTTTGAGTTATAACCAAAGAGACAACGTGGCACCTTCTATGGCTTTCTCTTTTATGTGTGTTTTGGATAACTCCTTTTGTTTGGAAGGGCCATACGTCTGACCCAACCCTGGGGAGGCCTAGCCAATTGGGACTTGCCCTAGATTTTATCTTTGAAGTTCCGTAGAAGAAGAGCACATTGAGGGGTTCAGTGACCTTGCTCTACTTAGTCAATAAACAGCTGACTCTATGTCTCCCTTGAAATATTGGAACGTGGAGGGAATACATCAGTTATGGGAACGCCTAGAGTTGCCATATTTGAAGTTATGTGCGAGTGACACTGGCACCCTTCGACTCTTCCTCGTCTGAGTTTCAAGGGTAAATCAGCATTTTCAGACCTAGGACACATGGAACGCTAGGTTTGTCTGGGAGACTATTTTTAGATACCGTTGAAGGGATCGCGACTTAGATAAAACATGGCACAAAGTCTAAGTTCGTAATACTTAGCTGATTCAAGCTATGTCTTTCTCAAACCCTAGACGTGTGAGCCCACACTCCTTTGAAGTCTCCAATTGGGTCACGCCTGAACTTGTGCTTAAAGAGACACTGGATACTTGTGCAAGTTCTTTATACTTAGTCGATTATTAAACGGCCGACTTCGTCCTTTTATAGATACGGGACACGTGGAAGCCCCGCACTCACTTGGAGACCACTTCTGGATTTTCCTTTGTGAAAATTGGTAGAAAGAGACATGTATAATCTTCTACTGGTTCGTAGACTTTGCAATGGCTAGTGTAAAACATTGGGGATTGTGACACATGGAGGGATCGACGCCATTACAGGTCCCACTTCTGATTCTACCCTTGGAAAGAATGGGTAAAAGGATTTTTTTTTTTGTATTTAAATTAAATTATTTTTATTTTTTATTTTTTATTTTTTTTTTAATTTTTTTTTTTTTTATTATTTTAATTTTTTTTTTATTAATTTAATTTAAATTATCCAACAATAGGGCATGGGGATGTTTCGTTTGCCCTCTTATACTGATCTGAGTTAAGCGTCGAGTGAACCCTGCCTCATTAGTTCTAGGACATGTGGAAGCTGGCACGCTGTGAGGGGAAACCATCCTGGCTTCGCCCCTTGAAGTTACACCTTTGAGATTACCTGGCAGCCTCCACTAGCCTTTATATACTTAACAATTGGGCCCGCCCTAAATCATATGTGAAGTATGAAAAACTTTGATCCCTTCCCCGTTTGCCTCCTGAGAGCCTCGAGCTACCATTGACATTACTTGATCCTTCACTGACCTGCTCCTCCACTGTAGGAAGCAACCCCTCGATTTGGATCGGTTTCGATTTGAAATGTGGGTTACATGACTGAACCGACCCTTCCAATTTTAAATCTTGTGCAGGGGGTGGTTTGATCCACTTTTCCAGGGGGCACAATGCAATTACCCGTTCGGCGAACTCAGGGGGACCTCTGCCTACAAGATGAAGAGCCAAGTTAGCTAGAAGTATCCATTGGGCATGGAGTCTACTGGTGTAAACTCGTACTGACTGACTTTTTCACTGCCCGCCCTCTTATCTGTGAGAAAATTTGGATTCAATATTTGATGAGAGCGGAGAGTTGTCTGAAACCCTGGAAACTTCCCTTATTCATTTTTCACAAACCATGATCTATTTGAGTGACAACAAAAACATCAGACATACTCCATAGGGATACTCCCACATATTTAATATCTGTATGGACAAGAGTCTTTCATGAGTGAGATTGAAATGTATAAAAACCATACACAGAAGCAAATCGAGCATGGGCACTAGCACTTAGGGAAATGAAACATAAACTATAACAAAATAATGTGCATACGCACTTGGAGAAATTTAAAAACCTAGGCTAATATTTATAGGGTGACAAAATGTTCCTCTTTTAGTAGTAGTCGTTGAGGGTGATCCATTGAATGGAAAAAAATCAGTAATCTTCACCATCCACTATTCCAACCGGAAGGTATGCCTACTTTACATATTGTGACAATGTAGGGGCCCACTCCAAATGGCATCAAACTTGGAATGGCCTTCCTGGTTTTTCTAAATCGCATCCACTTTAGCCCTAAGTCCCCCCTCTTGAAAGGAGCCTGATTCTTACTTTTATCAAAGCTCTTCTGATGGATTGTTGATCATTTCTCCATGCCGATCTCCAATTGTATGTCCTCTTTCTTCCTCAACTCCCCTTAGCTCTGCGTACCTGATTTACATAGATTAAACTCAGATAGTCCAACTTATCATGATCTCCAAAGTGGGCAGCTCCAATGTTATGGGCAATATTGACTCTTATCATATACTAAAACTTGTATCGGGAGCTTCCTTGTAGACCTTTTAGATGTGACCCTATCAGCCTTGAGCTGATTGAGCTTGTTGATGCCAAGTTCTATGATTTTCATCAAGTGGTCCGTTGATAATTCTTAGCAGGTTCGTGTTCGTTGACTCTACTTGGCTATCCTTGAGGGTAAATAGTTTGCTGAAGTGTTTAGGGATACACCATTATTGGAACGCCCATCAGTGATCCTTATACCAGGAATGCCAATGCATTGATTATGATAGTGTAGCTGACTTCCAAAACTAGTGACTATCCCTTCATAGAAATCAAATTTTGAATCATTGACCTCCTTTTAGTGCCACCACTTCAGTCCCACTTGTTGAAATCGTCAGTGCTGTGAGTATCACTTTGGCCATGGCTGAATTTGGGTAGATTACTCCAATGAAGTCTAGTCACATTGCATTAAATGTGATCCACTGAAAATGAAATTGGATGGAAGGAAGGGTTTTATGTTCCTTCCTTGTGAAGATGTGCACTTATTCCATTCTTGATCCATGAGTAGCAATCACCTAAACACTAGGCCAATAATAACCAAACCTCATGATTGAGAGGTGTTAATCGAGGAGTAAAGTGGCCTCCTTCTTCTCCATCGGGAACTCATGCAACACCCTTCCATTTGGCATTGTCCCATGCCCCTCAAATAGGAACACTATTGATATCATTCTGAACAAGACACCGCTGATAAAGCACATGGGGATGGCTGTAGTCTTAAGTATCATCCGCTTTGCTTGTTCCATCTGGAGGCTAAACCGATTTGGAGTAGTACCAAGGCTTGAGTCCAAACTGGAATAGGTGCATAATTAGTTGGCTGCTTTGATCATCTATAGAGTAACAGGATAGGCCTCTTCTTCATCACTGACTCAGTTGTTGCTTGAAAGGAGCGACTCATACAAACCCTTTCAGAACAACCAGTATTGGTCACTTTGATTTCAATATCATACTCCATTACAGAGGGATCCAAACCTGCTCCTTCCATTTCAAGTCCTTTTTTTAGGAGAAAAGAAAAACCTTGACAACCAAAATGAGACACTAGCAGCTTGAATCTTGTTGTTGAACCAACCGGTTCTCAATTTCTTCAAACTCCTAATGACAGCAAGGACATGTTTTAAACGAAAATAACATTACTTCGTAATCCCTCAAAGTTTTTTCTGAAGAAGGATATTGGCTACTTGAACCTTCCTAGTTAGGCTTAAACCAAGATTACCTGAGATTATGTCTGACATCCCAAAAAACATACAACATGATCCTTTGAAAAGTTATGGTTAATAGAGTTGGGGCCTATGGATATTGAGAGCTTGATGGCCTCAAAAACTCTATTTCGCTTCTGTTGTCCATTTAAAATGCAGGGACTCTTCTTCAACTCATTGTTTAAATGCTACTCAAAAGAGTGGAAAAATCAGCACAAACGCGAACAAAGTTTATTTTTTATTTTTCCCAAGAAGATTGGAGGATACTTCTTGTGTTGTGCCAATGGAAGTGTTTAGATGGCTCAACTCTTACAGGATCAATGTTAAACTTCTCTGAGACAATGTGGCCAAACCATTTTCCCTCATGTTCCAATAATCAACACACTTCTTTGGGTCAATACACTCTGCGAACCTATTCCACTTTGAAAGAATTCCTGAGGGGAAGAGTGGTTTGTTGGTTCTTGAGAAGACAGTGGATATCATTAGTATATTACCAAACACCATCTCTTGATCAAGCTTTGAAGCATATCCATTGCTCGATGAAATGTCCTCTGCATTGGACAATCCAAATGGCATCTTATTGTAAGCATTGTGTCCCATTTTGTGGTGAGGCTTATCATTGAATGATATTATTCTTTCACCATTATCTAATTATATGCCCTGAGTATCCATCTAGCAAATGAAAACCCATAGAACCAACTACAACTACAATATTTGCTCACACGATGGAAAGTGGGTAGTGATCTTTTAGTGATGCTCGTTCAGACACGAATGTCTACAAACAATCTGCTTCTCCATTCTTTCCTCACAGGGAACTAAGTTTGCAACCCAAATTGAACGCCTTGATAGGGAAGCGATGCTGGTCTCAATAGCTGGTTCAAATTCGCTGGGTCAACTCTTTTCTCATGAGAGGTTCAATGTGAGGATTTATTGGTCTTTTCTTATGTCTGAAAAGAAAGCTTAGATCCTGATCCAACTCGATAGTGTGTATGTGCACCAACTTGGATTGAACTATTAAATCCTTGTAAAGTTAAGCAAAGACATCTGGGAATTCTTGACAATGTGAACGAACTCAAAATTTTTCTCTTGTTGTGGATACTTACCTTGCGGATTTGCAACATTTTTGCTTCATACGGAAATGCGATGTGAATCTTCAATATTTACCTGTATTTGTTTTCTCCTTCTTGGAAAATGGATATTCAGGGTGAATATGACTCCCAAGGGTTTACAAGACCTTTTGGTCCATTTTTTAGTTATTAGCTACACCACTTGGTACCCATACTGATGTTCCAATTTGTCGTGGTTTCTAGGAGGAGACTCAGCTGTTTGTAGAAAAATGATAATTTGTTGTTATCATTCTCAAAGGACTGCCACTTGGTTATTATATGGGAAAGATAGCCTCAACCACCTTGTATGGGGTGAGACTTATCATTTTTTTATTAATTTCTATAACATCAATGTTGCCCCAATTGCTGCCAGTTTGTCTGCTGCATAATCTTTTCCTGTGGGATCGATACAATGTTGATTGAAAGCTTCAATTCCTCACTAAGGTCCCATACCGGTTTTTTAGCCCTAAAAAATAGGTCATTCTGGTAGCATGTTGTCCTCTGACTTGGTTCTACAATCAGCTCACTTATCACCAAGATTTGAAAATTGCTTAATGCCTCTTATTATTACCAGGCCGTCCATGGATCAGGCTTATACTCTATTGGTTATTAGAGAAAGCAAATTGGAAATGGAAAGTTGAGTGTATTTCTTACCTTGAGGCGAAAACATCATAGCTCCTCTCTGGCTCCTTGCGTACTTCTTACGCATCAAAGAAGAAAAAGCCCATACTCTTATCATCCTGTGGTCTGGGTTAGTGATGTGGAATCGGATGATTCTCTTAATTGAAGAAATAGCTCGTAGCTTCACTTCTTCCATTTCTTCTAAGGGTAAAAAGCATGCCTCTTGCTTTCCCATTCATCGATAGTCAAGTCCAGAATGTATCCAACTTTGGTATCAGCTTCATGGGTGCTTGGGTAATCTTCTTGATCAAGGGCTGAAACAATTTGATTGATTGGGTTAGGTACTGTTATGTTTGTGGAGCCTATTTTCATGTTAGAGTGTGGTACACTTCTATTGTACACTCCGGGGTCTTTATAGCGGTCCGCTCGCGGTGAGTGGGTCAGGGGGTTAGGGGGGGGAGGGGGGGGTGAGCCCCCAAAGAAAATTTTCATGGGTGGTTTATTAACCCATGGGTAAGGGTAACGTTATGGGTGTTTTTGGGCCATGTTTTTCGGACGAATTGTTTAGTAAAACACGCACCCTCTTTGGTTACGTAGGTTTATGGGATATAGTTTTTTTGTTTTTTCCCATGGTTTGATAACCACATTTGTAAAACTACTTAAGCAGTTTATATTTATCTGGTCATAGCATATGAAGATGTACAAGCCCCAAAAAAATGTATTACAGAAATGTGTTTTGAATTCGGGTTGGAATTTGGATTAGAGTTGTTGAGCATAGCTCCAAATGGATCTGGGTATTGTATTGAGAGAGGGAAGGCTTGTAAAAAAATATGAGCCAAGTGATTCTGGTGGGACGTAGCCCAACTTGGGTGAACCACGCTTAAATATTGTCTCTCTAGTTTGGTTATTTATTATGTAGTTTATTGAGATCATAATAGTTTTGTCATATTTAGTTTCTACGTTGCGATTTGTAAGTGATATTTCACATATTGTATATCTTATTCCGAACAATTGGTATTAGAGTCTGGTTTGGTTTTTTTGAGTTTGAATGGTAGGGAACGTTTATCTTGAGTGGGAGCTATGGAGATGATGGAAGATCTAGGTTTGTAAAATTCAACGGGTAGAATTTTAGTCTGTGGAAGAGGCAGATGGAAGTTACCTTTATCAAACGGCTCTTTATCCTCCGCGTGTCTGAGAAGGTGAACAAACCCTCGATATGAACTAGGACAGAATGGGATGTCTGGATCATAAGCACTTGGAAGATCCAGCTATGTTGCAATCTTCGGTATTATTTAAGTGTCGATGAAAAGAATACAAAAGCTCAAATAGTGTGTTGTGCCACCTTGGATTGGAAACCTTGAAATCCTTGTAAGTCTAAAGAAAGACATGGGGAATTATTGACAATGTTGAACGAACTAAAATTTTTCTTGTTGGATACTTACCTTGCTGAATTTGCAACATTTTTCCTTCATCAACGAAATGGGCTGTTGTTGAATCTTCCACTCTTTACCGAAAATATTGGTTTTCCCTTCTGGAATTGATCATTCAGGTGAATATTGAGATCCCCCAAAAAGGTTACAAGACTTTTGTAATTTTTTGTTCTTAGCTAAACACTGGGGTCACCATACTGATGTTCCAATTGTTTGGTTTCTGGAGGAGAGGAGAACTCAGCTTCTTGTAGAAAATTGATAATTGGGATCATTCTCAAAGACCTGCCACTTGTGTTATTATTGGGAATAGGGGCTCGCCTCACAACCACCTTCATATGGAGTTGAGACTTATCATTTTTTTATAATTCTATAACATCAAATGGTTGCCCCAATTGCTGCAGTTTGTCTGCAATGCATCATCATTCTGGGTATGGATACAAATGTTGAAGCTTCAATTCCTCACTAAGGTTCCCATACCCGGGTTTTTCTAGCTTCCCTAAATAGGTCATTTTCTTGTAGCATGTTGTACTCTGACTTGGTTCACAATCGGCCTCACTATCACCAAATATTTCCAAATTCTTAATGCCTCTATTTCTTTCCCACTGCAGTCCATGGATTCAAGGGCCTTGAATACTCTATTGTGTTATTTGAGAAAGCAGCAAATTGGAAATGGAAAGAGAGTAGTATTTCTTACCTTGAGGTGATGAAGTAAACAATCATAGGCTCCTCCTCGGCTCCTGCCATACTTCTTGAGCATCAAGAGAACTGACATACTCATTATCATCCTTGTGGTTGGCTTAGTGATTTTAGGAAGAAGAGGGATGATTCTCTTCATGCAATCAAGACTCGTAGCTTACTTCTTCCATTCCATTATAAGGGTAAAAAGCATGCCTCTGGCTGTCCCATTCATCGATAGTCAAGTCCAGAATGTATCCAATTTGGGTATCAGCTCATGGGTGCTTGGATAATCTTCTTGATCAAGGGCGGAAACAAATTTGCATTGATTGGCGTAGGGAATGTTAGTTTGTTTTGGAGCCTATTTTCATGGTAGAGTGTGGTACACCTTCTAGTGTTTACACCGGGTTATTTTATAGCGGTTCCCGCTCGCCATGAGGTGGAGCGGGGCAGGGGGTTCGGGGGGTGAAGCCCCCCCGATGAAGGGGTCAGGGACGAAGCCCCAAAGAAAATTTTTCATGGGTGTTGAGAACACATGGGTATATGGGGAACCGTTATGGGCTATTTTGGGGCCACATTTTTCTGTCGGTAAGCATTGGTTTGTTTAACCACCTATTCGGTACCCATAGGTTTATGGTGGAACAGTTTTGTTTTTTCCCCAGGTTTTGATACCCACGGTGTTGTAAAACTACTGAAAGCAGTTGTCTATTATTCTGGTCGTAGGCATATGATAGATGTCAAGAAAAATTTATTATAGAGTGTTTCGAAGTCGGGTTTGTTGAAATTTTGTAGGTTTGTTGAGCATAGCTCCAAATGGACTGGGTAGTATTGAGAGAGGGTAAGGCTTGGTAATAAAATATGGGCAAGTGATTCTGGTGACGTTAAGACAAATTAGGTGGGGTGAACCACGTTAATATTGCTCTCGGTGTGTATTATTCTACACTTTATTTGAGAATCTGCAATATTTTCTGCATATTAGTTCTACTTTTGCGCTTCGTGTAAGAGATTATTCACATATTTATCTTCTTATTTTCCTAACAATTGGTATCAGATTCTGTTTGGTTTCATTGAAGTGTGATCGCAGGGAAAGTGTCTATCTTGAGTGGGAGCTAGGCAGATGATGGATGAGTTGGGTTGATAAATTCACGGGCAGAATTTTAGTCTTTGGCAGAGTAAGATGGAAGATTACTTTATAAAAGCTATTTGTATACTCCGCATGTCTGAGAAGGTGAACAAACCCGCGAGTATGACAGAATGCGGAAATGGGATTTGTTGGATCGGAGGCAATTGGAATGATCTGGCTTGTTTTGTCTTGCATCTTTTGTATTATTTAATGTTTCAAAGGAAAATACTACAAAAGAACAGATGGATGCATTAGGGAAGTTGTATGAAAAACCCTCATCCTCCAACAAGATATTTTTAATGAAGAAATTGTTTAGTACAAAGATGTATGAGAATGGTTTGGTAGCAGATCATTTAAATGATTTGAATGCAGTTATAAATATGCTAGCTTCGGTTACAATAGAGTTTGATGAAGAAGTTAGGGATTTATTAATTTTATGCTCTTTACCTGAGAGTTGGAATAGCCTGGTAATGGCGGTAAGAAACTCGGTTCAAGCTAACTCAAAGTTGAAGTTTGAGGATGTTGTAGGGGTCATTCTAAGAAAAGAAATGTGAAGAAAAAGCTTTTGGGAATCTTCTACTTCAGAGAATTATTTGACAGTGGAAATTGGAGGGAGACAGAAGAATAAAGGAAAATATACTAAAATTTGAGTAAATACAAGAACATGCATTGATAAGAGTCTAATCCAACCCAATAATCGATAAACACATAAAAAAACACTAGAACTATAACAAAATAGTCCAATACCAAAATGAACTGTTTGAAAAAAGTAACTATGATTTAAAAATCAAAATTAATGGGCATAAACCTATCATTCCATATGCAAATTCTCATTTTTATCAGGTTGGTGAATATGATAGACACTGTAGGGATTAAGGTTTGCAAAAAAAAAATCATTCGTGTTATCTATATAAGGATTTTAATTTTTTTGAATCATTAAAAGAAGAGTTGGTGGGTCCTTACTCATTCATATTAAAATAAAAAGGTTGGCTTACAACATATATATATGCACATGCATTACTTAAAAAATTCTCCCTAGAGACATCCAACAAAAACTTGCTTCTATAAAACTACACAAAACATAGTTTCATTAGTTTCCCCATAGGTTTTCTCTAACAATGTTAACTTATGAAGCCAAAAATCAACCTAAGTGTCTGTGACCAAGTCAAAACTTACTACATAATGAAATATGTAGCTAGGATACTTAGGCCTTCTTCACATATTTGATGAAAGAGGGACTATTTGAAGTACCATCATGAAACATTTGTGTATTAAATATTTGATAACTTTTGTAGCCTTGGGATGAGGATTATTTGTAACTAATATGCTCCTAACCCATTCCAAATCTTTTTCCACCCTAAACTTGTTTCACAATGCAACCTTATGTTAAATTTTTGTTGTTTCTTCTCCAAATATTTATGTATTAGATCTAAAGACAAAAATAATTTCATCTTCTTGAAATTATATCAATGTTAAATATGTGTTCTATAACTCAAAAAAAGGTCCTCTACAACAAAGATGTTATCATGAAAAACAAGACGGTGTCTGTATAATTTTATTAATATACAAAATGATCCATTACAAACAAAGGAAAGGGCTGCAATGTTTATAGGCATCGTTACACATCCTTATCCTCATCCATGGGAAGTGGATAAAATCACCTAAAGTTGGCACATCTGCAGAAATAATAGATTGCCCCACATTTCCCCTACAAGATTATATCTGAGAAGCAATAATATCTAAATAGAACAAAATCCCATAAACATAGAGATTGTCAATAATCAATAAGACAACTCAGATTTCTAGAAAAAGTAATAAAATAATTACAATTATTTATTAACTCACCCACGTGGTGAATTAAGCTAGGTTATTCATAACATTCCCCCCTTAATTCAAAATAGTATCAAGTGAACATGAGAGAAATTATCTGAAGCCCTCAAATTTGTCCTTTGTAAGTGACTTTGTGAAGGTATCTACACGTTGTTGATACATCCGAAAATATTGAAGTTGGATGTGTTATGTTGCACGGAGCCTGTTTTCATGTGTGGAAGTGTTGAAGATTGTACATTAAAAGTATTGTACACTCTCCACAGCTCAAATTCTCACCAGGGTTCCCGGTTGAAAGAACATGGCTATCTGAATATCAATAAAATGCCCGACATATCAATAAATGTGATTTTCTCATATGGGTGGGTTTTTTGACCCATATGTTTATGGGGTGGTTTTGGCCCATGGTTTTAGTACCACGGTATTGCAAAACTGCTTAAGTAGTTTCCTATTGATGTGCTTTTATGCTTTTGATAGGGTAGACATATCATTATAGATGTGTGTGAGTTCAAGTGTGAATTAAGGATAGTTTGTTGAGTACAACTCCAAATAGATCTGGGTATTGTATTAAGAGAAAGCGGTGGCTTGTAATAAAAATTTGATCAAGTGATTCTTGGTGGACATAGCCCAAATTCAGTGAACCACATTAAATAATGTCTGTGTGTTGTGTTTTGTTATATTGTGCACTTTTATTTCATATCTATAATATCTTTCTGCATATTAGTTTCTATTATTGTGATTCTATGTGGGATTGTATCATATACTTTATCCCTTATTTCTTAACAATTGGTATCAAAGCCTAGTTTGGTTTGCTGAAGTGTTGAATCACAAGGAAAGTTTTATCTTGAGTGGGAGCTATGGTAGATGATGGAAGATTAGAGGTTGATAAATTCAATGGGAAGAATTTTAGTCTTTGGAAGATGCAGATGGAAGATTACCATTATCAGAAGGATCTTTATATTCCACTATCTAAAAAAAGGAACAAACCCTCGAGCATAACAGATGTGGAATGGGATTTTCTGGATAGGAAGACACTTGGGACAATCTGGCTATGTCTTACATCTTTAGTATTATTTAATGTTTCAAAGGAAAAGACTACAAAAGAACTTATGGATGCATTATGGAAGTTATATGAAAAACATCAGCCTCTAACAAGATATTTTTTAATGAAAAAGTTGTTTAATATGAAGATGTCTGAGAATAGTTCAGTAGCATAACATTTAAATGATTTTAATATTTTTGTGAATATGCTAGCTTTGGTTACAATAGAATTTGATGATGAAGTTAGGGATTTATTAATTTTTTCTCATTACTTGGGAGTTGGAATGTTATCCTAGTAATGGCGGTAAGCAACTCGGTTCTAGCTAACTCAAAGTTGAATTTTGAGGACGTTGTAGGGGTGATTCTAAGTGAGGAAATGCGAAGAAAAATCTCTCGGTAATCTTCTACTTCAAGGAATGCTTTGACGGTGGAAACTAGAGGGAGACAGAAGAATAGAGGAAGCTGTGGAAAATTGAAAGATCGGACAAGGTCAAAATTCAAAAGCAAGATGGTATGTTGGCACTGTGAAAAGTCTAGGCATGCAAAGGACTTTTGGGAGCTTTATGACAAGAAAAAACAACACGAAGAAAAACAAGGAGGTGAATGTGGCAACAGGTAATGTCTATCATGATGCTTTGATTCTTTCTTTGCACAATATTGTTGAATCTTGGGTTTTAGATTCGGGGGATTCTTTCCATGCTACTCCACATAGGCATTATTTTTGTCGATTATGTTCGAGGAGATTTCGGGCATGTTTTTCTTGGTGTTGATGAGCCTTGCAACATAATTGGAAAAGGTTTTTTTCAGGTTAAGATTCAGAATGGGAATACATGGTTATTGAAGGATGTCAGACATGTGCCTACACTAAGACAAAACTTAGTATTGGCGAGGCAGTTGGGAAATTATGGTTATACTGTGATATTTATAGTGGACTCTTGGAAAGTTACCAAGGGTGCTCTTGTGATGGCAAGAGGTAAGAAGGTTGGAACCTTGTATTTAACTATTGATAACACTAATGCTTAAAATCTTGTGGCTTTAGGAGAAAATACAACATTGTGGCACTATAGGCTCAGTCATATGAGTCATAAGGTCATGGAGATCATAAAGAATAATTTTCCCGAATATACAGAAACAAGTTTGGAGTTCTGTGAGAATTGTGTATATGGGAAACATAAGAGAGTAAATTTTCTCAAGGTTAGACCTATGAAGAAAGAGAGTAAGTTAGAGTTCGTACATTTTGATGTGTGGGGGGCCGGATCAGGTATCATCTCTTGGGGGTTCAAATTATTATGTCACTTTTATTGATGATGCAACAAGGAAAGTTTGGGTATATTTTATTAGAAATAAATATGATGTATTTAACACTTTTGTTAAATGGAAATCCTTGGTAGAGAATGAAACATGTCTTAAGCTAAAATGTCTCAGGTCAGATAATGGAGGGGAGTATTGCAGCAATGAGTTTGATTATTATTTTTCTAAGAATGAAATCCACATGAAAAATATGGATCTAGGAACTCCACAACAAAATGGGGTGTTAGAAAGGATGAATAAGACAATAATGGAATGAGCTAAGAGCATGAGGTTACATATAGGACTGTCTCTTTCCTTTTGGGCAGAAGCGGTGAGCACAGCTGTGTACTTAATAAATAGAGGACCCTCAAGTGCCTTGGATAGAGGCATACCTAAGGATGCTTGTTCTAGTAAGAAACTTGATTACTCATTTCTTAGAGTCTTTGGATGTGAGGTGTTTGTTCATATTGACAAGGATGATAGGACCAAGCTAGAGGCTAAATTAGAAAAATACACTTTCATTGGTTATGGTGGTTATGACTTTAGATATAAATGTTGGAGTATTAAAGACAAGAAAATCATTTGATCTAGGGATGTGGTATTTAATGAGAAAATTATGTATAAGAAACAATTTCACGAAAAACATGGAATAATCTAAGAAAGAATATGCAGTGGTAGAGGATCTTCCAGATGGGAAAGTGACACATGAACCAGTTCAAGTACCTACTCAAAGGAACCCTAAACTCCTATATTGAGGAGGTAAGAAGAGAACCTAGACGGTTTTCTCATTCTCTTTATTATTTATTACTCACTGACAGTGGAGAGCTAGAGAGCTTTGATGAAGCAATGCAGGTAGATGTCAGGAAGAAGTGGGAGCAAGCCATAGATGAGGAGCATTATTCTCTCATGGATAACCAAACTTAGGATTTGGTAAAGCTACTCGAAGGCAAAAGAGCATTACAAAACAAATGGGTGTATACAGTTGAAGATGAAGGAGGCAAGAAAATATACAAGGCCTGGTTGGTGGTCAAGGTGGTTTGCACAGAAAAAAAAAAGTATAGATTTTGATGATATTTTTTCTCTTGTAGTAAAAATGACTTCTATTAGAACTGTTCTTGGAATAGTGGCAATAGAAGACTTGCACTTAGAGCAGCTTGATGTAAAGACTTCATTTATCCATGGTGATTTTGGAGGAGGGTCTATATATGCAGCAACCAAAGGGCTATGAGGTCAAAGATAAAGAGGATATGGTGTGCAAATTGAAGAAGAGATTGAATGGTCTGAAACAAGCTCCACGTCAATGGTATAAGAAATTTGATAGCTTCGTGATGGAGCAAGGTTATATTAGATGTCATTCTGACCATTGCGTATATACAAAAAAATCAGGATGGCAGTTATATTATCATGTGTTTGTATGTGGATGGCATGTTGGTTGTAGGAAAAAACATGTAAGAAATAAAAGTACTCAAGAAAAACGTAGGGAATATTTGATATGAAGGCTTGGGGGCAGCCAGACCTAATCCTTGGTTTGAGGATAACTCGGGATTAGAAACCGAATGAAAGTTGCATTTATCTCAGGAAAGAGTACATAGAAGGGATTGGATAGGTTTAACAGCCAGGATGGCAAAGAGGTGGGATGGGACTCCTTGGCCAGGCATTTCAAGTTACTCAAGGAGAAGCTGTCCCAATTTTTTTTGACAGAGCAGGAAAGAAACCAGGATGTCAAGTTTACCTTAATCACTCAGCAGTTGGTAGTTTGAGTATGCTATGGGGTGCACAGGCCCTGAGATGCCACAGCAGTGGGCGCTGTGAGTCTGGCAGTAGATTTATGAAGTGATCCCAGGTAAAGCGCATTGCAAGCAGTAAAGTGGATCCTGCGGTATTTGAGAGGGACCATGGGGGACAGTTTTGG